>JAKZAP010000021.1:9394887-9740823 GCA_023053575.1 Branchinecta lynchi | reverse complement strand
GTAGGACAGGTTTACAAAACAAGAGCTGAAAGCTCAAATGGCACTTGCAATAATAGGCAAAATGTTGGCGGGAGTTTTTTGTTTGGGAATTTGGACACAGTCGAATACTGTTTTATTATACACTAGTAAGTAAATAGTACTGTAAAAGACATTTCTAGAACTCCTCTTCTACGTTGGGCGTTTCAATGGTCTTCAATATGGTTTCGACATTCATATCAAGTACGTTTCTTCTTTGAATTGTTGCTGCGTAATTTCCCGTTTCGAGGAGACGGACCTCTGCTTTGTCTAGGGTTTCGCCAGCTAGTAGCTGGAAGGTATCGTTTGATAAAAAGTACTGTTCGACCTTGCGGTGAAGATGCGCACTTTAAGGGAGCTAGAACCTCATTTGTAAGCAAAACCCTTGAGGCAAAAATAGTAATGGGCTCATGGGGATCATGAAAATGCATAAATGCATAAAAGTATTTTTCTTAATTTGCGATCATGATTGGTACTTTAAGGAATGGTCGAATTGGAAATTGGCGATTTCTAAGCCAATCTTTTGGAATTTCTAATATTCCAGCCAAGTTTCATCGTCCCTAGCACACCTGGAAGTACCTTTACTCGCGATCACCTGAATTCCGGACTCCCCCTTAAACTCCCCCCACAGTCGCCTGAGCCAATCCCTTCTGTAAATGATTTATCCGGAGCATCTGTTAGTTATTCCCACAAAGTTCCATCCCTATCTCTCCAGTCGAAGCCGATCACGTACCCCCCCCCTCCAGTTGTTGTCGGATCCGGTCCGGACATGAAAAAGATCACAGAGACATGTCCTCTGTTCAATTACACAATTTCACTCAAATATGATCACCCGTTCCAAAGCTACGCACGACTCAATATTCCGGATTCCCCCTTCCTCTACTCCCCCACGACTATCAGATCGAGTAAATTTGTATTTACAAGTCAGTCTGATAGGGTCCCTGATACGCCTCCCAAGTTTCGTCGTGAAAATCCCCAGAACCACCATCACCGGAATTCCGGGAAACACCCTCCCCCAAAGTGTCCGGATCCAGTCCAAATGTGTAAACGATTTATCTGGAGCAGATGCTTATTATTTCCAGCAAGTTTCACTCCGATCCCTCCATTCTAACCGTTTCCGGGATTTCCGGTCCCCCCCCCCCCACTCCTCCATAGCTGTCGGATCCAGTTCGGTCTTGAAATGGAACACCAGAGATATGTCATTTATTCAGGTATTAAGTTTCATCTCAATCCGATCACCCATTCGAAAGTTACACACTACTCAATTGTCCAGATTCCCCCATCCTCCACTCCCGCCCAGATGGTCGGACGGGGAAACTGATTATTTCCAGGTTGGTTTGGTCGGGTCCCTGATATGCCTGCCAAGTTTCATAATCCTAGCACCCCCTAATCTATATCAACCCCTACTAAGGTTCAACAACATACTATACCAACCCCTTCGACCTTCGATTGCTCTAGCTCTCTCCGAACGAATTTAAGCAAAATGACTCATCCAGGCGCAGAGCTATACTAGTGTGAAGAAAGGGGTAGGGGTTTGACAAAAACTAGAAAAAGCGTTTCAAGAGATTTCGGGTGTCCCCTGCAGTCCCCCCCCCCCCACCGGATCCGATCCGAATTTGACAATGAACATCCAAGACACTTCTTCTTGATACCTGTCAAGTTTAATGCACGCCCGATTATCCGTTCCACAGTTATGAATGTTACCAATTTCCGGATTCCCCATCTTGCCACTCCCCCATTGATGGTCTGATCGGGGAAGTGATTATTTTCAAGTTAGTCCGGTTGGGTCCCTGATATGTGTGCCAAGTTTTATCGTCCTAGGTCATGTGGAAGTGCCCAAACTAACAAAATGCGTGACAGACCGACAGACAGACAGACATTACCATCGCTATATGACACTTGAGTAAGCTCAAGTGCCATAAAAATCAGTCACCCGGACAGCGTCATAAGCGCACCAGAAGATAAAGCACTAACACAAAGATATTCACATTTCGAAAAGTTAACGATTAGTACCAAATGAATACCAATACGATTAGTACCAAATGACAATGTTAAAGTTAAAATCCACGTGTGATTATTTCTATATTAAATCGCACTGGTTAGGGCCACGATTGCGTTGTTTGTTGAAGTCGCAGGGGCTTAGGGACACACAGGGGCGTCACTAGCCTTTTACCTTTGCGGGGGGGGGGGGGGGACGTCCGGTTTGTGTCGACGGACTGAAAAATGTGCAGACAAAAACATTACATTTCCCGCCAGCAAAGAATAGAACCGGGCTAAAACTAACTGTAATGCATCAGTTGAGATTATTCCTCTGGTGTAATTTCGTATTTTAAGTACACATGCTTTGGCTTTTCATCTTAGCTTTCGCTAAAAAACGAAGCTACCAACGACTGTATCAAGAACAAGTAAACTAAACGCCGCATGCGAAATTTTTAAATCTGCCTTTTTTCCGGAATAATTTAGCAATACCTACCATACAAGTTCTAGCTTTTAACGTGTTTCAGACCCCCACGAATTTCAATCCTAAAACGCCAACTAAATGCAACACCGTTCTTTCAAATAAAGAATACTACACAATGCGGCGCAGGCAAAACTTGTGTGTGAACTAACTGTAATACATCAGTTGAGATTATTCCCTTGGTATATTCTGGTATATTAAAGATCATATGTTCGGCTTTTTATTTTAGCTTTCGGTAAAAAGCGAAGCTTCCGCACGACTGTACTAAGACAAATTCAACACAAATTCAACTCGGCTTTTCGTTCCAACTTCCACTAACAAAGTGAAACTTCCAACGACTGTACCCAGAACAAGTTGAACTAAGCAACGCCGGCGAAATTTCCGGAAAAGTTTGCGCCCGACAAATCTTTGCAGAATTTGATTTCTTACGTATAAAAAGGCGCGACGTGCCGACAAGAATACCGACGCCGAAAAGCATTCAGAATTCAATTTCATTTGTGTTTTGCCAGGCAAGACAGTAAAGAACTTTAATCTTTACGTTGTACGATGTACCGACGAGACTTGAACTTTTCGCATGCGCCGGATAAGAATTTACAGAATTTCGTGTTTGTGTAAAAAGAACCTGATGTGCCTACGACAATACCGACGCCCGACAAAGCCATGTGCCGACGAGAATACCGAGGCGCGACAAAAGCATTCAAATTCGATTTCTTCCGTGCTTTTACCGACAAATGTTTGCAGGATTTCATTTCTTGCGTATAAAAAGAACCCTGTGTGCCAACGAGTCAACCGACGGACGACAAAAACATAAAGAATTTATTTCTCTGGATTTCTTATGTATAAAAAGAACCCGATGTGCCGACGAGACCACCGAGGCATGACAAAATCAAGCAGAATTCGAATTCTTCAGTGTTTTGCCCACAAATCGTCAAGACTATAGAAAACCGGATATGCGCTAGTTTCGGTCGGGTTGTTTGCCTACGAGAATTTTTAACACGACGAACTCTTGCTAGGATCTTTAATACGGTTGCCCTCCCCCAAGTTCTAGTTGCTAGTTCAGTTTTTAATTATTTTAGAATTTCAGATATAACACACCTTCGAGTTACTTTCTTTAAGTTTGGTAAGTGGCTCTGCAAATTTAACAGATTTGAGTCTAATACAAGAATGATGCGAGAGCTAAATCTGAAAGACCCTATTGTTGTTGCGAGAAGTAAGGAAGATAAGCTTTCTGCCCGGTATCAGGAACTCGACCACCATCTTGCTCAAGTATAGTTATTATTAAATATTTTAGTTTCTGTTAAGATTACACGCTGAAAGTGAACTTTTAAAAGTTCAGTGAAAAGATTATTTACGTTAGTTTTTTTATTCGAGATAGATTTTGTTTACTAGTTACAAAGTGGTTTGTTATGATTGTGTTTATGATGCCGATGTTTAGTTGCTGTCGATCTATTTTTTTAAACTCGTCTTTTTGCGGAATAAAAGCTTATTAAATGTTTGCAGGATTTCATTTCTTGAGTATAAAAAGAACCCGATGTGCCGACGAGTCGACCGATGCCTGACAAAAGCATACAAAATTTTATTTCTTCTGTGTTTGCCGGCGCTTCGCCCGACGAAAGTACTTTCTCAAGACCTTTGGGGGGGGGGGGAGTCCCCCCCCCCCCTCCCGTATAGTGACGACCTTGGGGACACATAACCCTTGTGGTCAGGGGCGTCGCTAGCCGAAACTCGAGGGGGGGGGGCACGGGGCTTGCCGGCACCCCTACCCGTTTCAGCTTTTCGTCACATATGTAATAATAAGACTTGTGATAACTGCAAGCGTTGAAGACTGAAGAAACCTAATCGTATTTCCAAGCTCAGGGCGATTTGAAGGGCTTGGGCGCGGATGTGACCACCTTAAAATACACGACTGGCAGATGTCCCTCAATTATCAAGATTAATACCAGTTATAAACAATAGCCAAGAAACACAGCACCACATGCGGAAAACTGTACAAATTTAAAGAAACATTAAAGCTATCTGTAACGTTAAGGTGAATGTCATTCCTAATAAGAGGAATTCACTTCCGCAATAGCCCGACCTGCAGCAGCTTCTGATGACTGTATTTCCCACAGAGTGAAACTGAGTGCCGCAGGCGAAATGTTAAAGTAAGCTATGGCTTTTTCAAATCTAGCTTTTATTGTGGCCCAAGCCTCGAAAGCCAAGCCTAAAACCCGAATGAAATCACGCGGCCTTTCAATAAATACAGCCTACCCACCGCACACAAATTTTGTGGAATCCGGTACGAACCGGTCTTCCGGATCACAAATGAAAGTAGGGGCCCCTTAGCACGAATCTGCCAGACTGTCTTAGTTCACGGCGAATCCAGATACATGTGAGACGTTTAGCTGGAGGTTGATAATTTGCTTCAGTTCGGATCATTTCCGAAAAGGAAGGACTGATCATCCAGAAGAAAAAATTGAAACAGAGCAGACATGTTGTGAAAATACAGTTAAAAACCGCCTACAAATCAAATGACGTGTTGCGATAATAATGCCCGTCATTACATCTTCTCTCATTGCTCACGAAGCCGATTTAGTTTTAGCGTCGCGCACTGGAGGAAAATTCCTCTTTTCTGTTAAAATACAAATAATCAAAATACAAAATACAAATTTTTGTAAAACAAAAAGATTAACAAATTCTTGAAAATGTACACCACAAGCAAAATCAGCCTGATTTTTACTTGAATCGAGAGATACTGGTACATAACAAATCGTGTTAAAATTTGGGTTAAAACTGAGCGCTGCAGGGTGAAATTCATGATTTGACTTGTCTTTTGTGGATCTTGGAAGCTCAAATCTGACTACTTCTCATTCTGACAAAACATGATTAAAAAGTCTCTTCGTATCCGAAAGACTAGAGATAGCCAGCCTCTTTATGTCATCTGGCAAGGTCGCAACATACGACTGAGAATGAGAGTCTCAAGGCCAGAGAGCACAGAACCGCCTATCTTCAAGATGGATGTTAGCCAAATTTCTAGGTAACCTTGAACTAGCCTTGCTGACTTTCCTGGGCGCACTGACAGCCCCCCGTTTAGCTTTCCTGGGTGAGCGCCCAGTTTAGCTGAAGTTGTGTGGTCGGGCGCTCCACTTTCGCTCAACTTTCATGGTCTTGCGCTCTGCGGGCGCCCACTTTAGCTTTTTTCTTTCTTCGAGAGGGAGGGGGGGGGGGGGGAGTGGTACCTCCCCCCCTAGCGACGCCCCTTCCAAGTAACGTTTTTTCTGACTTTTTCTACTAAGAAGTTACATAAACGATTTGTCCGATGCGTAAACTTCTCTTAAACAACCGTAGGTACACTCTAAAAAGTTTCTCCGAATAAGGATGCAGTATTTGCTACTGGGATTAATCTTATCTCTATTGGGATAAACTTAAGCCGAATTAGGGATAATTTTATCTCAATAAAGAGAAGATTAATCCCAATAGCAAATACTGCAAGATTTTTTTTTACAGTGTAGATAGAAAACAAGACGTGCGAAAATCAGTTAGGTTCTGTTAGGCGGGTTAGAATGTACCAGATCTCCGGGGTTCAAGAATGGAGGAAGCGATTACGGAAGTAAGTGTGTTAGTATTATAGGTAAGACAGGTCATTTAAGACTTACCTAAGATATTCTGCATGGCTGCTGCAAATCCATCGGCATCAAATCCCATTTATCCGTTAGCATTGAGATGTTCGATCCCGTTGAGCCAACGGACTGCGACGAGACTTTTCTGGAGGGAGGGGCCAACAGGGAGCTTTTTCGAAGAGAGGATGATTTTCGTCGAGCAGGCGGAATGGGAGGCTTGCCGCTAAATACAAATTTAACTTAAAGGAGAAGTGGCACCAGCCTAGTCCGAAAGTTTACCAAAGTTTCCATGCTTTCCAAGTAGAAATCGCCAAAAGAACGAAAGTTAACTTTAACTGCTCAAACACATGAAAGGTACAGAAAGACCTTTATTCCGTATTTTGTCAAGCTCTGTAATAAATGAGCAACCATACCCTAGTAACTTTGTTTCTCTTATAATTTAGTGATCTATTTTAAATTTATTAATGACGCATTTAGGAAAAGTGTTTTCCACCTATTAGAGCGAGTTCCACCCTTCTAACAATAGTAACTATTAGTTACTATTTCCGTTCCAACCTAAAGAAAAGTTACTAAGCTGATGGTTCCAACCTTCTCCAAATAGTAACTAATAGTAAGTATTTGCTTACCATGCTAGAGAGCGTAATAAGCGTGGTAACTACGGATCTCTATAACGTGATTGGCTGGATTATCCGTGGAGTGATATATTGGCGAAAACAGAAAAATACGTTCCAGGCTTGAAGCCCCATAGAAGCCAATATTCGTGTCGTCATGCGTAGTAACTACTGTAAGTAGGGTGGAACAAGCTTTTAGGCTAAGCGAGTATTTTTAGGTCGACGAAAAAGTCAACTTCGGCGTTTTCCCTGTTTTCCTTTTCAAATAAGTTCTCTTCTCGTTCTTTCAAACCTTGCCCAATCTCCAGACATTAATTCGTCCTTTTCCAATTCGGCGGTCTTAGCAGATAAGGTAGCCTAGGACTGGAAACATCCGAGTTGACGCGCAAAAATGATAAGAAAAACAAGGCTGACAGCTAAAAAATTGCTAAAACTTCAGAATAGACGATTAATGAAAAAAAAGCTAAAAAACAAAAATATGGCAAGTTAGTAGTAATAAGGAGTAGTAATTGCAGTAGTCTTTCCGGTCGTAGATACCGTTAGAAGCGCTATAATTGCCAATCCAAAAGAGAAAAATGTTTACCGTTCACTTTTATAGGGCTTTTACAAAATAATACAGAAAAATCTGTACATCTTTGGTTTTTAGTGGAGTGTTCCTTGGAACAATCCACTATTGCGAGCCAAAGAGCAGGGGTCCTGTATTCCGTTTCGAGTAATTGGTTCTCATGAAAATAAGTACTAAAGAACAAGGGCGCTGCTTAAAACGCGGCTAAGCGAAGAAACGACTACTAGAACAGGGCTCGTGCACCGGAATGAAAAAACAGGAGCCGCCATTGGGCGAATGTGCACGAGAATTATCTGGAACTCGGCTTCGTCCGTGAGGGAATTTTTGAAAATAAACTGAAGTGAACTGAATTGAAATTGAACTGAATCTGGGGACAACACACTATCTTGCTCCAAATTTTTTTGAAAGAGTACTTCTGCGGTCAGTTAATTTAGGAACCTTCAGTTTAATGAGAGCCTCTGATAAGATAAGATAGGATAAGATTTATTTACACTAAGAGCTAAAGGCCATAACAAATATATGAAAAATAAACACGGATACCCAGAATGATTTCACTGCTCACTTTTGGACATTTTCCAGGCGATCGGAAAGCTCTGCAGAAAGAAAAGAATGTCAAACCGAGGAGGCATATATTAAATGAGGACGGATATAAGTTTTAAATAATAGAAGAGGTATTTAGTACCCAAACCGAAAGATTTGAGGGTAGAGAGGAAATTTAATTAGATAGTTTGTTTTACGGATAATATGATCAACGTGAGGCGTGAGAACTATTTTAGAGGTCATCGATTATTACCACAAGCTATTTAACGGATTTACACTGCCTGAATGACATCATCAAGGCCGTATCTAGGAGGGGGGGGGGGGGGTAGGGGGTTGCCATGTGTTTTTTGTACTTTTTTGTCCGACCAGCAGGCAACCCCCCCCCCCCCCCAACAAAAAAAATTCCTGGATACGGGCCTGGACATCATACAGGAGATCTGTTTCTCAATTTGCCCTCAAGGCCCCCAGTTTGGAGTTTCTACTCACTTTCCGAGCTCCACACCTTCGTAGCTTGACACTTTCTCCATGAAAGCCGCTAATTCTTCAGACGGATCCTGGCTTTCTGAAACTCCGCGCTTGACTTTTTCAGCCATCAAGGCATCCAGCTGGTCTGGAGTCACGTTCAACCAACTGTCGTCTGGAAGGAGAAAAAATAGCAAAAACAAAACTATGAGATGTGGCAAACAAATACTAGCGTCCGAACTACACCGAAACACTTGCCCGAATTCTCCGAAAAAACAGTTCAACAAAAAACATCAACTGACAATAACGTTCGGGAGCAAGTGTCTGGCATCACATGCTCATCGTGCCATTCTGCCTGACTTTGAGACTACAGCAAATAGCAGGACTAATACGCGACAGACACAGAGGGACGCTGATTCCCAGCGACTAGAAAGACCTTCCATAAACTCGACAGATCGTTACCTCAGTTACCTGAAATATTTTGTACCCTATTTTACCGAATATTTTAATCCTAGCTGAGTCAAAATTATATTTTCAAGTCGTACGTTTAGATGTAATGTCTACTTATGTAATTGTCATATGTTATTTGCGTGAATGAGGATCCAGTGCTAGCGTGTATAATACAAGCAAGGAAATAAAGTACATTATAGTTGCCGGATACAAGAACGACCGAAAATCTAGCAAAAAATCAGAAGAGGCTACTAATTCCTCCTCCAATACATTCATCCGAGCGTACCTACAATCAAGAACAAATAGTCTAATAGAACATCCTTCTTTGGTCCCATGCAGCGACTATGGATACCCCGATAAAACCGAGCGGAGCTAGAGGTTCAGGTGATACCCGCCTACTTCCCTCTTCGCCGCTGCGCGTACCAGGTGAACAAGTGTCATAGCAAGACCAAAGATTTCGATGGGATACCAACATTTTAAAATCTGCTTCCGACAACTCGGTCTTGTAGACATTCGGTCTTCAACAGATTTCTTAAACATTTTTACTTTTAAAATTTACAAACAGGCTAAGGCCAACGGTAATAATCGGAGAAGACCAATTTCGTATTTGAAAGAGGAAACCGGGTATGCCAGCTGAATTTCAACAAGTTCAGATATATTCAGATATCCGTTTTGCACTGTCAAATATTCAGAAACGGATTCAGCATATGGTTTACCCTATACCCTACGTCGTATCTCCTTCCTTCCTTACTTTTGTTCAACATCCGGTTTCGGCCGGATTAATGACAAACTACTTGTCTGGCAAAAAACTAAACCTCAAAAACGAGTTCAGCATGTCTCCTTACCCCTACATCCAACCTCTAATCTACTTCAGATTAAAATATTACTTTTAAGAAATTTTCCGGTTTCAGCCGGATTCCGAGCGATCTATGCGAGTAGTGAGAAAATGACTGTCATATGCGAATTCAGCATGTCTTTTTACCCGCAAATCGAACATCTTATCAAACTTAAATACAACTTTTACTTTCAACGATTCTCCGGTTTTGGCCGGATTCCGGCCGAACTAATTGTCCAGCGAGATAATACATTTTATATTCGGACTCAGCACCTCTCCTTGCCCCTCAATCGAACCTCTAATGAACTTCATATTAAACTTTTACTTTTCACAAGTTTTCCGGTTTTCGCCGGATTCCGGGTGAACTTTTTGTCCGGCGAGAAATTTGCAGGAACAAAAATAAATAGAGCGAATTTCTTTTGTATCAGTGTTAGTTAAACATTATTAGCCAGAAAGGTGCGATGGATAAAATGTGAGGCAGGGCCACAAATCGTGGCGAGAATAAGACGGTTGAAACGCAAATTATTCGCTACAATGGAACCATAAGCTGCAGCAATCTTTTGCGAATATGTTTAACAACAGTGCTCTGGTCTCTCTGATACACCTCCCGATCGGTAGACCAAGATAAATCAGCGAATCTGCTGGTCTGACATCCGAACTTCCCAGCCGTACAGTTATATCAGGGCTAGTTCTCCAATTAAAAAGAAAAACTTGTGATTTTTCAGGGTTAAATTTCATCCCTACGCTGCTGTACTCATCACTTAACGTATCAAATTTTCTTCAAGACGAGTAACTGTGCGACTGGGGTTTAGAACGTCATCCCCGTAACATACAAGACTAACGTCAATTCCACGAATAATACAAGCCGGCTTTACATTACTTTGAGGTTCTATTACAGCATTGTTGAATAGTTGAGGCGAAACGACCGACCCCTGTCTTACTCCTTTCTTAACAGGCACAACAACATGAACATCCGGAAAACATCTCCGTAATATCGATTATGGATGTGTTTTGGAAATTTTTACACAAAACCTTAAGATGACCTTTAAAGGACACGTCATATTTATGATAGTAAATTCGTTCTCAATCAGTATTATTTTCATCTATTCTCGTCCCCGAGATTGTCCACATCATTTATGGATCCTGTTTCCCCTATTAGCAATATACCGATTATCCCGCTTGCTACGATTTCTTCTCTTTACGTATCGTTGTTTGCCGGGAGCTGTCATTCGAAAACCGCACTGTCAGAAGTTTCGTAACAGACTGCGCATAACACTTTCAAGAACAACACCTTTTCACTTAGAAATAAAGTGTTATGACCAATTAAGTTTATACTATTTCGTGCCTAGATCTCCAACAACACCTTCAATAGGTAAAAATACTACACAGTCAGAAGTTACATAACGACAACAGAAGGATGCGCGGTTTCAATAGATAACACTTTGGGATGTAATCTGTTACGTTTCTTTCGTTCCCGTTAGTAGTTTTACCAATTGAAGGTGTTGTTGGAGATCTAGGCACGAAATAGTGTAAACTTAATTGGTCATAAGACTTTATTTCCAAGTGAAAAGGTGTTATTCTTGAAAGTGTTAAACGATCTTTTATGAAACTTCTCACAGTGCGGTTGTGCACACTTTGTCATGATTGTCATCCAAGGTGCGGGCACAGAAAAAGGCTAAAAAACAACCAAAGACGTATGCAATTTTCCATAAGCATAGCTTACTTGTATAGTAATCAACTATCTCAGAACATCTGAGCAGAAACACTATGCAGTGCGAAGTGCCCCCCCCCCCCGAAACATACAAAAATAATCATTTGTATAGGCTATTCCCTCTGATCTATGTCTTTTTTTTATCGGACCCGCAGGCAACAAAAAATCAGAAAGGCAACCCCCCCCCCCCCCCAAATAAATTCCTGGATACGGGCCTGACTCTTGCCCTTATGCACGGCAGATGGGGCACAGTCACAACACAGATGTCACTAATTTAAACGAATACATGTGCCAAATATCGCAAATTGCCCAGGTACTTAATTAACCTCTCAGCTAACGAACTCTTGCTAATTTTTCGCGAAGAACCCAGAGACCAAGTAACCTAATTCACACTTGCAAACAACGGGTTTTTGCACACTTAATGATTTCTGGCAACAGCTGACGTTTTATGGTGTTCACCGTACTTTTCGTAAGAAGAACGTAGCATGAATCTTGACAAGCAATGGTCAATGACCTGAAGTACCAGTCATTCACGATATCTGACTTTAGCAAACTGGGGAAGCGTAACTGATCACTACGGTGATCGATTACAGACAGAACATGTTTTTCGTTTTGAAGTCTAGACCAAATTGACAATCTACCGTACCACGTAAATTTTTTTTGCATCAGAGTTTAATCTGTTATCCTGACGGGCTATTGAACTGTAGACCAAAACACATATCAGTAAAGTCGGAAATAATCACTTCAAGCATTTCTGCATGGCATATACGTGTGCCACACATTTCTGAGTGTTTGTCACTCAAATAGAGTTGTGTGCCACACATTAATTTCAAATATTTTCTTATTTGGACTTGAATTTACTCTGTTCGTCAGAAAAAGATAATTGTGGGGCAAACAAACGACCGCGGAAACACACATTCAAAACACACAGTCTTTGAGGGATCAGGGTAAACCACCTATAATGGTCAAATACAGATATCAAGTAGAAAGGCAACAGTTTTCGAAAGAACAAGAGCTACGAGCTCATATGGCACTTGTGACGAGTAGGTGGTACTAGAAAGCAGATGAGAACGTCACAAAATACCTCCTTCAACCCCCCGGACCGGACTAGGATCGCATACGTAGTTTCACTCGACTCTGGACATTTCCGGCATCGCTTCGGTTCATCTAGGGCAAATGTCACCCTAGTTTCCAGACGCATAAAAGATCTTTTAAAGCTTCTTTTCTTACTGGCTATAAAGTTTCACTCGAATATTTTCGTTCGTCCCCCCCCCCCCCCTGTGGTCAGATCCGGTCCGGGCCCTAAAATATGTCATCTGTGGAACATCGTCTCTCTACTTTCCAAGTTTCATTCAAATCACTACACGAGCCCCCCCCCTCCAACTGCCCCCACTTTGGCCAAATACGACTAGCACTCATAAAAGTCGTATCACTGACATCTCCACTTCTTGTCGTTAAGTTTGACTCAAATCGGGGTGGGGCATATCTGCATATTTCCGGTATCTGCTTCCTCCTGCTCCTATCGTGGCCGGATCCGGTTCGGACGCCAAATAATATACTAGGCCGCATAAAATGGGTACTGTCCGACTTGCATCCCATTCGGCCCATTCGTTTGGTTTTTGTGCATGCCACAAAAATTCAGACCTCCCCCCCCTCCCCTCCCTCCAAGTACTCCAACCATTGCCGTATGTGGTTCGGAGTCATGTTTTGCATATCTAGGTCGTTAGTTCTAATCAACAAAATCAGTCGAATCGGACTACCCCTTCGCAACCTACGGAAGTCAGTAATTTCCGGATTTCACTTCCTTAACTCCCCCAAAAATGGTCGGATCCGGGAACGGAAATTGTCCTTTGGCATAGTGTCAGGTCCCAAAGTCTTGTCGGTCGGGTCACTGATATGCCTGCGAATTCTGGGAAACCCCCTCTAACTCCTCTGGTTCTGTCAAGAACGTATCTAGGGCTTATTCCTGTTCTTCCCTCCAAATTCCATTCCGAACCCTCGACGCTAAGCGTTTTATGTAAATTCAGTTGCCCCCAATCACCCCCCCCCCAAGTATCGGATACGGTCCGGACCTGACACGGAACATCTGAGACGGCACCTTTTCCACTTGCCAAGTTTGATTCAAATCGGATCGCCATTTCAAAAGTTATGACTGCCACTAGATTCCGGATTCCTTATCCCTCCACTCTCCCTACGATAATCTGATCATGCCAACGACTATCCTCGAGTCAGTTTGTTCGAGTCCCTGACACGCCAGCCTAGTTTCGTCGTCCTAGTACACCAGGAAGTGACGAACTCGCGGATTACCGGAAATCCCCCCCCCCCCTCCCTAGCTTATCCCGCAGTGCCCGAATCCGGTTTGATTATGTCAATGGTGTATCTAGGACTTGTGCTTGAGCTTCCCACCCCGATCCCTCCACTCTAAGTGTTTCCCAAGGTTTCTGTTCCCCCTCCAGTCACCGGATCTGGTCCGGATTTTAAGTGTGTCGTCTGCGACACGATGTCCTTCCAAATATCAAGTTTCATTAAGATCCGGTCACCTTCGTTCAAAAGTAACACATACCTCAAGATTCCGGATTCCCCCTCCCTCCACTTCCCCCACGATACTCGGATGGGGGAACTGACAATTCCAACTTAATCATTTGGGGTCAATGACACGCCTGAAAAGTTTCATCGTCAATAGCTTATGTGGAAGTGCCCGAACTAGCAAAACCCGGCTCGCGGGATCACCGGAAGTGCCGAACTCGCGGGATCACCGGAAATCCACCCACCCAACTCAACCCGCAGTGCCCGAATCGGGTTTGATTATGTCAATGATGTATCTAGGACTTGTGCTCGAGCTTCCCACCCCGATCCCTCCACTCGAAGTGTCTAAGTATTCAATTTCGCAAATCGCGCATGAATCCTGTTCGCACTAGCAAAACCCGGCCCGACCGACAGACAGACAGAGGGACCGATCGTTATATGGCACAAGGCCGTGGCCAATTTCGCGAATCGCGCATGAATCCTGTTCGCAGTGGCCAGTTCTGTGGAAGAGTTTATGGGAGTGCTTGTTAATTACTGACGGATTTTTGGAATTGGTCGATTTCTGGGTAAAAACTTCTGCGCTTTCCTAGGCGAATAATTGTACAGCGAAGCAGTAAATTGTAAATATACACAGAACTCAGAATTGTAAATATACACAGAACTCAGAATTGTAAATATACACAGATTTGTACATATACACTTTTAACACGGACATTTTCTCTTTCGTTATTTATTTTATCTGCAGGTATTTCAATACACATCGTTCTTCTGGTTATGGCACTTGCCCTCTGGTCAAGTGCCATATAGCGATCGCAATGTCGGTCCGTCCGTCGGTCCGTCTAACGGGTGATCGGAATTGAATGAAACTTGGCAAGTGGAAAGAACTATCGTCTTCATAGCTGTTCCGTGTCAAGTCTTGGTCGAATCAGATATTTGTGGGTGGGTTTGTTTTGGGGGGGGGGGGGACTGGAGGGTGGGAACAGAAATTTCGTGAAACGCTTAGAGTTGAGGGATTGGGATGGAACCTGGTGAGAAGAACAAGCATTAGCCTTAGATACGTAATTGGCAGAACCAGATCGTATCGGGGCTCTGTGGGGGAGTCGGAGGGTGTTTCCCGGAATTCCGGTGATCGCCAGTTACGATAGTTATCGCCAGTTATTCTAAGAACAATGAAACTTTGCAGGCCTATTAAGGACCTTATACTTGGATAAGACGCGGATACTTATTTTAAAATCAAAAATTACACCCATGACTCAAACAACGCCTAAAACGGATACGTTAGCTACGATGCTTTGGCACCAATATTTCGGTCCTTCTTGGCAAGTGTCCTCGTCAGGGACAACGTTGGGGAAGAAACGACCTGCAATCAGCGTTTTCGGCGTTGTTTGAATTTCTGTGTCTCCGTCATCTTGGGCTCAAGAAGTATTTATACACATGACTCGAGATCCGACGAGCGTAGCGAGTCCCTGGCTCCGCACCTTAATGGCGTGTATCAAAAGTGGAACGCAACGGTCACGAATTGTGGATAAAACGGACGAAGTTTAGTCAATACCAACAAGAACTTCCCAAACGCTTTATTTGCTTCACAAACTCGATCCGCCTCGACGAAAACGGATATCTGGAATTCGGAAGGAAAATCTGGAAGGTGAAAGATATCGTATTTCTAGGTCCGAACAGCATTTTTAGACGGCGGGGTATTTCGGTTTCTTGTCTACTTTTAGGTACCACCTACTCATATCAAGTGCCATATGAGCTCGTAGCTCTTGTTTTTAGTTACATGTCGTTTTATTGTTTGTTGGTTCCACATCAATACGGAAGGAAAATCTGGAAGGTGAACTTTGACCAAGCTCTTAGGTAGCGTTCCAGTTAAGTTATTACAAGTTACGATGATAAGAGGAGGGGCGATCGCCGTATTGTGGTAGTTATCACGCTCTCTGGAACAAAAATAATAACTACGCGAACATAGTCATCACTTTGGAGTTCCTGCAGAACCGACTGTTATTATCAGTTATGATGCTCGCGACCATCATAAGTAAATAGTAACGATCATAACAGTCGTGGAACGAAAATAATAAGTGGGAGGAGCCAATTTATTTATTACGGCGGGCTCTGGAGCGGCAATAATAACAAGAATAGTAACGATCGTGACTAATAATACGTCGCTGGAACGCTGCCTTAGTCTCGATCACTACGCAAGTTTCTGATCCACAAGAGAGAAGCACCAGATGCAAGTACAGTTTCTCAACTTACCGTCAGATGGCTGTAGCGATCTCTCTTGTGAACGCAGCGCATCAAAATCGACATCCAACTGTTTCAGTAGTCCCTGAACTTGCCGTCCCATGTGGTGCTTGTAAGAAGCTTGGAACTCCTCGCTATTTTCTGTTACACTGGCTTCAAAGAAGACTTTGGCTTTTTCAAGCAGTGTTTTGTAAGGTTTTGAGCCGTCCATGTATCCCTGTAAAATAACTCCAGAATATAACAAGACCAAAGGTTTCGATGGGATCCAGAAAATCTAGCATTTGATTCAAATAGTTGGGCCATGTCTTCGCCGTTCAGTCTTCGTCAGATTCCTTGAATATTTTTACTGTTAAAATAAAGTTCAGAAATGGATACAGCGTGTCTCCTTGCCCCGATAACGAATCTCCAATATATTTCAGAAAAAACTTTGAGCTTCAACCAAATTTCCAGTTTCAGCCGAACTCGTGATGAACCATTTGTCCAGCAAGAGAACTAAGTTCAGAAATGGATTCATCGCATCTTCTTACTCCTCAATGAATATCGTATTAGCTTATAAAACATACACATGTTTTTACCGTAAATTCGAAACCCCTCCTCTGCCTCTAAAGATACGACTAAAGGACCCATCTACGAACTTGACCTGTACGTTACCAGTGAATCCTCATTGAACAACATCCTCGCTTGAACAACATATGTCCTCGTTTGAACATTATATATCAACCCCTTCGACCTTGGATTCACTAGATCTCTCCGACGTCCATAGAATAAACAAATGAATGTGGGCATCCACGCGCAGAGCTATACTGGTTTGAGAATAAAGGGGTAGGGACTGCTGTAGCCGAAAATTGGTCGACAAATTTTATGTCCGGTTTTCGCCGGATTCCGGGTGAACTACTTGTCCGGCAAGATAATAACTTTCCTATTCGGATTCCGCATGTCTATTTACCCCTAAATCAACTATCTCAATAGCTTTTAAAAATATTTTTTTTTGTCCCTCAATTTGAAACCCCTTCCCCCACCCCTAAATATAGGGCTACAAAGCCCATCTACGAATAAGACCTTACTCTTGACCCAAAGAATCCTCACACCAAGTTTCATCACAATATCTCATTCCCTTCGGGGGTTATCGTGTGACGGGCGGACGGATAACTTTTGCGAAGTCATAGGTATCCCCAGGGGCGTCACTAGCCTTTTACCTTTGGGGGGGGGGGGGGACGTCCGGTTTGTGCCGACGGACTAAAAAATGTGCCGACAAAACATTTTCCGCCAGCAGAGAATAGAACCGGGGAAAAACTAACTATAATGCATCCGTAGAGATTATTCCTTTGATGTAATTTTGAATATTAAAGTTCACATACTTGGCTTTTCATTTTTGCTTTCGCTAAAAAGCGAAGCTTCCAACGACTGTACCAAGAACAAGTAAAAGTAAGCGCCGCCGGCGAAATTTTTTAAATCTGCTTTGTTCCGGAAAAAATTAGCTATAGTGCTATACAATTTCCGGCTTTTAACGTGTTTCAAACCCCAAGAATTTATATCCTAAAACGAAAACTAAATGATACACCGTTCTTCCAAATAGTGAATACTACAAAATGCGCCACAGGCGAAATTTAACTGTAATGCATCAGTTGAGGTTGTTCCTCTGATGTAAAGTCGTATATTTAAATTCACATATTCGGCTTTTCGTTCCAGCTTTCGCTAAAAAGCGAAGCCTCCAACGACTGTACCCCAGTTGAACTAAATAACGCCGGCGAAAATTTTTTAAATCTGTATTTTTTCCGGAAAAGTTTGCGCGAGACAATAGTTTGCAGCTTTGATTTCTTACGTATAAACAGACCCGATGCGCCGACAAGAATACCGACGCCCGACAAAAGCATTCAGAATTCGTTCTTCTGTGTTTTGCCAGACAAGACTGTAAAGAATTATATTTTTTACGTGTAAACAGAAGACGATGTACCGACGAGACTTGAACTTCGGCATGCGCCCGATAAAATTTACAGAATTTGATTTTTTTCTTTTTCTAAAAAGAACCCGTTGTGCCGACACCCGGCAAAACCATTGAGCATTTGATTTTGTCTGTGTTTTGCTGACGTCTTACGAGTAAAAATAACCCTTGTGCCGATGAGACTTGAACTTCCCGAGTGCGCCAGACAGGGTTTGCAAAATTTGATAGAAGAGTAGAAATTTGAGTAGAACCCTATGTGCCGACAAGCCGACCGACGCCTTACAAGAACATACAAATTTATTTCTTCTAGATTCCTCGGTGTTTTGCCCGACAAATATTTGCAGGATTTCATTTCTTGCGTATAAAAAGAACCTGATGTGCCGAAGAGTCGACCGACGCCTGACAAAAAAATACAAATTTATTTCTTCTGGATTCCTTATGTATAAAACAAAACGATGTGCCGGCGAGGACACCGAGGCACGACAAAAGCATGCAGAATTCGATTTCTTCGGTGTTTTTCCCGATAAATGTTTGCAGGATTCCATTTCTTGCGTATCAAAAGAACCCGATGTGCCGACGAGTCGACAAACGCCTGACAAAAGCATGCACAATTCGACCGACGAAAGTACTTTCTCAAGACCTTCGGGATTTAAGGAATTTAACGATTATGTCTTACGCAGATGCTCTGTCTAAACGATGCCTCAAGTCACCCCCCTCCCCGGGTGGAAGAAGCGAACATGAGGTCAACGTAAGACATGGCTTCTGATGTTCAAGGCGGACCCCAGCCCACTGACGCTTTAGAAGGTATGGGAGACGATGGGACACCCTATCGCTAACCGAGCCAGCTACGCAGGACCGCGACAGGTGGGGGGATACATGTCGCTGCTTGGTGGTTGCCACGAAGAAACATGGAGCTTCGTGAAACAAGTAAGTAAGCAATTACCCGTCAGAAAAGAATGAAGAACTGATGGAGAACAAATAAGAGAAATCAGAAACACAGAAAGAAATCACGCTTCGATCCTAATTTTCCCTTACTTTTCACTCTTCCCCCCCCCCCCCCCCAACGACAAACGACCCTTAGACTAACTACCAGTTTTAGTTTTTCTGGTGACAAACGTGCCTTACACACAAGTTGGGTTTTTGATCGAAGTTCTGTTCGCCGTTAGCGTAGCCGGTTGCTTAATTTCCGTTTTCATACGCCGTCGAAGTTCGCCGTTTGCTTAATTAGTGTTTTTAGGACTCCGGCGATCTTGCTCGGTTGACGTTTTTTAGACAATTCAAGTAAACTTCGACTTCGAACTTGCTAGCTCAAGAAGTTCGACGGTCAGAGTTTGAAGGAGAAAGAAACTCTGACCGGCAACCAAAAACGGTAATTAAACGAAGACCTTCGAGGTTGAAGGTAACTACAAACTTTAATCGAAAACGCAACTACAGTGTCTTCACTCCACGATTCTTCGCGGCATTGACTTTATTCTATGCGGTAGATGGCGTAGTAACTGTGAGTTCGTTCCACGTCAGTTATTGCGAGTAAGTATGATAAGAGGAGGAGACAGCTCTTTACTGTGGTACTTACAACTTACAACGCTCTGACGGACATAAATCATACGTAAATTGTAATGATTCCACTCCCGTAACCTTTCCACCCATCAAGAATCTGTACTTCATGTTTATTCTTTCGTCCCTCCTGTCGACATTACACTAATTTCTACTCTGCCATATCTCTCTTTACGTAACGAATCAGGCTGTCGATCATTATTTTCGAGAAGCTTATTGGGAAGGAGACTAGTTATGCAAATTTTGCCACGTTTTCCGGCTGAGGCAATGTGTCACGAGAGGGGATAAGCTTAAGCCTTATGTAGAGCGTGTTCCACCCTTCTAACTAAAGTTACAATTTTCGTCCCAACCTCGTGAAAAGCTATTATGCTGACCGTTCCAACCTTCTCGAAATGGGAACTATTTGCTTACCACGCCCAGGAACGTAGCAGGCGTTGCAGCTACGATCTCTGTGATTTTGCCGATAATACAAAAATGCATTCCAGCCTTGACGTCATGCGTTGTAACTACGGTAAGTAGAGTGGAACACGCTCGTCATTTGCTATAAGAAGTGCGGAGTTTTAAAGCAGTCAACTATGTTAGAAATCTTACCAGAAACCCTTGTTGGTGAAAGGTTTCTTCACACCCACTTGCAGTAACTTGGAACAAACCCGTCTTTGCACTACTTTTACAACATTCCTACTTCAAGAGCCCCTCCTAGAAATTTATCAATACCGGGCGAAAAAAATTGAAATACTAACCTGGAAGTATCCTTTTTCAGCCAGGCTTTTGACATACTTATCCCATTTGGGACTTTCTGTCAAATCCGGGGTCTGCGAGTCGCCATTAGTTTGGTTTGTATGGGCCAGCAGTATTTCCAGTCCACAAGCCTGCAAAAATTAAAGGTCAGCTTTTTTTTTATTTTTTATTATTACATTCGGCGTTAAGCTTTTAGCTAGTCGCGAGGACAACTATTAAGTGTATTTCGTTGACAGTTTTTGTTGATGATGACTGTTGAAGAAAATTTTAATTCTGCTACTCTCAGCTTAATTTTTCAGTTTTTGTTTTTAATCAATCCGTGATAGGGAGCAGGCTCGATGGCAAGAAGAAAACAACTACAAATGTAGCATAAATATTCCTTCAGCCCAAGCTGACTGCAAATCCTATTTGATATTGCCAAACGTTCCAACTTGAGCGGTTTTGAGCCTGAAGAGGACCCTCGCCAAGAAGGGCTGAAATATAGCTCCAATAAAATTCAGCTGACTTATCCGTTTTGAACTGTAAAAAATGTAGCTTAAAGCACTCACGAGATATTTGTTAATTGTTCAACTGATTTACATATAGGAACACTGACCTCAATAGAGACACTTTTTTTTTTTTGTATAGGTTTCTGGATTATGTGTCAAGGTAAAACGTCCATGACGAAACAACTATCTAACTATAAAGACTATAATTTAGTGGTTCAAGTGAGCTTTTTCCCGTCCCCCCATCTCACTCGAATTTTGTGTAAAGGACACACACACAGTTTACTGTTTATGTTCCAATATTCTAAAACAGTTAATACAGTGAACTGGAAAATATAAATGCTCCTTGAGCGGGGTTTGAACCAGGAACCTTCGGCTTCATCTACCGACGCTCTAGCCAACTGAGCTAATGAGGGGCTTGCGCACAAACCAATACAATCTCCGGTTAGTAAATTTATCTAGATATAATAAGTACAAACAATGAAATGTTATTCGAGAACAGCGGAGGAATAGGCTAAAAAAAAATTCACCGGATATCCAAGATTGTTTAAAGGACACCTGCACAATGAAACCATACTTGAACACACCATGGAAAATGTATTTACAGACATGGACACGGAGAGCATTTTTCTCCTGAGCGTTACGTTTTCAAAATAGAGATGTACCTTTCTGGAGGTTTGCACATGCAGACTCCAAGACAAAAAGCGCAATTCATTCAAATCTTGTACAGCGCTGGCCGGATCGTATTGGAATTTCTTCTAGATATACGTTTGGGATTAACTGGGTAAAAAATATTCCAGAAGAAGGGTTGATTGGAGACATTTGTTAATTTCTAAAATTGTTCAGTACTGAAACAAGGGCAGATTTCGTAAACGCTATTTCGTATCTGGATCGGATTTTGTGCAGGCAATGTTAATAGAAGTCATACAGATAGGGATGATACTTGGTACTCTTCATTCAGGTGTCCTTTAATTCAATTAATAATTTTGATGTTTCTTGTTTCAGCCCTATTTGGTGATCCTTTAAAGGACCTGTCTTACCTCTAATACTAATGCAAGCTACTTCCATAATCACTCCATATATTTCTAAACTCGGAGACCCCACTTTCGTAAGGTAAATTCTAAGCCCTCTAACAAAACCATGCTGATTTTCTCACTTGCCGTAATTTGCTACCTTCGTTGTGATAACGCTGTCGACGGTTGTCTACGAGAAGTTTTTCCATCAGAACCAGGTACCTAACCTATGATAAAAGATCCAGGATACTCTACCATTACAGAGAAATATTCTTAGTTCAGCACAACAGCTGCGAAAAATTTTGTCTATCTGGGTAGTCGGGTATTTTATCCCCGTGGCTATTTCTCGAACTATCTGACGCTCGTTCAAGAGCGCATCAGAAATCTCTTATTGACAAGCCCCCTGAATGGCGAGTCATTACAGGAAATTTATGGGTCCCTGCATGGACCTTATTCGCTCCGACGTGCTAATTAAGGTAAGGTTTGTTGTTTCAGCCCTATCTGATGAGCAAACTTAACTTACAATTTTAAGTCCGAGGTCATAAGCTTTCCATTTCTGGTCCGTGGTAGAGGGAAGGCTCCAGCCTGTCCTTTTGTCAGGACTGTAGCTTATACTGGTCAACATGGCGTAGTGATGCCGAGTCATGAGAACTGATGACATAACTCGGGTCTCTGGTGGGAAAAATCGCATAGCACGACACGCCTGCAATGAAAGTGTTTTGCTATCTATTGTCAGAGCTGGTGGACTCGGACTCCAGACTCGTCTCGAGACGCCTTTTTCAAGGACTAGGACTCGTATCCAGCTCACCAGGACGTCCACCGGGCGTGAGAACGGTTATCAAAAAGGCCGAAAAAGCACCTACTGAATTTTCCGGCATCATGAGCGTGTTCCATCCTACTTACCGTAGTTACTACGCATGACGTCACGAATTCTGTTTTTTTGCCATCAAGGCTGGAGCGACATTTTTATTTTCCAGCAGAATATCATGCCACGGGCGAATCCGACCAATCACGTTACAGACATCCGTAGTTACTACGCTTACTACGCTCCCGAGCGAGGTAAACAAATAGTTACTATTTCGAGAAGGTTAGAACGGTCAGCGTAGTAAGTTTTGGTGAGGTTGGAACGGAAATCGTAACTAATAGTTACTATTTGCAGAAGGGTGGAACACGCTCCATGACGACAAACAAACAAGAGCTACGAGCTCATATGGCACTTGTACGAGTAGGCTGTACAAGAAAGTAGATGAGAACGTCACAAAATACACCCGCCATCCAAAAATGCGGTTCGGAAATAGAAATAGGATATTTAGTTTCACTCATTTCTGAGCAGTTCCGGCATCGTCTCGATTGTCTGTAGCAAATGCACATGACTGTTCAAACTTTCATCCCAATAAATCCATTTGTTTGATCCCTAGACGTGCTACACGATTTCCGGTACCCACTCTATCTCGACCTACCGTGGCCGAATCTGGTTCGGGATATAAAAAAATCGACCACCTAAAGCATCTTCTTTTATACCATCTATCAAGTTTCACTCGAATCTGAGCATTTTTGGAAAGTTCCGCTACCGCCCCCCCTCCCACCAACGTTGTCGGAGCCGGTTCGGGCCCAATCTCTTAATTCCTTGTTCCTGTCCATCAAGTTTTACTGAAATTGGAGCTTAGCCTATCTGCAAGTTTCCAGTACCCCCCCCCCCCCGCCTACCTTGGCGGAATTCGGCCCGGACGCCAAATAACAAATCTAGGCCGCATAAACTCGGCACTGTCGAATTTGCATCTCATTCGGTCCATCCGTTTGGTTTTTGTGCATGTCAAAAGTCCCCCCGCCCCCAATTCCCCTAATCGTGGTCGCATATGGTTCGAACGCATGTTTTACATGTCGAGGCCATCGATTCGTATCACCCATAAAGTTTCACTCGAATCAGACCACTCGTTTGCAATTTATAGAAGTCAATTTCCATATTTCTCTTCTCGTGCTCCCCAAAAAATGCTCGGATCTAGGAACAGAAGTTTCCGGGGGTATGTTGTGTCAGGTTCTTAAGTCAAGATAATTCGGGTCGCTAATATGCCTGCAAAGTTTCGTTGTCGTTTTACATCTGGAACTATTCTAACTCACGACTACCGGAATTCCAGGAAACCCCTCCAACTCCCCCCACAGAGCCCCGAAACCATCTGGCTCCTCCAATTTCATCTAGGCCTAATGCTTGTTCCATCCATTAAGTTTCGTCCCAATCCCTCTGCTTTTAGAGTTTCTCGAGTTCCCCCCCCTCCATCCCCACAGGTATCGGACCCGACCCGGACGTGACACTGAACGTCCGAGGCGATAGCTCACCAGACATGTTTCATTCAAATCCGATCACCCGTTCAAAAGTTATGCACGCCACTAGATTCCGGACTCCCCATCCACCCACTCCCCCCACGATGGTCGGGTCGGACCCGACCCGGACGTGACACTGAACGTCCGAGGCGATAGCTAACCAGACATGTTTCATTCAAATCCGATCACCCGTTCAAAAGTTATGCACGCCACTAGATTCCGGACTCCCCATCCACCCACTCCCCCCACGATGGTCGGGTCGAGGAAACCGCTGTTCTCAAGTCAATATGTTCGGATCCCTGACATACCTGCCAAGTTTCATCGCCCTAGGACATCAGGAAGTATGCCGAACTCGCGGGATCGCTAGAAATCCGGACCCCGACCCCAAGTCCCCCACAGTGCCCTGATCCGGTCCGGTTATGTCAATGACGTGTCTAGGACTTGTGCTTGTTTTTCCCACCAAGTTTCATCCCGATCCCTCCACTCTAAGCGTTTCTCAAATTTCCGGTTCCCTCCTCCAACTCCCCCCAGTGTCATCGGATCCGGCCCGGATTTAAAGTGAGATGTCTGAGACACGAGGTCATCCTAAATATAAAATTTCATCAAGATCCGATCACCCGTTCAAAAGTTATACACGCCACTAGATTCCGGACTCCCCATCCATCCACTCCCCCCAGTATGGTCGGATTGGGGAAAGGGCTGTTCTCAAGTGAACCTGTTCGGGTCCCTGACATACCTGCCAAGTTTCATCGCCCTAGCACATCAGGAAGTATGCCGAACTCGCGGGATCGCTAGAAATCGGGACCCCCCCCCCCCCCCAACTCCCCCAGAGTCATCGGATCCGGTCCGGATTTATAGTGGGACGTCTGAGACACGAGGTCATCTTAAATATAAAATTTCATCAAGATCCGATGACTCGTTCGCAAGATAAAAATACCTCAAATTTTGGCTTCCCCCTCCCTCCACTCCCCCCCCCCAGATGGTCGAATCGGGGAATTGACGATTTCCTATTTAATCTGGTCGGGTCCCAGAGATGCCTGTCAATTTCCATCGTCCCAGCACATCAGTAAGCACGGAACTCGCGGGATCACTACAAATTCGGACTTCTCCCCCCCCCCCCCCCCCCAACTCCCCCAAAGTGAGCGGACCCGTTCCGGTTATATCAGCCATGTATCTAGGACTTGTGCTCGTACTTTCCACCAAGTTTCATCCGGATCCCTCCACTCTAAGTGTTTTTCAAGATTTCCGGTTTCCCCCTCCAACTCCCCCCAATGTCACCGGATCCGGTTTGGATTTAAAATGGAGGGTCTGAGACACGAGTTCCTTCCATATATCAAGTTTCATTAAGATCCGATAACCCGTTCGTAAGCTAAAAATATCTCATTTTTCCGGATTCCCCCTCCCTCCACTCCCCTCCAGATGGTCGGATCGGGGAAGCGAGTATTTCTAACTTAATCTGGTCCAGTTCCTGATATGCCTGCCAAGTTTCATCGTCCTAGCTTATCTGGAAGTGCCCGAACTAGCAAAACCGGGACCGACTGACGGACAGAAATTACAATCGCTATATGGCACTTGAGTAAGCTCAAGTGCCATAAAAAGTAAGTAGATACTTTTTTGGCTGTTTTTCGGCTCTTCCTGGCAATGCTTGTTATGCATAACATTTTCAAACACAACAGATAATAGCCCAAGTGTTGTTTGTTATGCATTCTCTGTTGAAACCGCGCATCCTTCTGTTATCTGTCATGAAACTTCTAACTGTGTCAGCTTCCACAGAATGATCTACAGAACCCGACGAAGATAGTCTTAAACCGTTTGCGGGGATTTGTTTTAGTAGCATGCAGCAGTAATCGATGCCAAACTGTCAGAAGTATCATAACAGATAACACAAGGGTGCTCAGTTTCAACAGAGACAAACGTAACGTCGTAACGTCAAACGTAATGCACGAAGTGTTATGCATAACAAGCATTGCCAGGAAGAGCAGAAAAGCGGCCAAAAAAGCATCTGCTGAATTTCCCAATATCATGACAAACATAAAAAAAAGTCAACAGATGCTTTTTCGGTATTTTTCGTCTCTTCGGCAATGCTTGTTATGCATAACATTTCATGCATAACGTTTTAAAAATCACAACAGATTACATCCCACGTGTTGTGTTTTGAAACTGGCCGAAAGTTGCGTAGTCAAGTTTTCTGTTCCTTTAAAAGACCAGGATGTTCAATTGTGGAGTTGTGGGTTACGAAATTGTTCTTCTCTGCAGACCGGTACAGCTTGCCTAAAGAGGCATGAGGGGAGGAACAGTTTTTTAAAGCGGGGCTTAGACCAGATGAACTAAAATGGATGGTATGCCTGCAGACGGATTCTCTCTCATTGGGGGAAAGAAGAAAGTTTATAAGGAAAGTTAAGTCCCTAAAGCGGGGCTTAGGGATGGTAAGTCTGCGGGCGGATTCTCTCTCACTGGGGGAGAGAATAAAGTCTATAGAGAACTGTTCTGGTCCTTACTTTTGCCCTATGTGTGGTTCACTTGGAGAGGATATATTTCATTTGGTGGGTAGATGCGTTCAGCTAAAACATTTGCGAACAGATATTTTGGAGCATGAAAGGAAAGGATGGAGGAAGAGGGTTTGATCAAGATTATGAGGAAGAAAATTTTTAGAGACCTTCGTCGGCATTTTCCGCCATTTTCCATTTTCTGGATTAAGGGTTCCCTCCTTTCGCTATATATATGGAGTTTTTTATTGTTATTTTGTGTTTATTTTGTTTTCACGCCATGGCCCCACAGGCTTTTTTGGAATAAATTCATTAATTCAGTCATACATCTTCACGCTATCATACAACTACATAGACTATACAGTTTCCATCGGGAGACTTTCCCTTAAGGAGAGAAATTACTTCCATTCCGTCATCTGATTCGGCTTAAAACCAAGATTTGTATCAAGTCCGGAAGCAATTATTTTACCCCTCCCCCCACCCCCAAGAGATACAGGCCTGAGCTAACCTTCAAGTTATGAGCTTTGCCACAAGGTAATGGTTCGTGATCTCCGTAGCTAACCAGTAGCTTACCGCAAGGGCGCTTTGTTGATGGAAGATCGTTCGTTCGTGGATATTTCTTGTCAGTTTGTTATGTCTTCATTTTCTTCTTTTTTGTTTCTCTCCCTCTTTTTCTGATTTCTTTGGTTTGTTTCACTTAAGACTATATGAATAAAGAATAAGCCCCGCCCATTGCCAGGCCTTATGTTAGGCCTTGTGGTGGGGCCATAAAAAGTTAATGGTGTTTTTTTTATTTATACGAATAAACTAAACTAAACTAAACTAACTAAGCGGTGCACTTACCTTAATATCGTCTTCGTCTCTGTGGCAGAAGGCAATAACTGCCGGCGCCACCATGGTAGGATAAGACTTAAGCAGAGCTGCCGCATTGGCTGGCAAGTAGCAATTGCATCGATGCAGGTTCTTGTTAAGTGCTTCCGGAAACACTAAATTAAAAATAAGTCATTAAATTGTTTGCCGAATCTCTCGAAATCCGGTGTATTGCTACGGGTCAAGATATAAGTCCATAGAAACAACTGTTGATATATGCATGCCACGACAACTTGCCGTATGACCTTTTTACTATATCTCCGGTGACACCAATAAGCCATACTGGTTCCAAGTTTTGACTCAATGAATGTGAGTTATTACACACTGCCCTGTGTGTGCAGTAAAGTGCAGTACAAGAGTAACAAGACCAAAGGTTCCAATGGGATCCCAAAAATTTAATATTTACAGACAATCGGGTCTTGTAGCGGTCCAATGGTAATCATCGGAGAAGACGAGGTTAAAATATCGATTCAGCATGTGAGTTTACCCCTATAGCCTGCGTCATGTCTACTTCGACAAAAGTTCCTGCCTTACTTCTGCCAAATTTCCCGTTTCAGCCGGATTCCGGGCGAACTACTTCTCTTGCAAAAAATTTAAGTTCAAAATAGATTCAGCGTATCCATTCCATCCATATCTCCATAATCAACTTCACATAAAACTTAAACTTTTAAAAAAATTTCCGATTGATTTCAGCAGGATTCGTGGTGAAATGTGTCCAGGTATAAAATGATTGTCATACACGAATTCAGCATGCCTTCTTACTCGTAAATCGCACACCTAATGAAATTCATATAAGACTCTTACTTTTAACAAATTTTCCGGTTATGGCCGGATTCCGGGCGATCTATTTGTCCGGCGACAAAATAATTTTCATATTCGGATTCAGCATTTTCCACTTTCTTTAAATCGAACCTCTAATCAGCTTCAGATTAATATTTTATTTTTGACAAACTTTCCGGTTTTGGCCGGATTTCGGCCGATCTACTTTTCAGACGAGAAAATCATTTTCATATTCGGATTCAGCATGTCTCCTTACCCCTAAATCGGGTATCTGATCAACTTCAGATAAAACTTTTACTTTTAACAAACTTTCCGGTTTTAGCCAGATTCCGGGTGAACTACTTGTCCGGCGAGAAAATGGTTTTCATATTCGTGTTCAGCATATCCTGTAATCAACTGTCTCATTAGCTTTTAAAAAATGTCGCTCCTTAATTTGAAACCCCTCCCCCTCCCCTAAATATGCAGCTATCGGACCCATCTACGAACTCGACCTTTCCCTTGACTTGAGGAGTCCTCCTAACAAGTTTCATCAAAATATCTCGTTCCCTTGGAGAGTTATCGTACTGACAGACGGACGGACGGACGGACAGACGAACAAATTTTGCGATGTCATAGCTATCCCTCCACTTAAGTTTTGGGATTCCAAAAAGAAACATAAGGAAACTAAACAAGAACACAAACAAAAATCTTGGCCTTGGCAATCTTGGCCTCATCAAATTAAGAACATTCTTAACAGATGCGGCCTGTCTGAATTATGGAATGGTGGTGTTGGAACTTCTTTACAGTATGGTGAAGTGCCGCGTAAGGTGGATCAAATCCTTCGTGATCAGGAAATTCAGGATTGGCAGTGTCGGAAGGCTGAGTCGGTTTCTCTACGGTTTTATGCAAAGGCAAAAGATGTTTGGGGGGAGGAAATTTACTTTAAAGCTGGGTTGTCGGGAGTAGATTTAAAGTGGATGGTGAGTTTAAGGGGGGGAGGATTAGCTATTGGGGAGAAAAGAAGGTTTATACGAAAAAATGGGGTAAAGAATGGCCCTTACGTTTGCCCGATGTGTGGAAAGGTGGATGAGGATGTGTTCCACTTTATGTGTTAGTGTGAAGGATTGAGTGATTTAAGGGTCGAATTATTTGGGGTGGGAATTACTACGGAGGAGTGGCTACTAGAAAAAATTGGAAGTACAAGTATGGGGGATATCCGTAAGGTGGCTACATTCCTCCGCGTTGGTTTGTCCCATAGAGAGCGATTTTTGTAGTTTGTTGTGTTTTTTCTTGTTTTGTTGCCATGACTCCAAGGTTTTTTTCGTGCAATAAATTCATTCATTCATTCATTCAATTTCAGAGAAATTTAATCACAATTAGAAGTTCAACCCATTTGTTTTAGTTGATTGGTTGATTTTAGTACGACGGCATGGTTTCCCACTGTTTGTTGTTGTTGTTTTTTGGATCCCAAAACGTAAGTGGAGGGATACCTATGACATCGCAAAAGTTGTCCGTCTGTCCGTCCGTCCGTCTGTCAGCACGATAACTCTCGAAGGGAATGAGATATTTTGATGAAACTTGGTTTGAGGACTCGCCGGGAATGGTCGAATTCGTAGATGGGCCCGATAGCTGCATATTTAGGGGAGGGGGAGGGGTTTCAAACTGAGGGGCGAACAAAAATATTTTTTAAAAGCTAATGAGATAGTTGAGTACGGGGTAAGACAACATGCTGAACACGAATATGAAAATCATTTTCTCGCCGGACAAGTAGTTCATCCGGAATCCGGCTAAAACCGGAAAGTTGTTAAAGTAAAAGTTTTATCTGAAGTTGATTAGATATCCGATATAGGGGTAAGGAGACATGCCGAATCGGAATATGAAAATGATATTCTCGTCGGACAAGTAGATCGGCCGAAATCCGGCCAAAACCGGAAGGTTTGTCAAAAATAAAAGATTAATATGAAGTTGATTAGAGGTTCGATTTACGGATAGTGAAACATGCTGAATCCGAATATGAAAATTATTTTGTCGCCGGACAAGTAGATCGCCCGGAATCCGGCCACAACCCGAAAATCTGTTAAAAGTATAAGTTTTATATGAAGTTCATTAGGTATCATTTTATACCTGGACACATTTCACCATGAATCCTGCTGAAATCGGAAAATGAGCTGATTATGGAGATATGGCTGGTATGGAGACACGCTGAATCTCATTTTGAACTTCAATTTTTTGCAAGACAAGTAGTTCGCCCGGAATCCGGGCTGAAACCGGAAATTTGGCAGAGGTAAAGCTGGAACTTTCGTCAAAGTAGACATGACGCAGGCTATAGGGGTAAACTCACATGCTGAATGGATATTTTAACTTCGTCTTCTCCGATGATTACCATTGGACAGCTACAAGACCCGATTGTCTATAAATATTAAATTTTTGGGATCCCATCGAAACCTTTGGTCTTGTTTTCTTTGCTTTCTTTCGGTTCTTCCTCTTATCGGTTTTCTTCTCTTTTTTGAAAAAGTATGTGAAAATTAATGTAAAGTGAAGTTTTTTCTTTTACTGCCCCACGGCCATTCGGGCTTTCCTACAGTCAGAAGTAGCAACTACATGTATAAAGGATGCTAAAAGGGTTACAAAAGGTGTGTTCATGTAGTTTAGCATGTTAAAGTTGGTTAGTATAATAAAAAGTATTAAACTAAAAAAAACAACTAAAAAATAAGAAGTAGGCTAACGGTCAAATTGGAACATATAATTTCAAGGAAAGATTTTCTATTCTCAGTATTGGGTCCTGAATCGACAAACGTCGGGTTAAATATAGATTTCGCGTGCGACGGGGTAAATACAGCAGGAAACGGAGGTATTTGAAATACGTAGAACATATGCGACGTAGGTCTTTTTTCCTGAGTATACCATGTAGTCCAGCCAGGAAATTCACATATGGTGCACAACAGGCAGTGTATAGCTTCCCGAGTACTTGCCTGTTATACCGTGAACCGTTCGGCACAATTTTACTATAGCCAAAACGGGGACCATTAGCACTTGATTTAATCGGCCTCCTCGCAAATCCTTCTTAGACTTTGACGAACTGAAATTCCTAGTTATCGAATTTTTTCTTCCGTTACGAGAACGGTACATCCTATATTTATGGACGGTTTCTACAGAAACAAGACCAAATGTTTCGATGGGATCCCAAAAAGTCAACATTTGATCCAGACAATTGGGTCTTGTCTTCGCCAGACTCCTTGAACGCTTTTACTATTAAAATTCAGAAACAGATTAAGGCCAAATAGCTAATCATCTGAAAAAACAAAGTTCAGATATGGATTCAGCATGTGTGTTTACCCCTATAAGTCATATCTGTTTTGACGAAAACTTCCTGCCACTTCTGCCAATGTCCCGGTTTCAGTTGAATTCCGGAACTACTTGTCCGGCAAAAAAACAAAGCAAAAAAACGAACTCAGCGTATCTTCTTTCCCCAATATTGAATATCTAATCAACTTCAAATAAAAATTTAACTGATAACAAATTTTACGGCTCCAGTCGGATTCCGATCCAACTATATGTCGGGGGAAAAATGATTTTCATGCACGGACTCAGCATCTCTTCTTACCCCTAAATCGGATATCTAATCAACTAAAACTAAAACTTTAAATTTTTCCGATTTTGGCCGGACTACGGGCAAAGTACTTGCCCGGGTAGAAAATTGTTTTCACACAAGTGTTCAGCATGTCTTTTTACCCCTAAATCGAACATCTACGCAACTCCAAATAAAACTTTTACTTTGAACAAACTTTCCGCTTTGGCCGGATTCCGGGCGAACTACTTGTCCTGAGAGAAAATGGTTTTCACCATCGTGTTCAACATGCCCTCCTACCCCTAAATCGAATATCTAATCAACTTCAAATAAAACTTTTACTTTTTACAGACTGTCCGGTTTTGGCCGGATTCCGGGCGAACTACTTGTCCGATGACAAAATGATTTTCACCATCGTGTTCAGCATGACTTCTTACCCCGTAATCGACTATCACAGTTTCTGTTTAAAAATATTTAATTTGCCCCTTAATTTAAACCCCCACCCCTAAATGTGGGGCTACAGAGCCTCTACGAACTTGACCTTACTTTTATCCAAAGTATTCTCACACCAAGTTTCATTAAAATATCTCATTCCCTTCGAGAGTTACAGTGCGCACAGACGGACAGACATACAGACGGACAACTTTTGTGATGTCATAGGTATCCCTCCACTTACGTTTTGGGATCCAAACAAGACCAAAGGTGTCGATGGGATCCCAAAAATCTAATACTTGATCCAGACAATTGGGTTTTGTCTTCGCCAGATCCAGTCTTCGCCAGGCTAATCATTAGAGAAAATCAAGTTCAGATATACCCGTATAAGCCATATCTATTTTGACGATACTGACCGAAACTTCCTGCTTTACTTCTGCAAAAAATTTCACCCTTGTTTGACAAGGATTGTAATGCTACAAACTTAAATACACTGGTCACAACAGTAGTCATTTTCCCACTTCTATTGCCAGAGTTGCCATTTAACTAAACGAAAATTCCCTACAAAAGTAGCAAATAAGTACTACCAAGCAAAGCAGATTAAGTAGGCTACTACCTAAACAAAAATTCGGTTCGAAAAAGTTTTCATAATTAACATACCTCCATCTCGGTTCATATCAGAATAACAACCTCGACGGCGATTTAAAAATATCAACCTCGCCTTCAGCTCGGATAGGTTATTTGAAATGACCGTCTCGGTGTTACTTTCCGATATAGACCTATAAACTTTGATGTCGGAAGTTAACCTTTATATATCTTCTTTTTTGTTTTCTGCCTGGATTGAAATATTTGAAATGTGTTGCTACTGGGGACAGGAATATGTCTGAGGCCTGAAATCTTGTCTCACCTTAATGAGGACCCACCACAGACAGAGGATCTGTGTGAAGCGAAAGCAGAAGATTGCATTGGGGTTAAGAAGTCCCTGTTTCGATATGGACTTTAAATAAAAGAAACTTCGTAAAAATTACGTAATTTTGTAAAAAATTACGCAACCTTTCAGAGCAGGACCATTTCCTACTAGCTTAAAGCAAACAGCCGACTAGAGAGCCGCAGGCGTTACCGTACGAAGGTTGTTGGGACCATGAATTTATACACGCCTCCAGTAAATCTAACTTCCCAGTCTACAGTGGTTTCGGACAACGATGACCGAACTGTGGAATGCTGCCCAAGATAGAGTCACCTGGAGGTCAGAAGTTGTCGCCTTACGCCAGGCGCGGGAAGACCTAAGTCTAAGTCTAAGTAAGTCTCCAGTAATTCTTGGCAGATGTGTTAGTTTTGCAATTGCAAGATCAGGTTCAGGTTCTTTCAATCCAAAATACACTAGACAACAATACAAAACAATCACCGCGGGCCGACAGAGATACTAACTCTTTAGCTCAGACCAACATTAAAGAATCACAGTTAATGTTAGACTGAACTTTTCGTCTGTAATCCAAACAAATCTTGTCTTTACTGTAGCTCGTAATGCTCGAACACTTACTCACACATACCAGACTCACAATACCATATACGAAATAACTGCAAGGTTCTGGCCTGACCTGAAGGCAGGGGCGTCACGACTGGGGGGGGGGGGGACGCCCCCCCCCCCCAATGCTGTTGGCCAGTTGGTAAAAAAAAAACCGTGTCGGCGCGAAGCGCCACGATTTTTCGTCAGAAAAGTTAATTTTTTTCATGAAAACAGTCGTTTGTGAGTTATTCTGAGTGAGTTATTCTGAAAATCAGTCGATTTTTTTCAAAAATGTCATTTTTGTTGTTGAAAACGGTCGTTTTTTCTGCAAAAAAAGTCGGTAAAAATTACCAGCCACTCGGTAAATGCCTCGTCCCCCCCCCAAACATTTTGGCTAGTAACGCCTCTGCCTGAAGGGATAGGCTCTAAAAACAAATATATAATATTAATATAATCAGTAAATACTGTAACTGTAATACTCCGTCAAAATATGTTTTTCTTTTAATTTTCCGAGGAACATTGAGTTCAAAAACCTTCATAATGGCTCCTATTTCCAATAAAACAGTCTCAGCAGTCAGTAGTCCAATTAATTACCTTTTATTCTTTCCTGAACTGCTTCCTGGATTTCCGGTGAAGCAACAGTGATTTCCGGATAATTCCGGACGGCGTTTACGGCCTCCATGACTGAAAGTGTGCCTTTTGGTAAGGGGGCACTGTCATGGGCAATGGGTATTAAGTGTACCTTCCCTTGATGGATTAATACCTAAAAGTCAAGACAAAACCTGAGGTAATAGTTAGATAGATAGATACATCTTTTTATTCACCAAAAACTTATCATGGCACATGCCAAATTTGTTTGGTATTGTCATGGATACAGCTTATGAGCAAACACATAAATCATAATAGGCCTACGAGATAAACGGTCATAAATATAATTATGAATTTAAACTGGCAGCTCAGCTTATGCTTCGTTATACAACTTTAAAAATGAAGGGACGAAACTCTTTGCAAACCTCTGGTGGGCACATTTGATTGGCTGCAACTTTTCAACCGCATTAGCTACCTTACGAGGGAGCCTTTTTGTCAGCTTTACAGAAGGAACTACGTCAAAAATTGTCTCGGACACAATATTTATTTGTCTAATCATTTACACCTACAACAATTGTTGCCTTGGTCTTCTCCCAAAACACATTTCCGCAAAATCGTCTTCGCAAAACAAATCCGTCAAGACACGATTGCCGAATCACGCCGACGATGCCAAAAGCCAAGATCAAGGCCAAGGCTGCTCCTTCTACATCTGAAAATCCTTGGAAAGCGGACAAGGGCAAGGCCAGAAATTCGAAAATCGTGCCAGAACTCGATGTAACGCCTTCACGTACAGCAAGTAAAGTGTACTGACCCGCTCTATCTTTGCAATTTTGCCAATTGCTACTGAACGGTCAAGTCTGCACGATTTTGGCATAGATTCGCGAAGCACTGAGACCCTATCTATGACATGCAAACGTAACTTTTCAGCTTTTATTTTATTTTTCCACTGCTTCCTGATCGAAGATTGAAAATTAAGTGTCTTTTTCTGTGTGTTTATGTGTTTTGTTTATTTTCTTCATTTACTCCGCCTTTTCAAAATGGCGGGTCATAAATAAATTACTTACTTACTTATTGTACTTGCTCTGGCTACCACAAATCCGAAGTACCCTTGAACAAGTGCACATTCGGTTAAGGATGCTACATACGAGTCCTGCTTATTCCTCGGTTATAACATTTTTAGTCTGAAGTAACTTGGTTCTACTTCAATTCAATCAATTTCAATTCAATTTATTTCCAAAAATTCGCTCACGGATGAAGCTGAACACTGAATTTCTTCCGTCATGTACAACTTAACAATTAAAAACAATTATAATTAATGTTATTCATTTGGCCAATGTACATGTATCTCACAATAAAACTCTAAGTAAAACCTTTAAAAACCTTCGCACACAGCTCCAAAATAGCGTTGGCCACAGAGGAAAGGTCTCAGATCTCGTCAGAAAAATATATTCATAATCTTCAGTGTGAAGAAAATGATGAAAGTGACAGAGAATTCGGACAGAAAAACCCGGCCCGTGTCCAAGGCAAAGATTCGCAGAAGAAGGTCTGGACCTCTTTGCAATACCTGGAAGAATCCATATTTGTATCTCTGTAGTCGCCCCAATCGCTCAGCACTTACTATTATATTAACATACGGAAATATTATCAGGAAAGTGTCCTCAATATCAATCTCAGCTTCACCCTCACTTAATCACAGTCTCTGCCGCTTCTTGAGACTTAATTGGTGTTTGTTGCGCTATTTCGTTTTTTTATATTCTTATTTTGTATTCCCTCTATTATATTTATCTCTTTATTCTGCTGTTGTGATCTTATTGGCGGGTCAGAAAATGAAACAAACACAAAATAATTAACTTGGCGACAAGCTAAAAGCTTAACGCCAAATTTAATAATAAATAAAGATGGCGAAAGTTCTTATGGAAATGTTTCAAGCTTTTCAATTATATGGCTGAAATCCACAAAGTCTATTTTCAGGTATTAGGTACCACTGAAATTTTTAAATAGGCTTCATGTTCATATCCTTTTAAATTCGCAAGCTGAGCCAATAGTACAGACCATCTTTAGTCAAGCGAGTATCATTCCCGCCCACTGCTCCATATGTCAGCTCGTTTCGTAACTTCAATATTTGGTAGTGTATTTATGTTGTTTGTAATTTTTCTGTCTAATGTAATGCTCTAATACCTAATACCCTAGTATTGCATTTAACAAACTCAATCCTTCACTCTGACTGGCTGTCTTAAATAAAAAAAAATATTAAGCCCCGACCCTATTGGTTCCTCACATCCCAAGGTACTAATAAAGTGTCTTCCATGTTCCCTTACCTTTATATCGTAGACCCTGAACGAAAATTACCACCAAACTGTTGCATATGAGCATACTGGTTAACAGTTTCGGCAGCGCATTTCACGTCCAGTCCACCGCCCTTGCTCTTGAAACCGTGCGTAACCGAGCTCTGATCAACCATAATTACGTTTGTTACCGCAATTTAAGTGCCAAGCTTCAGACAAAGAAACACGTGAACGTTGTAACACTGATTTTCATGTTTTCAGGTGGACTGGGCTCGGAGACGAGGTTGGAAGCTGGTCAGTACAACTGGACAAGCAAGACAAGTCTGTTGTTGTCTTAATCCACATGTTGTCTTAATCCACAGGGCGAACTGTATCCCCACCGAGCATCACAGTGTTCTTTATATTTTTTAAAGTGGCCCACTCGGTCTAGACTTCGGACTACCGAACAAAGGATTTCCCCAAATGGCAGTACCCCCCCCCCCCCCCCCCCCTATAAATTACTCATTTACTTACTTAGTTTCAAGACTGACCTTTTTACGAGATGCCCGTCAACATAGGTTCTGTGCCTCAACACTATAGAAGAGACAAGAGACAAAATTTATAATACAGTATAATGGAATTAAAAAAAAAAAAAAAAATTCAGTATCATAACAGACCTGCCACGTGAAAATCTATACAGTTTCATTTGTGGCAGGACTCAATAAATTAATTACTTTTGCATAATTACATTGGGAACAAAAAAGAAAATAGAAAAAAATAAATGCAATACTATACATAAACAACTATATAAAGAAACAAGAAATCAAATATTATAGATAATTAGAAGACAATTAAACCTCGTGGCAATCCAGAACTGATTCATACCCCCTCTACTCACCAATCTTTACTCATCAAAAAACTTTTCATCTTATTTTTAAATGATATACACTCTCGACCATCCTAGTGCTTTCCGGCAGATTATTCCATACCGAAACACCTATATGACCATGTCCAAAACACACCAGTGGTCCTCGGGAAGAACAAGAAACGTCGCCCGAACGAGGGCTCAAATCCATCTGTGAACCAATCAACGGCGTTCGTTGGGGACAGCTGTGGTGACGCTTCCGGCTCTTCGCTAGGCACACGGCGAATCTTCATCGGTTCGCAGAGTTGGTCATCAAGAGTATTCTGTAACACTATCAAGAGCTTGTAACTTTCCGAGAAGCACGAAGCTCAGAAAATCCAAGGGAGGGGTTTTGCCCCATTATCTTGCCCGCCACTGGGGCGGGGGGGGGGGGTATATGGTGAAGTTAGGTCAAAGACGCGTCCTTACTCCTGTCCTACACTGTAAACAAAATCTTGCAGTATTTGCTACTGGGATTAATTTTGTCTTTATTGAGATCCCTAATTCGGATTAATTTTATCCCAATAGAGATAAGATTAATCCCAGTAGCAAATACTGCATCCTTATTCGGAGAAACTTTTTACAGTGTATGTGCGGATGTCAAGATGAAAGTGTGATACATTTTTATGTGCATATGTGAAGAGTTCAGTGCATGGAAAATGGAAGAGTTTGGAGTAGGTGAGTTTGGGATAGGACAGGAGAAATAGAGACTTTAACGAAAAGTCATAATGCATTTTAGTAAGGAATTCTAGTGTTTTCTGTATTTTTTTTGTGGAACGGGAATCTGACTTTTAGATACAATACACAAAGATTTTGCTGCTTCCAGAGATCTTGGATTGTACATCGGGGTGTTAACCCCCCGTGTTAACCATCCTCCTAGTTATTCCCTCCATCTATCGCCTACTTTTCTATATATCCCTTCGGTTTCCATCACCATCATTAATTTCCCGGCATCGTGACAATAGGTCACTCGGTCTTTATCCTAGCTTCAGTTAGCTACTCGCTAATCCGAGGTCAGGCTTTGATCCATTTCATTCTAAGTATTTTGGCTGCGTAATGAATCCGCAGCCAAAAGTAGTTCTCTTTCATCCTTGGTCGGAGCAAGACCTGAGTTACTCTGTATTGCAATTTATGGTAAGGACCAGTTTATATATTTAGTTAGGGACCCATTAGTGCTATATTATATGTGTCACACTCTTGTACACGATTTACATGAGATAAATTAACTATAGACGTTATGGTCCATCTCGGCTAGTAGGCCTCGGGCTTGACTGGATATGTGAATTCCAGCTTCGCTAGGATGTGTGAACCAGCTTGATTAGGGATTTCTGGATTGACTGCGGCTGAGCTATAGAATTCCCTGAGACTTTCCCTTGTCTCTTTTGTCCGGTTTCCTGACTGGTCCTGGGGCTAGTGGGCACCTACGGTGTCAGAATGTCTTCAGCCCACACCCCAGGAGCCTTATCTTCATTAAACCTCGCCTCCACTCGTCCATCCTCTTAACAATGGGGTCCTGAAGTGGGATAACATTCTCAACAAGGTGTAAGAACAGGGGTTGGAAACTTCCTCCAGGTTCAACATCTTAACAGGGGCAGATAATATGTAAAGTGTGTAGATTTATCGATGAAGGAGTGAAATTTCGAGAGAATAGAAGTTGAATTTTTGTTATATTTTGTTGAATTTAGTTGGTTAATTAGTGTATAACCTGTTCATGTATATGGCCTCTGGCTTTAAATCCAGATTATTATTATTATTATCTGACGTAGTATGAGTAGTTTCCGCTTAAGAGGAAAGGATCGCACAAGAAAATGTTGTCCAGGCGCTTTGCATATCTGCTCTTGACTATTTCCCCCTTGCCATTTACAGGGAGATGATTTCAGGCCCGACTTGTTTCCTTCATCGTTTTCTGATTATTCATCAAAAGCTCAGCTGGATTAATTTATTTTAGCTGATGATGCTAAACGGGATACGTCAGCCGAATTTATTTTAGCGGTATTTCAGACCTTCTTTTCAAGGTTCCTGCTCAAGTTCAGAGCTAGAAAAGTGAATCCTCAGTTGACGTATTTACCCTATATGACTAAGTCCAAACACGCCAATGAACCTTGGGAACACCGAGAAACGTCACCCGAACGATGAATCACCCGACGAAATATTTGTACCCTACGTAGTTGATTGATAGTTGTCCGAAAAAGTTGCATGTAATGATATGTAATAGTACAGAATACTGTCATTTAATGTGCCTCAGACTGGGCCAATCTTAAAGCACAATGGACACTTCTAATGCTTTACTTTGTATTAAATGCTTCACAAATAAACATTTCCGACTTCCTTTAGAAGGCGCTACGAAAATCGGCCGTTTTCTTGTTATCCCTTGTCTTTACCTCTCTGGCATTTCGGCGATCCAAATCTTAGGAGCTGGGATATCATGGCAGGAAATTCAAAAACTCCCAGCAATGCTTGATATAAAAGGATGCATTTGAGATGTCACCAAAGTCAAGCCGCAGATCGAGTTTACCTGATTGTTCTAGTGTTTCATCAAGAGTTCCATGGCTTAAAGTACCTATTAAAAGTTTTTCTTTGTGGAATGGTGCTGTGAAGCTTGATTAGCTTGCTTTACAAAAATCTACCAGAATATGCAATAAGCTTATAAAAAATAACATAGCTACAAAAATCATTAAAAAACAAATAACCTATTCACATCTGAATTATACAAGCTGATTTATGCATAAAATAAAGATCTACTAAGTATTATAAGAAACATCAGTTTTATCTTTGTCCAAGCTAGTAAACTGAGCATGTACTGGCCCAAAAATCACGCTTTGAAATATCACAGAGAGGAAACTGCTGAAAAAGCTGCTGATCTGGGGGTGAGCATTGTTCCTAGGTTGTTACAGAGTGGGATTGGGGTAGTCTGATGTGCCCATCGAACTTTAAGCAGTAGTTTCCAGTAGCATCCTGTCTTGCTGTAGTAGCATCCAGTCTTGCTAACAGTAGCATGCAGTTACTATTGCATACAGTTAAAATTGTATGCTATTAAAACTTACAACTCCCTACTACCAATTCCTGAAAAATTTCATCGTGCAAATCCTTTGTCTACCAATCAACGGCGCTCGTCGGGGACAGCTGTGGTAACATTTCTGACTTTTTGCTAAGCACACATCGAGTCTTCATCGGCGTCATCAAGAGTGTTTGTTTAGCGCAGTCATCTGATTCGCAGACAACTGGGGCTGAAGGAATATTTTGAGTTAATTTCATTTGTTTGTTTAGTGCATAATGAGCGTGTTCCATCCTACTTACCGTAGTTACTACGCATGACGTCACGAATTCTGTTTTTTTGCCGTCAAGGCTGGAACGATTTTTCTATTTTCCAGCAGGATCTCACGCCAGGGGCGAATCCGACCAATCACGTTACAGAGATGCGCAGTTACTAGGCTTACTACTCTCCCGAGCATGGTAAGCAAATAGTAACTATTAGTTACTATTCCGACAAGGCTGGAACGGTCAGCGTAGTAACTTTTCGTGAGGATGGAACGGAAATAGTAACTAATAATAACTATTGTTAGAAAGGCTTGAACACGCTCAATGAGAACTTATCTTCTATCCAAACGACTCAAACAATATCTGACTTACTCGATTCTCAGTCGTCTCAGGATTGGCCCAATGAGGTAAGACGTCTGCAGCTTCAACCAGAAGAAAGTCGCCGTCTGCATCCCATACCCTAAAATGAAGGAACATCCAGAGACTAGACATGACGAAATTGTACGACCGATGCATTTGCAACACGGATCAAAACTTGGCACCAGCTAGCAGACGAGTTCGAACCAAGTGAAATAATAATAATATTTTATCGCTTTAAGAGCCCGAGGGCTTTATCGCAATCGCGTAGAACAATAAGGCAAAAAACATAAACAAAAACACACACCGATAGGCTACTAAACATCCCCGAAATTACTTAATTCAATTCCTAAAATCTGTTTCTGTGCTCCATTGCCCTCCTGAGGAAAGGATAGGGCCGAACACAGACACATCCAACGGGCACTCGATGAAACTAAAGTGGATCCTTCACTGACAATTGCAAGTCCGTCCTAACCGTGCTCGTCCGGACCCCGTGGGCTCTCATTGGCTGAAAACCGCCGAAACGGTCACCAATGGAGGACCCACTTAATCCCATCTCTCAGCATGAAAGGGGAGCGAGGGGAGGGTGATTGGAAGAGAATTCCTTGGGCCCTAGGCCAAATTTTCTTTTGAGTATTCTCAACGAAGTTCGACAAAATTTGCACCTCATTTGGCCATCATGTTCATTTCCGGAGAAATCAAGTGCGTTTTGCTTTATAGCAATTTTCGACGGAGTTTTCGTTAAGAAACTGTTTACCTAGTAAAAGCTTCTAGTTATTTTCCTTGTATTTATATTAAAACAAAAGAAAAAATGCCCCGTCGTCCCTCCATCCCTATTCACAGTAGCCTATTTTACTAGGACTGAATTTCACGACCATCTCATTGTACGATGGGTGGGTAGCGGCAACTTTAGGCTTGGCTGCCTTGATGGCCTTAGTTGGCTTCGGGACTACTGCCTTCTTCAGTGTCTTCACTGGGGTTGCTGGAAGAACTGCGGATGCTTCGTTATCTGCCATCTCTTGATCTAGATTGCTGTCTTAAAATACGGAATTTGAACGTAAAAGCACGTCCTTTCAGACTGACAAAAGCGATTACGTATTCCCTTCCCTTACAGCAGCTACGACGACATAAACGCCTCAGGTCCGTAAAATTATTTTGCGTAAGTCAACAGCTGAAATTTGGAAGTTCGTCAGCTTGTCCACAAGACACCTTCGTTTTATGAGACAAAACATAGTAGGTTACTTTCAATAAAGCGATGAAAAATTAAAAAAAAAAAAAAAATCGGCAATTTTACGCTTATGTCCGCTACAGGTGTGTAATCCGTCCACCCACCCAAAGGGACTACGGGAACGTATCGTAGGATTTTTACGTGTCAGTCTGAATCGACCTTCATACTGCAACGCGGTAACTAATCCAATCATGTCTGAAGGAAACGTCAATGTCATGAGTGTTTTCTGTCTTCACACATCGGCATTTACTTCAAGAAGATGAAGCAGAGTGGTCAGCATGTCCCCGACAGCCCAGCAACGTCGTTATTGTTACTCACTGACATATTATTACCGGTTAACCGTCCCTACTCCACCCGACAGTTCGTCTACCCGCTATTTCATCCATGTGTTGGTTGACCTACAGTCAGTTAATTGGTGGATTGTATACATCAACTGACGGATTTATGAACTGTCCAAAAAAGTAGACGTAGCGACGTCCCTTCGTAGTATTTCTCTGTAATTACAATGCAGGCTGCAACAACATTCCCCACTATAAATTGACGCACAACTGGCGCTACGTCTCCGCTCTTCCCACTGGGACAACTGGGTGCTATAAAGACCACAGCGAACAAATTAACTGACGGTGTAAAGGGTGATTCTGGCGGTCTGGAAAGCTCCGCGTGCTTATGCGTCGGCTGTTCTTGCGACTTCGGCTAAAACTCGCTTCGCTTTCAAGAGCTGTGCTCGCGCTCCGCTAGTTAAGTTTCCGCCAGGGAGTTGGAAAGCGAATCCACTTCACGAGTGGAAAGTACTTTCGGCAAGTCAGTGAGAAGTTGTTAAGGTGCAACTGAGGCGCAACAACTATCCGTTTGTTCTTGCGTTCGGCGGATTCTCGCTTTGCTTTTCGGAAAGCGAATCCGAAACATCGTAAGAATCGCCCTTAAATGAGATACTGACAGCTGAGCAAGCTTTTATACCGTACGGCTCTCGTTCCGTGTGGCGAAGTCCCAACAATACACTCACAACTATTGCTCAAGATTTCAAATACCGCAAGAACGAGCACTTTTCTACCCATACCCACCTCGGAAGCTCATATTATTCTACGGCATAGAAGAAATCTGAAGCTTAGCCGTAAAGCGGCATAAACATTATAAAAGCCGAAAAGAAAAGAGTTCCCAAGATAGATACTAATGCCAGCAGAGAACGTCGAGCTGCCACAGATCTAATAGTTCGAAGTCGAAGTACGGGTCCTCCCAATATTTACGGAACCTCCAACTCTTACGCTGCAGGGCGGAAAAACTTCTCCCATAAACCACCCAATCAGAGCAAAAAACACAGGAGCCGTGTCCGAAATGAATCTTCAGCCCCAGCTTTCACCCCCCGCAATTCCTAAGAAAATATTTGCTAAAAACTTCATTTATTTTATTGCAGTTTCGTATTTTTTTAGTTAGAGTCTGATGAGGACCCTTGGGAAGAAAGCGCGAAATACCGCTGGAGCAAACCTAAGTTGACAAGTTGATCCAGACAACTGGGTCTTGTCTTAGCCAGATCCAGTCATCGCCAGACTCCTTGAACATTTGTATATTTAAAATTCAGAAACAGATTAAGGCCAAATAGATAGTCATCTGAGAAAACCAAGTTCAGATATGGACTCAGCATGTGTGTTTACCCCTTTAAGTCATATCTGTTTTGACGAAAACTTCCTGCCACTTCTGCCAATTTCCTGGTTTCGGCCGAACTCCAGAACTACTTCTCCGGCGAAAAAAGAAAGCTCAAAAACGAACTCAGGGTATCTTCTTTCCCCAATAATGAACATCTAACCAACTTCAAATAAAAATTTAATTTTTAACAAATTAGTCGAACTAAACTTCCGGGTAAAATATGATTGTCAAACACGGATTCAGCATCTCTTCTTACCCTTAAATCGGTTATCTAATCAACTAGAAATAAAACTTAAGCTTCTAACAATTTTCCAGTTTTGGCCGGATTCGGGGGGAACTAAATGTCCAGGTAGAAATTTTGTTCACATAAGTGTTCAGCATGTCTTCTTGCCATAAATCGAACATCTAATCAACTCCAAATAAAACTTTTAATTTTAATAAACTTTCCGGTTTGGGCCGGATTCCGGGCGAACTACTTGTCCGTCGAGAAAATGGTTGTCACCATCGTCCTCAGCATGTCTTTCTATCCTACCCCTAAATCGAACATTTAATCAACTTCAAATAAAACTTTTACTTTTAACAAACTTTCCGTTTTTGGCCGGATTCCGGGCGAACTACTTGTCCGATGACGTGTTCAGCATGTCTTCTTACCCCATAATCGACTATCAAATTAGCTGTTTCGAAATATTTTGTTTGTCCCTTAATTTGAACCCCCTCCCCCACCCCCAAATATAGGGCTACAGAGCCCATCTACGAACTCGACCTTACCCTTGACCCAAACAATCCTCACACCAAGTTTCATCAAAATATCTCATTCCCTTCGAGAGTTATCGTGCTTACAGACGGACGGGCGGACAACTTTTGCGATGTCATAGGTATCCCTCCACTTAAGTTTTGGGATCCCAAAAATGGGCAATCTGGGCCCAATTGCCCCTGAACCAAGTGGGGGTGAAGTTTGAGACCCGCAAAAAGTAAAATGAGACCCCAATATTCACAATCCTACTTCAACTTGATACCTGTTGATCCCTGTTACGGGTAACAAACTTTACTCCTGGGCAATCTGGGCCCAGTTGCCCATGAACGCGATGGGTGGGAGAGTTTCAACTTCAAAAGCAATTTCCCGGCCATGTACAAGGATTTCATCGTCCTGTGTCCAGTTCTGTCCAGTTATGAACATCATTCACTGGGCAATCTGGGCCCATTTGCCCCTGAGCCGGATTGGGAGGGGGGGCAAAAGGCACAACTAGACCCCAATACCCACTAGTGTACCAAGTGTCGAACTTGATACTTGCACTGGTGCACGAGTTGTGAGCTCGACAAAATACGATGAAAAGCGGAAACCGAATGCTGCTACAGCGCTCGCAATAGCGGATTGTCCCAAGGAACACTTCACTAAAAATGGAGAGTCAGCTACGATGTTTGACAGCGATATTTCGGCACTGCATGGGAAAACCCCTATATAATTGGTAGAAGCGTCATTTATTTATTGCAGGTTTGCTTCTTCCAGTCCAGCAACAGCCAGACGAGGATCCTTCCCAAGAAGGACCGAAATATCACTGTCAAACATTGTAGCTGACTTTCCGTGTTTAGCAATTCTTAAATATACGTTTCCCAGTCAGCTTGGGGCCTAGGGCTCAAGTCGGCTACGACGTTTGGCAGCGATATATCGTCTCTTCTTGGCAAGATTCTTATATGGTTGGTACAAGCAGAGGCGTTACTAGCCAAAATGTTTGGGGGGGGGGGACAAGGCATTTACCGACTGGCTGGTAATTTTTACAGACTTTTTCTGCAGAAAAAACGACTGTTTTCAACAATAACAAGACCAAAGGTTTCGATGGGATCCCAAAAATTCAATATCTGATCCAGACAACTGGGTCTTGTCTTAGCCAGATCCAGTCTTCGCCAGACTCCTTGAACATTTCTACAATTAAATTCAGAAACAGATTAAGGCCAAATAGCTAATCACCTGAGAAAACAAAGTTCAGATTTGGATTCAGCATGTGTGTTTACCCCTATAAGTCATATCTGTTTTGACGAAAACTTCCTGCCACTTCTGCCAATTTCCCGGTTCCGGCCGAACTCCAGAACTACTTGTCCGGCGAAAAAAGAAAGCTCAAAGACGAAATCATGGTATCTTCTTTCCCCAGTAATGAACATCTAATCAACTTCAAATAGAAATTTAGCTTATAACAAATTTTCCGATTCCAGCCGGATTCCGGTCGAACTATATGTCCGGGTAAAATACGATTGTCAAACAGGGACTCAGCATCTCTTCTTACCCCTAAATCGCGTATCTAATCAACTAGAAATAAAACTTTGACTTCCAACAGTTTTCCGGTTTTGGCCGGATTCCGGACGAGCTACTTGTCCGGGTAGAAACTTGTTTTCACATAAGTGTTCAGCATGTCTTCTTGCCCTAAATCGAACATCCAATCAACTCCAAATTAAACTTTTAATTTTGACAAACTTTCCGGTTTGGCCCGGATTCCGGTCGAAATACTTGTCCGTCGAGAAAATAGTTTTCACCATCGTCTTCAGCATGTCTTCCTACCTCTAAATCGAACATTTAATCAACTTCAAATAAAACTTTTACTTTCAACAAACTTTCCGGTTTGGGCCGGATTCCGGGCGAAATACTTGTCCATCGAGAAAATAGTTTTCACCATCGTCTTCAGCATGTCTTCCTACCCTTACATCGAACATCTAATCAATTTCAAATAAAACTTTTACTTTCAACAAACTTTCCGGTTTGGGCCGGATTCCGGGCGAAATACTTGTCCGTCGAGAAAATAATTTTCACCATCGTCTTCAGCATGTCTTCCTACCCCTAAATCGAACATCTAATCAACTTCAAATAAAACTTTTACTTTCAACAAACTTTCCGGTTTTGGCCGGATTCCGGGCGAACTACTTGTCCGATGACAAAATGGTTTTCACCATCGTGTTCAGCATGTCTTCTTACCCCATAATCGACTATCACATTAGCTGTTTCAAAATATTTTGTTTGTCCCTTAATTTCAATCCCCTCCCCCACCCCTAAATGTAGAGCTACAAAGCCCATCTACGAACTTGACTGGTCCGACGACCCAACGAACCTTCTCACCAAGTTTCATCAAAATATCTCATTCCCTTCGAGAGTTATCGTGCTTACAGACGGACGGACGGACGGACGGACAGACGGACAACTTTTGCGATGTCATAGGTATCCCTCCACTTACGTTTTGGGATCCCAAAAATCACATTTTTGAAAAAAATCGACTGATTTTCAGAAAAATCCACTGATTTTCCGAAAAAACGACTATTTTGACGAAAAATCGACCAATTTTCAGAAAAACCGACTGTTTTCATGAAAAAAATTTAAATGTTTTGACGAAAAATCGCGGCGCTTCGCGCAGACTCGGTATTTTTTACCGACTGGCAGACGGCTTTGGGGGGGCGTCCCCTCCCTCCCCCCCCCCAGCCGTGACGCCTCTGGGTACAAGCTTCATTTATTTCTTCCAGTCCAGCAACGGCCTGACGAGAAACCTTGCCAAGAAGGACCGGAATATCGCTGTCAAACATCGCTGCTGACTTTCTAGTTTTAGCCATTATTTTAATATATGTTTCCCAGTCAGCTTTGGCTGAAGGAGTATTTATGTAGGATTATCACCGACTCTTCCCCTGAAGCTTCCATATAGTCGCTCGGCCAATACCTCTCAGTATTCCTTGCTGGGATACCTTTCCAGGATCCTCCATTTCTATCGAAACAGACTTTTCATGCTCTCTCTTTCGTAAGACTACTCCCACTTTCGCTCCCCACCAGTTACTCACTCTCAATTACAGAATCATAACAAGGTTTATTTTTATAAAGATAACATAAATCATTCATATAAAAGCCGAAAACAACGGCTCTGGCTGTCGAAAAAGAAACTTTCTTGGTCACTACAAATTAGCCAATATTTTCACCTCTGACCTACGATGGATACAGACTCCAAAGTATACTTTTCAACTTTCTCCCTTCCTTTGTAACTTTCACATTGAAATGTTCATTACTTTGCAGTGTATAACAGCGCTCAAATCAAACCCAGTCTCGGGCATGCAGGTACAAAAAACACTGACCATATTCAATCCAGCCATCAACTCCCACTAAATGAAACACTGGGTCAAGTGTGCACTTCACATACGGCAGTGAACTGGTAAAAGGCTCTGGTGGTCTTCGTGGCACCAGGAGAACCCTGGTGCCAACCAGCCTGAACCTTACTTACACATCTAAACTTCAGGCATAAAATTGTTAGTTCATCAGTATTTAATGTGGAGGTGACTCTCCATCTCACTCCGTCAGATCACTTTGTCTCTGACTGGTTCAGTTGCTTCACCGGATGAGTCAACTGATCACTGAGTCATTACTGAGAACCCATGTTCGCAGATACAATCGAGAGAGTCCGACTGTGAAGAAGCTATTGGCACTGAATCCATCCACTCAAAGCACCACAATCAGTCAGAACACCGGTGAAGGTTACGACCTGTTACGGCAGATCCAACACGTGCAAAGTTTCTGAGGACAATCCATCCTAAACTTCTGGAATTATGACTTATTTCTGCAAATCCAACAAGTGCACAATTTTGGTTCGTTGCCACAACTCATCTTTACTAATGCGTTTCCACTTTATGACTTATTCCTGCAGATCCAGCATGTACACAGCTTTGGATCACTCGTACCACACATGGTTCGGCGCCAAATTCAAATCTGCTACAAGTCTTCAAGGTGTCGTACTTACGACTTGTTCCTACAAATCCAGCAAGTGCAAAGCTTCGGCTCGCTTGAACAGCACATTTTGGTTAAAAAGTCCACAAGTTTCTCGTAGCGTCCAGACAGTCCAAGCTTAAGATTTGTTTCTGCAAATCCAGCAAGTACACAATTTTGGGTCGGTGGCTCCGCACATAGTAATATCAGTTATCAGTGAAGTCCACAGGCAGTAACAACTGCAACAACTTGTGGACTTGGGGTAACTATATCCACACCGGAGTCACCACTAACTAACTGCTCATCAGACGCCCAAGTACTGACTGAGTCGACAAGCTAAGGGATGGGACACACCACCACTGTTATAGCTATTGCCGACTGATCTGCTTCCACAATGATTTCGTTAAGAGTCTAGCGGTCCTGTACGACCTCGGGAAGAATTGCTATAATGAAGGCCGAACCGAAATCAACAACGGAGAGTAAGCGATTTCGGTTTAATGTAAAATAGAGTGATATGGTGTAGAAGAAAGGAAAACAGAAAAGCTATTAGAGCTTGATCACACTTGGCTCATTTCCTGGCCAGAGAAAATATAAAGTAGAAAAAAGAAAAAGAACAAGATACAACTTATTCTGAATGTTGTCGTTTTAAATTCAGAAGATCAATTAGAGCGAAACAGCTTGTATAATTACGTTAGGAGCCCTAATTGACCCCTAATTGCAGCCTGCTCATTATCCCCAAGCTGAGACAAAGTACATCAAATCTCACGTCCCCTAGGGATTTTCAGTTGTTTGTCGAATAGGCGGCTTCTTGAGCCCAGTGTAACCAAGCTCTGAGTAAGCGCTAAAGCAGGAATATTTTAGCTAAATCTGGAAAGCTTATACTATCCCTGATATTCTAGCTTTAGCTCCGCTAGGGGGATACTTAGTAGCAGCGACAAAAGAACAACTCGTCCAAGTGTATATTCCATTCAATTCAAATTTATTCACCAGAATACAAATACAGAGCCTAGTAGATCATACACAAAATGAAAAAAAAATATACTGTAAAAAATTACACATTTGAAATTGCAAAGTTTAAGTAAAATTATATTAAGTGTCTACGCCTCTATGAGCAAAATAATCAACGAGGTCATCACGGTTATTTTAACTGTGTGTTGACAAGTGTTATTCGTTTTGGATGAATTTAGCATAAAGTAAAGTATGGCCCATTGAGGGTGAGGGACGGTCCGAAGCAGTTCTTTCTTCATGTATCAATGATTGCTTACATTTTGTCGATTTAGCCCCAAATACACTACAGACGATTGGTTAAAAATCATGCGTTCCGATGGCTTTCAGACCTGTGACGAGGTGCAAAAGTGTGTGGAATTCGACATAGTTTCTCGAACGCGCAGGACTACAAAATTCTTTGGGGCTGCAGAACAGCGGCCAGTGAACTGATCTTACTTTGGAGCAGCTCGATCCGCGCTACACCGTTTTAATTTAGAAACGATCTTCTTGTTGTGTTTAATTACTACATTTGGGCTGTTCTTTTATATTTTTTTTTTTTTTACATATTTTAAATAATGTTTATATGCCCGCTTAGCTTCTTTTTCCTCTCCCTCGCGACGGAGTGAACCAAAGCGAGTGACCACGTCTCCGCTCAGTAGCGTTGCAGACTATTACCTAAACTTTCAAATTCTTATCGTAACGTCTCTTACACTTAGTTAAATTCAAACTTAACTTGAACACACTTATTTATATTCAAATATGTCATTGAATAACGAATTTCTTTAAACTATTTTCTCTATTTCATCTTAGTTTTTTTTACTTTAAATATTACACCCATTTTATTCCATAATTTTATTACACCAGCCACAAAGTAGACTTTCCAATGATGATGATGATGATGATGAAATTATATTTACGCACTTAAGAAGAGGAAAATAGTGCAGTATAGACAAATGAAAGGACAAATACACTGAGCTTTCAATAATGTAGTAAATGGACGAGATACAAAAATAAACATTTAAAAAAAAGAAAAGAAAAGAGACTAATCGGGTCTAAAAAATCTTTTTCCTAGATGGAATGTGGAGAAATGGAGAAGGGCAGAAACGTGAAGGTCCTGGGCAATTAAAGATAACTTTGCACAAGGGTCAGACGGAAAAAAAGTTGCAGTTATAGTGCGAACACACGATCAGGATTTCCCGGCCGGATTTCCTACACTTCCATCATCAAGTTGAAAAAATTTCAACTTTTCCATATGGAAGTGATGATGGTGCCGCAAATCCGGGCAGGAATTCCGGCCCGGGAGCTCCCGATCCTCATCGTGTGTTCGCACTATTATATGGGAATTACTATAACGTCGCGGAAGGTACAAGAGAAACTTACAATATTTGAAATAATAAGTCCTGATACATTCAGGTATCCTACAAACATTTGGACAGTTCTTGTGCCACTATTATAAATGTTAATAAAATGACTGGCTGACTGATCAATTCGGGTCTTTTTTGCGAGAGGTCAAACAACAGAGGATGCAAGCTAATACCCAGAAACGAATTCCCCATCCCACCAGCAGATAACTTTCAAAACAATCCGCCCCCATCAAGTACGGGAGAAGCTCTACCAACTCGTGCTGAACCTTCTAAGAACTCACCTATGAGATCTAGAGAGGTTTGGCGGTCGAGGTTAGAGGTAGAGAGGTCCGAGAGGGAAATATGCCCCGTCAGACGCGTAGAAACAAAAGGGTATTGGGGGCGGAGGTTCGAGGGTCGAACGCAGAAGAACCACTTGGTGTAGGGCTATGTAGGACTATTTCAAAGCGTTTTTCCGCAACAATCCTTGATTATAGTACTGATTCATAAGAGAAACAGCAAACCGACTATCTCAGATTATAAAGCGGCAATCCAAACTAGCGTGAATCGTGAATCTCACTCCGTTGCAAGATTCCCGAATCGACGATCCAAGAACGAACCCGGATTGTCACGACTGTCAGAGAAATGATTTTTCATAATCTGTATTATCAGAGAAAAGGCATTTCGGAAAATCCGGATTGTAAATCTTCAATCTATATTGTAATGAAAATAAGACCAAAGGTTTCGATGGGATCCCAACAATTTAATATCTGATCAAGACAATTGGGTTTTGTCTTCGCCAGAATCCTTGAGCGTTTTTACTACTGAAATTTGGAAACAGCTTAATTTAGCAAAGTCATCTAGCCGCAGAATTAACAGAGATTTCAACTGAAAATTTCGAACTTTCCAAACAGAGAACCGACTACCAGAAGACCTTGAACTGTGACAAATCTAGCGTGGAAACAAAAAAGGATTTTACTTTCCTCCGCAAATTCTGCGCTACTAGGTGGAGAAAGAAGCAATTAGCAAAATATAAGGGAAAAAATCACAAGCAGAATAAAATAAATAAACAAGCTAATGGGCGTAAATCACTTAGTAGTGAAACAAAAAGCAGTGGACCAAGGAGTTACTCCTTTCCTTATTCATATCCTTATCCCAAAGGCTCTCACACCAGTTGCCGTCGTGTACCCCACACAGGGGCGGATCCAGCCTTCCGTTCTAGGGGGGGCGATTCTTACCGAAAAGAGTGGGGGTAGTGTCCTTTTTGTCGGCCACAAGGCTGATTTTTTTCGCGTTTTAAGTGTCCCTGTCGGTCTCTGATTTAACGAAAATGTGTTTTTCATATATTACAAGAATGGTAAAAACTGTACTTGATCAACTGACAACTGTTTACAAGAAAAATTCAAGCTCCTGGCTCCACTTGTAAAAAGATTTTAGAGTCTAGTTACAGTAGTTAGAACATGCGTTAATGCAGACTTCCATAAGTGCAGTAAAACAAAAAAAAAATTACAGCCCGTCTAGGGGGGGCGATCGCCCCCCTCGCCCCCCCTCTGGATCCGCCCCTGACCCCACAGTGCACGGACCCTCCCTCCTGAATGCTCCATCATTTCCATTGCTGGGTTATACTAAAGGGTCTTCGACCCATCGCTCCTCTAGGTTAAATCCGTTTAATGCTCGTACTATTTTCCAAACGACGCCCAACGATAGTGAAAGTGGTTATCGAGTTCGACCACAACATCAACAACGAGTTAGACAACGCTATAGAAAGAGGAAGGAGTACTTGAGGAAAAGGTGGTAAACAAAAGGTGGCAGCAGAGAAGACATAGCAAGAGCTTACAAATACCACATAAGTTGCTCAGCTTATGGTTTAGTTCTGTCTAAGCTTATAATCACCTGCAGTACTTATAAGTTATGACGTACAGTCAAGGAAAGACAGTCCAACATCGCAGAACAGAGAAGGGTTTAGTAGTCGGGAAAGTTCGTCTTGGACCCAAGATATCCCATAAATATCAGTTTCGGTAGGCTTCGAAAGACTGACCGCCTAGATCGGTCCAAGACACATTCTCACCAAGACGAAGACACAGCTCAGAAATCCCTACCTGAACCTTGATTGGATAGAATATTCATTTTCTTCCAATGGGATACAAGGGATTTCAAGAGTGGATTCGAGAATATCATCTGCAGTAAGGCAGCTTGTAAAAAAAGTACGGGTAGCAAAACCTAAGTAACTCTTGCGTCTATCACCACAGAATGACCAGAGAAAGGTACATTAGGGAGTACAGGAGTCAGATGGCTCTGTCTGTGTATTAAGAAGTACTAGCTCTAGGTCAATCATAAGCACAACAATGACGACTTCGGTTCAAAATCCGGAACAGTAAACACCCCTATTACTTGTATGTGTTCACCAGAGAAGTCAACATCCAGTGAACCCATAAGACGTTACCCTAGGTCAAGATGTGAAGGAGGCCTATAGCATAGCTAAAAATAGCAACTGGGTTTCCCTAATCAAGGATCAGACGGGGGAAACGACCATTCTGACACAAGAACATGGGTACGGTAGACAGTGATATTGAAGTCGATGCTCTATGGCCCGGTTTCATTCAATATGGAAAAATAGCGGAGAAGGTACGATTGGCCACATCCTATGTGGGAATCCCACAAGACTGATACTACGTCAAGATCACTGTGACAAAATGGCTGAAGGATCTTAAATTTAGTAGTCTAGGACTACAGTGTGTGTGGAGTGGATGAGCATCCGATACGTTCACAAGCCCCTCTGTAGCTCAGTGGCAGACCAGCGGCTTTCTAAGCCAAAGATCGTGGGTTCGAATCCCGCCCGAGGAGCACATGAACCAAAACTGAAAGAACACTACTGAGGGAGATTCAAAGGAGAAACCATTCACTTCGGTACAATTCATTAAAATAAAAAAAACATAGCTTTTTGGGATCCCAAAACGTAAGTGGAGGGATATCTATGAAATCGCAAAAGTTGTCCGTCTGTCAGCACGATAACTCTCGACGGGAATGAGATATTTTGATGAAACTTGGTGTGAGGACTCTTCGAGTCAAAGGAAAGGGCGAGTTCGTAGATGGGCCCGATAGCTGAATATATAGGGGAGGGGTTTCAAATTAAGGGGCACATTTTTTTTTTTAAATCTAATGCGATAGTTGATTACGGCGTAAGACGACACGCTGAACATGAATATGAAAACCATTTTCTCGCCGGCAGTAGTTCACCCGGAATCCGGCTAACACCGGAAAGTTTGTTAAAAGTAAAAGTTTTATCTGAAGTTGATTAGATATCCGATTTAGGGGTAAGGAGACATGTTGAATCCGAATATGAAAATGATTTTCTCGTCGGAAAAGTATATCGACGAAATCCGGCCAAAACCGGAAAGTTTGTCAAAAATAAAATGAGGTTCGATTTGGATAGTGAAACATGCTGAATCCGAATATGAAAATTATATTGTCGCCGGACAAGTAGATCGCATAGAATCCGGCCATAACCGGAACATCTGTTAAAAGTCTGAGTTTTATATGAATTTCATTAGGTGTTCGATTTACGGGTAAGAAGGCATGCTGAATTCGTGTATGACAATCATTTTATACCCGGACACATTTCACCACGAATCCTGCTGAAATCGGACATTTTTTTTAAAAGTTGAAGTTTTATGTGAAGTTTATTATGAAGATATGGATGGAACGGAGATACGCTGAATCTGTTTTTGAACTTCAATTTTTTGCAAGACAAGTAGTTCGCCCGGAATCCGGCTGGAACCGGAAATTTGGCAGAAATAAGGCAGGAACTTTCGTCAAAGTAGATGTGACGCAGGCTATAGGGGTAAACTCACATGCTGAATACATATTTGAACTTCGTCTTCTCCGATGATTACCATTGGACCGCTACAAGACCTGATTGTCTGTAAATATTAAATTTTTGGGATCCTATCGAAATCTTTGATCTTGCTGACATAGCTCACGCAACACTATACGGAAAGTTCGGCAAAATTCCCAGGAACCCAGAACGGACGCCACTCGGACCGTGCTTCTCTAACAAGACCTAAGGTTTCGATGGGATCCCAAAAATCTAGTATTTGATCCAGACAACTGGGTCCTGTCTTCGCCAGATCCAGTCTTCGCCAGATCCAGTCTTCGCCAGATCCAGTATTCGCCAGGCTAATCACCTGAGAAAACCCAGTTCAGATATACCTCTATCAGCCATATCTCTTTTGACGATACTGACCGAAACTTCCTGCTTTAATTCTGCCAAATTTCCGGTTTCAGCCGAATTCCAAGCGAACTACTTGTCCAGCAAATAAAAGAAAACTGAGAAACGAAGTCAGCGTATATCCTTATGTCCTAAACGACATCTAATCAACTTCAAATAAAACTTCAACTTACAAACAAAATTCCGGTTTCGGTCGTATTCCGGACGAATTATATGTCCGGGTGAAAAATGATTGTCATATACAGACTCAGCGTCTCCTTAGCCCTAAATCTGTATTCTAATCGACTTCAAAGAAAAGTTTTGCTATAGACGAATTTTCCGGTTTTGGCCGGATTCAGGGCGAACTATTTTTCGGGGTATAAATGCTTTTCATATAAGTGTTCAGCATGCCTTCTTACTCCTAAGTCTGTCATCTAATCAACTTCAGGTAAAACTTTTAATTTTAGCCAACTTTCCGGTTTTTATTTCAACAATGTTTTCAACGGATACGTCAGCTACGATATATTTTTCCGAAGAATATTTTTCCAGTTTTTGCCGGATTCCGGACGAGCGACTTGTCTGGCGAGAAAATGGTTTTGATCATCGTGTTCAGCATGTCTTCTTACCCCTGAATCAAACATATAATAAACTTCAAATAAAACTTCACCTTGCGGTGAAGATGCGCACTTTAAGGGAGCTAGAACCTCGTTTGTAAGCAAAACCCTTGAGGCAAAATGGTAACGGGCTCATGGGGATCATGAAAATGCACATTTCACTTAAAAGTATTTTTCTTAATTTGCGGTCATGATTGGTACCTTAAGGAATGGTCGGATTTTGAAAGTGGCGATTTCTAAACCAATCTTGTCGAATTTCTAATATTCCAGCCAAGTTTCATCGTCCTAGCACACCTGGAAGTACCTTTACTAGCGATCACCTGAATTCTGGACTCCCCCTTAAACTCCCCCCACAGGCGCCTGAGCCAATCCGGTTCTGTAAAAGGTTTATCCGGAGCATCTGTTAGTTATTCCCACAAAGTTCCATCCCGATCTCTCCAGTCTAAGCCGGTCACGTATCCCCCCCCCCAGTTCTTGTCGGATCCGGTCCGGACATAAAAAGATCACCAGAGACATGTCCTCTGTTCAATTACAAAATTTCACTCAAATCCGATCACCCGTTCCAAAATTACGCACGACTCAACATTACGGATTCCCCCTTCCTCTACTCCCCCACGACTATTGGATCGAGTAAATCCTTATTTACAAATCAGTTTGACAGGGCCCCTGATACGCCTCCCAAGTTTCATCGTGAAAATCCCCAAATCCCCAGACAAACTAACTTTTAACTAACTTTCCGGTTTTTGTCGAATTCCGGACGAACTACTTGTCCAGCGAGAAAATTGTTTTCACCATCGGGGTCAGCATTTTTTCTTACCCCTAAATCGAACATTTAATCAACTTAATGAAACTTTTACTTTTAACCAACTTTCCGGTTTTTGCCGGATTCCGGGACTACTCCGAACTACTTGTCGGACGAGAAAATGTTTTGCATATTCGTGTTCAGCATGTCTTCTTACCCCATAATCGACTATCACATTAGCTGTTTAAAAATATTTTGTTTGCCCCTTAATTTGAACCCCCTCTCCCACCCCTAAATGTAGGGCTACAGAGACCATCAACGAACTTGACTTTACACTTGACCCAAAGAACCTTCACACCAAGTTTCATCAAAATATCTCATTCCCTTCAAGAGTTATCGTGCTGACAGACGGACAGACGGACAACTTTTGCGATGTCATTGGTATCCCGTCACTTACGTTTTGGGATCCCAAAAACCAAGCTGGAAGCTCACTTTCGCACTTGTAAGAGTAGGTACCGTAGCATGTAATAGCATACACAAGGAGAGTCTAGGACTTGTGCTCGCGAACCAGCAAGTTCCATCCGGATTAGATCACGGATTCGAGAGTTATGCTTGTCCCAAGATATCCAGGACCTTTCTCCACCCCCGAGAGATGGGATCCGAGCTGGACACTTTAACGTTGCATCTACAGCCTTGCTCGTATAACCAATCAAGTTTCCCTCGAATCTGAGAACTTCCGGGAAATCCCCCCCCCCTCCCTTAATCTAGTCCAGACCTTAAACGGTACATACGTATCCAGGGGGGGGGGGTAGGGGGAGGACCCTCCCCCTCGAAACATACAAAAATAATCATTTTTTATAGGCTTTTCCCTCTGATCTATGTTTTTCGTAATTTTTTGTCCGACCAGCTGACAACCCCCCCCCCCCACAAAATAAATTCCTGGATACGGGCTTGACTACTACCTGATAATTTCGTACGACTTGGAAAATTTCCGGTCGCCCAAGCGACGCCGGATCCGTTCCGGATCTAAGAGTCACATATCTAGGGCCCAGATGTGTGCGGTCCAAGTTTCACCCAAACCCTTCCATTCGTCTAGACCCTATGGTCTTACCTTCCAGCTTCCCCCTCGTGGTCAGATGCGATCCCAGCACACACATTTCATACCTAGGGCATTTTTTTTCCACCCGACTCGGAGCACTACCGGAAATTTCCAAGTGCCCCCCTCCAACTCCCCCCACCGAGCCAGATCCAGTCCCGACCTTGAAATAACACATCTAGTAGCCGTAATCTTTGTACCATCTATGCTTCGTCTCAATCAATCCATCCGTCTGGTCCCTATGTATGTTTTTGCCCTTCCCCCTCCAACTACCCTCACAACGGTCGGATGCGGTTGGGACTCGTTTAAGGGACATCTCGGGCATTCCTACCACCCGTCAAGTTTCACTCGAATCGGATCACTCGTTCGCAACTTCCGCGGGTCGGGTCACAAAATCTCGGATCCCCCTCCCTCCATACCACAACGGAAGATCATCTTCGGGAAAAGAAGTTTTCTTTGAGCACCGGGATGGTCTTTATGCGCATGCCAAGTTTCATCGCCCTAGCTTATGTGTGAGTGCGCGAACCAGCAAAATGGAGACAAAGGGACAGACAGACCGACATCCTGATCGCTTTATGGCACTTCAGCCGAACGCTGCAAGTGGCAAGAACAAACGAATGATCGACTTTCTAGCTCCGTTTCTCTGTAACACCAAATCAGATTTTTTAGAATCTTCTCAGCATGAAATAAAGCACAGGGCCGCGATAAAACCCGTTCTACAACGCATGTACGGTAGTAACAACATGCTTTTCGAAGAATCGCTAACCCCATGGAAGTTTTCTTTTTGCATGCAAGGTGCGCGCTTAACTAGCTGGGTCGCATTTTCCTGCAATTTACAAGCGTAATTACCGGCAGATGCACTGCAAACAAAATGGATATCGGGTATTTGGTCAGTAGTGTTCCTGGCGCTTTGCCTGCCAGGTCAGTACTGTAAATAGCGTAGCGGTATCTGACAACTGTTTTACATCATAGAGTCGGGTTCGTTCACCTTTATCGTCACCGCTGGACGGAAAATAATAAAGAGTGAAAGTTTCGGTGTGTCGACTTTTTTGCTTTTACCGGTTCTCTTCAGATGCTCGCTAACGGAACGGCTTGAATACGTAAAGGTCAAAGAAGTCAGTAACCATCAGATAAGCATGAATGAGAAGCAGCAGCGGACAGGGAAAAAAGAAGAATACGTTTTGTGTTTACGGTAGGGTACTGCTAGCTCCCAGACAAGGCAGAGCGAAGGCGAGGTTAGACACTATATTTGGGAACATCCTATAATGAATGCTTGATTACAGTAGATCGCACCGTTCTACTGATATGCTGTACTGCTAGTCTGTAATAACAGTTGCGTTTTTGCAAATTCCATGTTATCTGATACCACGGTCTAAAGTCGTCTTCGCATTTACCGTGGTATCTGATACCACGACCAAAAGGAGCTTTTGCAGTTATTGTGGTATCTGGCCAGTCATCGTGCTATTTGATATTAGACCGTGGTAACTGATCTTGGTATCTGAAAAACTCATCTCGCTTTCATCATCGCCAACAATAGAGCCTAGGATTTCAGATACCAAGGTCCAACCGTGGTAACTGATCGTAGTATATGAAAAAGTCATCTCGCTTTCATCAATTTCTGTCAAATTGGTGAGAAAGAAGTTTAGCACTTAGTGATGTAACGGTTATCAGTTTTTCTTTTGGGAATTCAATTCAATTCAATTCGTTTAATAATAAAAAAAAAACCTTCAAAATATAACTTCAAAAGTGCAATTTCGGCAATTGTCGTTTTTGCAGAGCAACGGCGGTATCCGATACCACGGTAACTGCAAACACGAATAATTGCAGATCCAGTTACCGTGGTAACAGATACCATGGTATCCTCAAAAACGCAACTTTGAACATCGCTCAACTTCAAACGGCGCCGAAGAATATAAACCAGGCAAATATATATCTCCATATATATTATATTGAATTGTCGGCTTTTTGAGCCGTCGGCATTTTGGACGATTTCGATTTCGGAGTCTTCGACCTCGCTTGTGGGCATTCTGAACCGTGGGAATTCTGAGCCTGGACATTGTGAGAGTGGACAAACTGATCTTGGTGATTTTGGAAATCATCCGTCTCTTTGGGAAAAGCGCGTTTTAGACAATCCTATCAGATTAGACTCATACCAATGCGACAAAATTCCGAAACAGGACATTGTGGTTTTTATGGCACTTGAGCTTACTCAAGTGCCATATAGCGATCGTAATGTCTGTCTGTCTGTCGGTCTGTCCGCATTTTGCTAGTTTGGGCACTTCCACATGACCTAGGACGATAAAACTTGGCACGCTATCAGGGACCCAACTGGATTAACTTCGAAAAAATCACTTCCCCGATCCGACCATCAATGGGGGAGTGGCAAGATGGGGAATCCGGAAATTAGTAACATTCATAACTTTGGAACGGATAATCGGGCGTGCATTAAACTTGACAGGTATCAAGAACAAATGTCTTGGATGTTCACTGTCAAATTCGGATCGGATCCGGTAACTGGGGGGGGGGGGAGGGGGCTGGAGGGTGACACCCGAAATGCTTTTTCTAGTTTTCGTCAAACCCCTACCCCTTTCTGCGCACTAGTATAGCTCTGCTCAAGGAAGAGTCATTCTTTCATCACACTAGTATAGCTCTGCTCGTGGCTGAGTCATTCTTTGCTAGAATTCGTCCGGAGAGAGACAGATCATCCGAAGGTCGAAGGGGTTGGCAAAATATGTTGTTGGACCTTGGTAGGGTTGATATAAATTAGGGGGTGCCGGGATGATGAAACTTGGCAGGCGTATCAGGGACCCGACCAAACCAAGCTGGAGATAATCAGTTTCCCGATCCGACCATCTTGGGGGAGTGGAGGGTGGGGGAATCCGGAAAATTGAGTGGTGTGTAACTTTCGAACGGGCGATCGGATTGAAATGAAACTTAATTCCTGAATAAACGACATATCTCTGATGTTCCATTTGAAGTCCAAACTGGATTCGACAGCTATGGAGGAGTTGGAGGGGGGGGGGGGCGGAAGTCCCGAGAAACGGTTAGAATGGAGGGATCGGAGTGAAACTTGCTGGGAAAAATCAGCGTCTGCTCCATTTGGACTGGATCCGGACACTTGGGTTGGAGGGGGTGGAGGCTGGGTGGAGGGGTGTTTCCCGGAATTCCAGTGATGGCGGCTCTGGGGATTTTCAGGACGAAACTTGGGAAGCGTATCTCGATCAGATAGTCGTGGGGGGAAGAGGAAGGGGGAATCCGGAATATTGAGTCATGCGTAACTTTAGAACGGGTGATCGGATTTGAGTGAAATTTTGTAATTGAACAGAGGACATGTCTCTGGTGATCTTTTCCATATCCGGACCGGATCCGACAACAACTGGGCGGGGGGGGGATATGTGACCGGCTTAGACTGGAGAGATCGGAATGGAACCTTGTGGGAATAACTAGCAGATGCTCCGGATAACTCATTTACAGAACCGGATTGGCTCAGGCGACTGTGGGGGGAGTTTAAGGGGGAGTCCGGAATTCCGGTGATCGCGAGTAAAGGTACTTCCACGTGTGCTAGGACGATGAAACTCGGCTAGAATATTAGAAAATCGACAAAATTGGCTTAGAATTCGCCACTTTCCAAATCCGACCATTTCTTAAAGTACCAATCATGACCGCAAATTAGGAAAAATACTTTTAAGCAAAATATGCATTTTCATGATCCCCATGAGCCCATTACCATTTTTGCCTCAAGGGTTTTGCTTACAAATGAGGTTCTAGCTCCCTTAAAGTGCGCACCTTCACCTCAAGGTCGAAAAGTACTTTTTATCAAGCGATACCTCTCAACCCATGATCATTTGTGCCACAAGGGTTCTACTTTTGACCAAACTGTATATATCAATGATCCCTAAGAACCTGCTATCGTTTTTGCCTCAAGGGTTTTGCTTACAGATGCATTTCTAGCGACTTTAAAACGGGAAATTACGCAGCAACAACTCAAAGAAGAAATGTACTTGATATAAATGTCGAAACCATATTGAAGACCACTGAACCGCCCAGCGAAGAAGAGGAGTTCTAGAAATGCCTTTTACAGTACTTTATACTTACTAGTGTATAATAAAATAATATTCGACACTGTACAAACCAAGAACCGCCCAACGAAGAAGAGGAGTTCTAGAAATGCCTTTTAAGTACTTTTTGCTTACTAGTGTATAATAAAATAATATTCGAAAGTCAAAAGTCCCAAACAAAAACTCCCGCCAACATTTTGCTTATTCTTGCAAGTGCCACATGAGCTTTCAGCTCTTGTTTGTCTTTACTGTCCACTATGTCAGAGATGAATTCATCTCAGAAACTTTTGAACTAACCAAGGATGATCTGCCATTCTAGCATATCGAGTGGCAGGTCTAGCAAGCAATGTCAAGTGTGAGTAGTCCCCGGAGCCGCACCGAAAATAACTCAGCGGACCGCCGCCGAAAACATTTCGGCGCGCCGGCGCGCCGCCGTTAGGGTCGGCGGCGGCGGCCCGCCGGTAAAACCCTGACGCCGTATCTTTTTAGGTGATATAATCAGATTCTCTTTCCATTGAGCTTTATCTTCCCTAGGCTCAAGGTTTTTGTTCGGTTTTTGCTCATCAGCATGTGCACTCACAGAAAAGTCTTCGGTTGTAGCGGCAGTGCAAGAATGACAGTTTCTACCGAAAGTTGTATGTGGGCTCCAAACCGTGTAAACAAAGTGCCAAACAGCGTTCGTGCTGCCTGTCGGTTCGTCATTCTGTCCAACTTTTGCTAGTTCAGACAGTTCCGGACAAGCTACGATGGTGAAACTGGTCATTCCTTCTGGACGGTAGCGTAGTTTCACTGAACGTTGGCAAACTTTGAAATTCCCTTGGAAACCTGGATTGCTGGAGGATTCCAAATTCCCTAGCAATCCCATCGATTACTGGAGATTACCCGGCTGAACAAATTTTACTTATAATACCACAGCAGGTAGCTTGTATATTCAAGGATTGTATGGCACTTGTAGCCTTAGACTCAAGGTGGTGAACTTGGGAGTCTGGACTCGTCTCGAGACACCTTTTTCAAGGACTAGGACTCGTCTTTCACGCAGCTGTCCTTCCGCCAGAGCTGTGGACTCAGAAGCTGGACTCGTCTCGAGACGTCTTTTTCAATGACTCGGACTCGGATTTGCTGCACTCGCAGCAGCTCTGACTCGAGCGCCATGTAGCGACCATGATGTCTCTCCATCGGTTCGTTTATCCCAATGTCTAATTTTTCTAGTCCCGGCATTTCCATATAAGCTAGGACTATGAAGGACTGTAAAGGACCCGACTGATACTCAGCGAAACCTTATTTTCCAGATCCGACCATCCGTGTGTGGGTGGAGGGAGAGGGAATCCGGAACCTTGTGACCTGCGTGCAGCGCGAAAACGGTCATGGGTCCTAGACAGCTTGGATTTGAACCTAGGACCTTCGGCTTTCAAGGCCACTGCTGTGCCACTGAGGTACAGAGGGGCTTTTGAACTTAGTTCACAAATGACTACAATGGTTACGAAGAAGCTGGCCAAAGGAACCGTGATCCCGCCGAAAACAAATCTATCTAAGCACTTCACATACCCATGTCACGGGTTTAGATAGTAGATGGAATTTCACACAAGGAACTTGTCCTGTGACAAAGGCGTATTCTTGCCGTTCCCTGTGGAGTCCTCGGGAACCAAAAGGAACGGCGAGAATGGAAGGAGTCACTCCTCGCGGACTCGCGTACGGAAAAGAACGAGAACATAGAGAATGCTTCTAATATGGATTTTGTTCGATAAAAAAGAAATTACTCTGGATCCATTTTATTTTTGGTTTTGTTTATTCTGATTGTTTGTAGTTACTTTACATTGCACCAACGCCAGCAAAAATTGATGCCCCTCCGAATCTGAAAGGAAGTACTTTTTGGTGACGGTGATTATAATCGGAGTTTTCCCCGTCCGTGGGACTCGTGAGAATACGTGGAGTGATTTTCTGGGATAAACAAAAACGCAGGGACTCCTCAAAAGGAGTCCTCGGGAAACGGCGAGAATACGCCTAAACAAACCAGCTGATTTGTCACGGTAAAGTCCCTTGAGTAGTATTCCGTCTACGCAGTATCTGGTCGCATCCGATCCAGACCTCAAATGGCAGATTCTGGCCCATGGCATGTGTGCCTTCCAAGTTTCTCAATCTGTTCTTTTGGTCCCCATGCGCATCACAAAATTTCCGGAACCTAACTCAACCCCCACCATGTCCACATGCGACTCTGACTCGAAATATCATATCTAGGGAATTTGCTCTCATCACCCACAGGGTCACTTGAATGGTAGCCCTTCCGAATTTTGGACCCGTTACCTTTGCACAATCCAAGTTTCATCCCAATCCCTCTATCCTTCTGGGTCCTATGCATGTCACCGAGCCTCTCCTTCCATCCCACCACCAAATTTTCGGTGACACACAACTCCCCCCGACGAGACCGGATCCGGTCTCGACCTCAAAATAACATATCTAGGTTCCATGACCTTTGGACGCTACGTATATGTTTCGGGGCCTCTGCCCCCCACCCCCGAAGTCGGATGTGATTCGAAATTTATGTCGCATCTAGAAGCAACTGCCAAGTTTCTCCCCCGAACCGAAGTACTTCCGGAAATTTTAAGGCTCGCCCCTTCCAGCTCCGCGCATCAAGGTCGTATTCAGTCCGGACTTCAAAAGCCCATATCTGAGCCCAATAATGTTTGTACCGTCCAAGTTTAATCCCAATCCCTATATTTCTTCGCAACGAATGTTTCAAAATTATTCCATGTTCCAAATATGGAATCCTTTTATTCTATCGCAACGTTCCAAAATTCCCGGAGTCCCCGCTCACCCCCGTGGTCTGATGCGATTCGGGCTTATAAATGGAGTATCGCTCTACTCCACTGAATCGGGTCACAAGTTTCGTACTCCCCCTCCCTCCACCGCCACACGAATGGATGGATTTAATCCGGTAAAACACGGTTTCGCTCAGCATTTATAAGCATATGAAGTGTCATCGTCTTTAGCTTACGTGGAGTGGATGGACCCAAAAGAGAGATCGATGGATCACCACTACGATCGCTATATGCCACTTCAACCGAAAACTGCCAATACCATAACAACGCTAACGATTTGTGTAAAAAAATTACAAAAATTTGTTGGAAAACTGAAAAATAACCGCAAAAATGCTAAAATTAGAGGAAACGCCGATAAATCAGCGGCGCGCCGCCGACCCAAATTCTCTCCGCCGCTACCGAATTTAGATTCGGCTCGGCTTCGGGGACTACACTGAGCATCCACGTGGAAATGCCCAAACTAGTAGAACCCAGACAGACATTACGATCGCTCTATAGCACTTGAGCGAAGCATTGTTTATGACAGTATGTAGCGTTTTTATGACACTCTGGTGAAAGAAAGAGCTTGCACGTATCCCAAATTACAGCGCAGATCTGGTTTCGAGTAAGATCCGCATATTTTGAATCTGTCTTTAATTTACCATTATTTTTTTGCTCTTTTAAGGTAAAAAAACAAAAACAAAGTAGTCCAGAAGATATAGAAGTTTTCAAAGAAGCATTTCTCTCTCCACCTGATTGTCTTTCCTATTTTTAACGACCAAACTGGACGTGTCCGTGACAGGCCCGTATCCAGGAATTTATTTCGGGGGGGGGGGGGGGGGGGGGGGGGGGGGGTTGCCTGCTGGTCGGACAAAAAAGACATAAATCAGAGGAAAAAGACTATAAAAATGAGTATTTTTGTATATTTCAGGGGGGGGGTCAACCCCCTACCCCCCCCCCCCCCCTGAATACGGCCTTGGTACGTGGTGAACCGGTGTCAGCTTTCTGTTCGTCCCCCTGACGATGGAAATCGGAGCTTCGACCAAGCAGACGACCCGACAGACAAAGACCACAGTAGTGAAACCGACGAGATTCCAGTTTTCGTTATCAACGTCCCCATGCACTGATTTTGTAGTTTGCATCGATTTCAGGTGCATTCTCTAGGTATGTTTATTTGTCAACGGATTACAAAAACGAAAAGAAAAGCAAAACCAAAGAAAAACATTACACTTCCATAGTTGAAAGTTAAACGATGAATAAGTATAACATTTACTTGTTTTTTTTTACAATATATTAGCCCGAATCGCTACTGGGTTACCGAAATTATATATTCACTGGATACTTGGCAGGCTATAATTACTGATGACGCCTGTTACCGACTTGGCGCGCACTAGGGCTATCCGACTCATGGGAGTGTTTTTCAGTTCTTCTTTGTTATGTTGAATATTTTCTTTATGGTCCCTCTCAATGCTGCACTATACTTAACCAGAGAAGTGGGTCATAAATACGTGCTGACCCCACGTCCGATTTATGTTTGTCCCCCAGATGATGCAAGTCCGTTGTAAACATCAGTTGCGTTTTTGATTGCCGTTCCTGATCTCAGTTCTTCTTATTTCTCGTTTTCGATCACCGTCCGAGTTCGCAGTTTGCTTAATTGTCGTTTTTGCTGAAACGGAGACCGTGTCAGTTCTCGGTTCTACAACACCTGCGAGTGAAACGGCGAACTGTGACGCGGACGAAGTTGCCGGGTCCGAGTTCGCCTGTCATGAATAGATTAACCCACAAAAATTTAAAGTATTGTATAGTGTGTTTGGAAATGGATGATTACAACTTGCATGTTTTGACTACAAGAATGGCCTTTTCGCTGTCAAATGTAACTACCCTTTCCTGACTTATTTAGACGATTTTATTAATAAGGTGCTGGGATGCTTTTTTTCCGTTTTTATTCACCTGCGTCCTGAAACGGCGAAGCCGTCAGGCGTCAGGCAAACTGAGTGTAAAAACGGAAATTAAGCTGCAACGGCGAACTCACAGGAGAACTTACACAGGCGATCAAAAACGCAACTATTGTTTGAATAGATGCAAGTCGGATCTTCGACCGATATGTCGCTCCGAGAGGCAAAGGCCACAACAGTGAAATCGAACGAAATTCCTATTTTCATCATGAATTCAGTGGCAGGCCTTCCAAGTCTGAACTTGAACTCCAAGGACGGAGGCGCTGACACTGACATGTATGGCAACCATACAAAAACAGCTATGGGATGCCACCACTGAGAAAGTACAACTAGTATTTTACGAAGGCAAAAAGAAAAAAAAACAATGGCTGATCACGAGACCGAAACTACTTTCGGCTACGTCAGTTTGATCAGGGAGAGTTGGGCACTACCTTTGAGAGACCTTCGCTTGTAAACACCGTCGTACAGTACGAGAGCATAGGTTTCTATACGGCGAAAAACGGATACGTCAGGTTCCTAGCGAAAGTTCGGCATTCATAATCCTGGTAATCACAGATCGGATCAACGTAAAGTCTTAGACAACATTGAAGGATAAAAAGATTATCAGGAACACGTCGAAAGTCAAGATGCTATTGGAATTAGTTGACTGTACGTTGTTCAGTGTTATTTTTTAAATAGTTCGTTATTATTTTAGTTGATATTGTACTAGTAGACCGCATTCTTCCTTCAGCTAATTGCTTGATTTTGATGGGATACTGTTGTATAATCATGCTCTGTCAAATTTCCAAAATCACGGTAGTTTTTCCGACAGCACCTATTTTATATTAGTCGAAGCAAGCGATTTTGGGGGAGTTTTATCACAACCCTGGTGTTTGGTTTCCTCCTCCCACCGTTAACTCAACCTTATTTCAACGCATTGCAGATTAAAGGCGTCAAGTTTCAAGCGTTCTAGCCAGGGTCGTATCCAGGGGTGGGTAAGGGGTTGGACCCCTTATATTGGATTTGCCTCTGGTCTATTTCTTTACTGTACTTTTTGGTATGGACTATGTCGCACCAGCCCCCCCCCCTTCTCCCCCGAAATAAACTACTGGATATGGAGCTGTTTCTAGCAGTTGTGTTGTCCAGATTCCCCCTGTCCCAAATGCCAGTTTAAAACCGAATTCAGAACAACAGGGATCATTTAGAGATGCAACCCAAAAGCAACCACAGACAAGCTGAAAACAGATCTCTACAATAAAATTAGGCAAGAGGATAAACATTTAGCATATATAGGAATAATGTGCCCCATATCAACTCCCTGCTTTTCAATTCAATCGTGGGCATTCTGAGTAGTGGGCATTTTTAGCCGCGGGCATTCTGAGCAATGGGTATTTATGGTGGGCAGTTTGATTCATGGGCATTAGGATCATGGTCCAATGGTTTGTGAACATACTGTGGTGGTGCTAAACTAACACTGATTATGCCCATGAGTGTTGCCACGGGTAGTACCAAAGTACTTTTCGATCAAGGTAGTACTTTTTGAATAGTGCACTTAGAGTTTTATTGTGAGATACATGTACATTGACCAAATCAATTACATTAGTTATAGTTGTTTCTAATTGTTAAGTTATACATGACGGAAGAAATTCAATGTTCGGCTTCGTCCGTGAGCGAATTTTTGAAAATAAACTGTTCTGAACTGAATTGAATAGAACGTAGTGCTTTTTGGGATCCCAAAACGTAAGTGGAGGGATACCTATGACATCGCAAAAGTTGTCCGTCTGTAAGCACGATAACTCATATTTTGATGAAACTTGGTGTGAGGATTCGTTGGGTCGTCGGACCAGTCAAGTTCGTAGATGGGCTTTGTAGCCCTATATTTAGGGTGGGGGAGGGGGTTCAAATTAAAGGGCAAACAAAATATTGTTAAAAAAGCTAATTTGATAGTCGATTATGGGGTAAGAAGACATGCTCAACACGATGGACAAAATCATTTTGTCATCGGACAAGTAGTTCGCCCGGAATCCGGCCAAAACCGGTAAGTTTGTTAAAAGTAAAAGTTATATTTGAAGTTGATTAGATGTTCGATTTAGGGATAAGAAGACATGCTGAACAAGATGGTGAAACACATTTGTTCGCCGGACAAGTAGTTAGCCCGTAATCCGGCCAAAATCGTAAAGTCTGTTAAAAGTAAAAGTTTTATTTGAAGTTGATTAGATATTCTTTATACGGATAAGGAGATACGATGAATTCGTTTCTGAACTTTTTTTTTCTGGACAAGTATGGTAGTTCGTTCGCAACTGTCTGGATCAAATATTAGATTTTTGAGATCCCATCGAAACCTTTGGTCTTCTTTAATATTATTTCATGAAAGCGCACTACTTTTTTTCCTAATATGGCACTTTCTCAATGGCTTTTCAAATCAACGGAAAAGCATTTCGTATCGTTGCTACATTTTGCATCCGCTAGTGGTTTTTTTTAAAAGCCTATAGCAGACTTCCAGGTCTCGGTCGTAGTAGTAGCCAACACCTTTCATAGTATTCTGTATTTTGTGGAAGGGAGCGTCATTCAGGTGTTTTCGCGTTAGCTTGTTTTAGGCTTGGGCTTTGAGAAACATTATCGTATGCAGGATTTTGGCAGCAAAGGCTAATTAAAAAACAAGACCAAAGGTTTTGATGGGATCCCAAAAATTCAGTATCTAATCCAGACAACTGGGTCTTGTCTTACCTAGATCCAGTACATCGCCAGACTCCTTGAACATTTTAATAACTAAAATTCAGAAACAGATTAAGGCCAAATAGCTAGTTATCTAAGAAACCAAGTTCAGATATGGATTCGGCATGTGTGTTTACCCCTATAAGTCATATCTGTTTTGACGAAAACTTCCTGCCACTTCTGCCAATTTCCTGGTTTCGGCCGAACTCCAGAACGACTTGTCCGGCTAAAAAAGAAAGCTCAAAAACGAACTCAGGGTATCTTCTTTCCCCAATAATGAACATCTAATCAACTTCAAAAAAAAATTCACTTATAACAAATTTTCCGACTCCAGCCGGATTCCGGTCGAACTAAATTTCCGGGTTATGATTGTCAAACACGGATTCAGCATCTCTTCTTACCCTTAAATCGGTTACCTAATCAACTAGAAATAAAACTTAAGCTTATACAATTTTCCGGTGTCGGCCGGATTCGGGGGGAACTACATGTCCTGGTAGAAGCTTTTCCACATAAGTGTTCAGCATGTCTTTTTGCCCTAAATCGAACATCTAATCAACTCAAAATAAAACTTTTAATTTTAACAAACTTTCCGGTTTGGGCCAGATTTTGGGCCAACTACTTGTCCGTCCGGAAAAAATGGTTTTCACCATCGTCTTCAGCATGTTTTCCTACCCCTAAATCGAACATTTAATCAACTTCAAATGAAACTTTTACTTTTAACAAACTTTCCAGTTTTGGCCGGATTTCGGGCGAACTACTTGTCCGATGACAAAATGGTTTTCACCATCGTATTCAACATGTCTTCTTACCCCATAATCGACTATCAAATTAGCTGTTTCAAAATATTTTGTTTGCCCCTTAATTTAAACACCCTCCCCCACCCTAAATGTAGGGCTACAAAGCTCATCTACGAACTTGACTGGTCCGACGACCCAACGAATCCTCACACCACGACTCATCAGAATATTTCATTCCCTTCGAGAGTTATCGTGCTTACAGACGGACGGACAACTTTTGCGATGTCATAGGTATCCCTCCACTTACGTTTTGGGATCCCAAAAACAAGTGCTGCAGTCACTTTTAAGTTCTTGGTCAGCCAGCAGTATCTACAATATGCTGCCGGGGTTCTCTTCCCGGTGATAAAAGTTTCTGGAAATGCTTGGGATTTGGGGGTTTAATCCACCAAACCGCGTCCTCCGCGCACAGCTGTCGGATCCAGTCCGGACTTTGAATGAGACATGTACTCTTGCCAATCATGAAGTTTCTTTAAAGTCAAAACACTCGTTCGAGCTTTGCAGGCCACAAGATTTCCGTTGCCCCCCTGAGCCAGAATAGAAAACAGTTGAATTTCGCAGGAAAAAAAAATGCAAACGTTTGGTAAGTTTCACTTGTCATTTGTCCAAGTGATGCCTAGTAGATGTTTAATCATCGCTTCGGCTGCCTTTCAGTGTTTGTACTAGATGTACGTAGTAATTTCGTTATTTTAGTTAATAATTTAAAGCTCAAACTGTAAAGTTTCTTGGATTCAGTAACAATTTCTGACAGATGGTACAAATTTTGGCTCTGCACCTCCCGAAGAAAATGCACTTGTGACGCCCATGGTTAGGCTCACCTTATTCAAATATGCGATTGGTGCAATTTAGAAATAACCTTTCCTGGGATTTCCAAGCAAATGCTTGGACAATCGACCGTTTTTAATAATAAAGAAAAGATGAACAAGAGAAACCTATGTTAAATACAAACACAGACAATTCCTTATAGTAGTACCGTACTCACTTTTTGGGATCCCAAAACGTAAGTGGAGGGATACCTATGACATCGCACAAGCTGTCCGTCTGTCCGTCCGTCAGTCTGTCAGCACGATAACTCTCGAAGGGAATGAGATATTTTGATGAAACTTAATGTGAGGACTCTTCAAGTACAGGGAAAGGTCGAGTTCGTAGACGGGCCCGATAGCTGCATTTTGTTGGGAGGGGGAGGGGTTTCAAATTAAGGGGCGAACAATTTTTTTTTTAAAGCTAATGAGATAGTCGATTACGGGGTAAGACGACATGCTGAACACGAATATGAAAACCATTTTCTCGCCGGACAAGTAGTTCACCCGGAATCCGGCTAGAGCCGGAATCCGGCTAGAGCCGGAAAGCTTGTTAAAAGTAAAAGTTTTGTCTGAAGTTGATTAGATATCCGATTTAGGGGTAAGGAGACATATTGAATCCGAATATGAAAATGATTTTCTCATCGGACAAGTAGATCGCTCGGAATCCGGCCAAAACCGGAAAGTTTGTCAAAAATAAAAGATTAATCTGAAGTTGATTAGAGGTTCGATTTAAGGATAGCGAAACATGCTGAATCAGAATATGAAAATTATTTTGTCGCCGGACAAGTAGATCGCCTTGAATCCGGCCATAAACGGAATATCTCTTAAAAGTAAAAGTTTTATATGGATTTCATTAGGTGTTCGATTTACGGGTAAGAAGACATGCTGAATTCGTGTATGACAATCATTTTATACCTGGACACATAGTTCGCCACGAATCCTGCTGAAATAGAAAAATTTGTATCGACACGCTGAATCTGTTTTTGAACCTAATTTGTTTTTGCAAGACAAGTAGTTAGCCAGGAATCCGGCTGAAACCGGAAATTTGGCAGAATTAAGGCAGGAACTTTAGTCAAAGTAGACATGACGCAGGCAATAGGGGTAAACTCACATGCTGAATCCATATTTGAACTTCGTCTTCTCAGATGATTACCACTGGACCTCTACAAGACCCGATTCTCTGTAAATATTAAATTTTTGGGATCCCATCGAAACCTTTGGTCTTGCTTTGTAAAGTAGTACTTTTTAAAAGGAGTACTTATTGGCACTTCTGATTAGCGCGGTGCCATTAATTCTTTTCGAGTGGCAACCCTAGACCATGGGACTCAGTCAGGCTTCCACACAGCGATCATAGGCCTATGGTGACATTTTTGGAATATAAATCAATGTCGCATTGATCGTTGAGTTTTCTTAAAGGACATCTCTCACTACATAGTGATTCTACTATGATGCTGTGAGATAGTTGACACCTTAAAACTTAGCTATGCTTACAGAAAGTTTTAGCCTCTTTCCATGTCACAAGCTTTCGTATTCGTATGACCGTTCTCCGGACCAATAAGATTATCAGAAAGAATGGTTGGGAGCTTGATACATCACGTAAAGAGAAGAAAAATGGCCAGCGTGATACTCACCCGACGAAAATTTTTCGAGAATTAGTTATATGGAGTTGTAAGTTTTAGTAGCATACAGTAGTAAACTGTTGCCACTGCATGCTACTGCTAGCAAAACTAGATGATACAATACAAGACTGGATGCTACCGAATACTACTACTTCAGATTAGCCCAGTCTGAGGCATGTTTCAAGTATCAAATCAAAATATTCCATACAACTACATGTCGATACATGCATCTTTTTCGTACAACCACCATACAACTACACAGTTTAAGAAAATGTAATAAAATCATTCATACACTGTATTGCTATAGAAGAGATATAATACACTTATGAAGTGCAGAATCTTGGGAACAAGCATGGGTGGAAATGCTACAACAGTAGAATGAATTACTAAGCTGTAATAACTCGATGAAAAATTTTCTCAAAATAGTACTATGATGTAGTACGAAAAAATAGCATGCAGTACTAACGATGCTACTACACGCTTCTACTTCAAGGCTACCGTATTACTGCATACTACTATATGCTACTATTAGCAAGACTGGATGCTACTATGGCAAGACAGGATGCTACTGGATACTACTACATAATATTGGACCAGTCTGAGGCACATTAAATGATAGTATTCTTTGCTATTACATAATATTACATGCAACGTTTTCGTACTACTACGCAGGCTACAAATTTTTCATCGGGAAGTACGAACCGTCCTATAAGTATATACGTTTTACAGATATTACTACGCAAAATCTTAACTAAGAGGTGAGGGACTGATTACTCGATGTGTTTATACACCTGGCAGAGGGTCAATATTATTGTCGATACCAGATCCGTTCAGGTCAGTTATTCTTCATGTCATGCAGGCCCGACTAATTTTATTCAAACAATGTTTCAAAGTCAGCTTGGGCTCAAAGAACATTCGACTAATTTTCCGCGTTTTACCGGGACATTTCCGGTCAGTCCCCAACAGCGTACAGTTCCGAGAGTCCAACCGGTGCATAAAATAGTTACCAACCCCTCAAAAGGAGTTTAACCCTCACCATAGCAGCATTAAAGGAGTCAGTCCACCCGGTGCATAGGTAGTTACCAACCCCTAGACAGGAATGTGGCAGCATTAGCAGAGGTCAGAAAGACACAAGCGCTAAATACGAGGGTGAACCGGATTCACGCGAGTTACCAACCCCTCGAGAGGAGGTTGATCCTCACCGTGGCAGCATTAAAGAAGCTAGCCCACCCGGTGCATGGGTAGTTACCAACCCCTAGACAGGAAGTTGAATTTCAACGTGGCAGCATTAGCCGAGGTCAGATAGATACAAGCGCCAAATTCGAGGGTCCACCTGATTCACGCGAGTTACCAACCCCTCGAGAGGAGGTTGATCCTTACCATGTCAGCATTCGCAGAGGTCAAACAGAAGTACTTGAAAAAGTTTTCACCTACCCCTAACTCAGGAGACCTTGATACATAACTCACAACAAGTGAAAGTCCATGTGTCAATACAATTTACTCCCTGTTAATCAAGTCAGTAGAAAGCTTAGTGAAATCCAATGGTCAAGAAAGAGTACAGTAGAAATCCGGGAAAGTTGAACACAACCCTGGTCTCTCGGTAAGAGTTTAGCTTTCATATGACAGCGGAGTGAGTTTGTGAGTAGAAGTGAAACTCAGGGGCCTACCGTCGCCACTGTGACAGCAAATAAATCCTAATAACATTCTGTTTATAGTAACAAAATTACAGATCCAGTTAAGTGTGAATTTGTGTCATTCCGTTACAAATGTTTTTGAAGAAAATTATATATTTTGTAATTTTCTTATTTTGTAGTTTTTATTCGTATCATTTTTTAAACTTCCTTTACTTGCGTTTTTGCAGATGACTGATATTACGGTTGCTTTGCAAAAACGAGGATTGCTGAATTTGCGATTTTGGTACCCCAGAAGAAATACTTATATCCACTCACATCGCAAGTGCCAAATTTTTCCCCCACACTTTGAGAAAAACATCGGCTCTTGTGTTGGTGATGATAAAGTGAGTTGTTGTTATGGCACTTGCCTTCCAGCCAAGTGCCATATACCTATAACTTTTCCGTCGGTCGGTCAGTCCGTCGATCGCGAGTTGGGGTACTTCCAGTTGCAAAGCTGTTGCGACTACAGCATATCCGAGTCAGAAACAAGTCCGAGACCGAGGTCATGCTCACGAGTCAAGACCTGGACAAAAATCGTTCGAGACGAGATGAAACCGAGTCCTTAAAAAAAGTGTCTCGAGACCGATTCACGCCCCGAGTCCTACCAATAATCTTTTTCTTTAAATAATGCACTGTATCCATCATATACAAATATTTCATATGAGAATGAGCCAGAGGAAATAAATCAACGGAAGGATGTTTTATGGAAGAAAACGATTGAGGTAGAAGACCAAACCATTATTTTGATCAGTTTCTGAGCCAAAGAATCGCTGCTGTTTAAAAGAGATATTTTCATCAAGGATGAGTCTAACATATTTGAAAATAGAGGATCATAAAAGTTCGGCATCAGAAAGACGAGATTTAACAGAAGCCGAAACTGGTCATACCAGGGATTTATTTTTTTCGTATTTAAAGCTAGATAATCTGATGAAAAAAAAACCCAGTTAGAATCAATTATAAACGCTTAAATAAGGACATTGAACAACTAAACTTTAAATATATTTATGTAAAAGAATTTAAATAGTATCGATTTAAAACTAAATTGCGAAATACTCAACGAAAGTGGAGACAAAGAATGAGTGGGAACAGTGACTGGCACGGGTATTTTAAAGGACACCTGAATGAAAGTACTAAGTATCATCCCTATCTGTATGACTTCCGTTAACACTGCCTGCAGAAAACCCAACGCAAATCCGAAATGGGTTTCCAAGCTATGATTTTTGCTCCATTTTGCATCTGTCCTTGTTTCAGTACCGAACAAGTTTAGAAAAGAACAAATGTCTCCAATCACCCCTTCTTCTGTAATATTTTTTAACCAGGTAATCCCAAAGGTATATGTAGAAGAAATTCCAATACGATCCGGCCAGCGCTGTACAAGATTTGAATGAATTGCGCTTTTTGTCTTCGAGTCTGCATGTACAAACCTCCAGAAACGAACATCCCTATTTTGAAAACGTCACGCTCAAGAGAAGAATGCTGTCCGTGGCCATGTCTGTGAATGTATTCTCCATGGTTTGTTCAAGTATGGTTTCATTGTTCAGATGTCCTTTAAAAGTTCGTCCGGGCAGAAGGTCCCTTAGTTCGGTTTTTGAAACATCCCAAGGACGGTTTGCCAGAGTTACTCACTGGTCTGACGTATTTTTTATGCGGAAATACTGAATACGGAACAACTGTTTAAGATTTCAATTAACTTTAGATCCTAAACGAAATCCTGGTCAGTCACAAGAAATAAAACTTTAATGGGAGTTGCTCCTCCGACCGGTTTTGGGAGAGTTGACTGAAGGGAATCTGTAAAATTATTGATGAGGAAGTTACGAAACAGGTGGTCCGATTCCAGTGATATCCTTTGGGTGGTGAACTGAAAACTTAGAAATATAAAATCTGTCAGACCACTTGCAGCAGTGACTGGGGGAGTTAGAAGGGGGGGGGGGGAGGGTCCAGAAATTTTGTAAGCGCACAAGAAACTTGGGCAGAACCGAGTTTATGTGGCAGGAATAAGTTATTTGGCGTCCGGACCGGATTCGGTAACGGTGAGAGAGCGAAACTTGATGGATCAAGAAGATAAGTCGGAGATACGACATCTATGTCTTGAGTCGTATTCGGTCACAGTGGAGGGATAGTCTCGGGAATTTTGTGGCACGCATAGGGGTCAAACGAGTGGAGCGATATGAAACGTCTCCAAATCTAGTAGTATGAAGATTACATATTTTGGGGCTCAGACCCGATCCACCACGGTTGGGGGCAGAGGAATTCCCCAAAATACGTCCAAATTTGAATGAAACTTGATGCGTCGCATGGCAAGAGATGAAACCATCGATGACTTGAATACGTGAGAAATTTTGTGGCATGCATCCGATGAAACGAGTGGAGTACGATTGGGATGAAATTTAGATGACACAAAGGTCATATGCTCAGGATGACCCATTATGGAGTCCCAGACGGGTTTGATCTCACTGGGGAGGGGGGGGGGTTAGGGGTACCGGAAATTTCCAGGAAATGCTCAGGTTCGATTAAAAACGTATGGGTGGTAAAATCAGAGGCTCTCGATAACGTATGTATGTGCTCGAATCGGATTCTGCACTGCCTGTGAGTTAAGGAAGTTTTATTACTTAGTCCTCCAAGGTATTACTTGATTTAATCCTGTTAAAAAGGTGCGACACAACCATCCATTGGCCAATCTCTTTAATTGGTCGCCGAAGACTTCGTTTTATCTTAAACTACCGAGCCGAGACATTGCCGAGCCGAGACATTGCCGAGCCGAGCCGAGGACTTGTGACTTGGTCGGATTTCGTGACGAGACGAGTCCGAGTCCTGCTCCGTGAACGACACGTCCGAGTCGTGATCTGTGAAGGACGAGTCCAAGTCATTTAAAAAGGCGTATCGAGACGAGTCCAGAGTCCGAGCCCACTAGCTCTGTCCAGCTGTGATAGGACGATGAAACTTATTAGGGATCCAACCAAACTGATCTGGAAATAGTCACTTCACCGATCTGCCCATCGTGGGGGGAGGGGGAATCCGGAATACTGAGGCATGCGTAACTTTCGAATCATATAATGAAACTTAATAACTGGAAACAGCACATGTCTCTAATGCTCCAGTTCAAGTCCGGACAGATTCGACAGCTGTGGGGGAGTAGGGGGGGGGGACCGAGAATCTCAAGAAACGCTTAGACTGGAGAGATCGGTATGGAACTTGCTGAGAAGAACAAGCATATGCTCTAGATAAATCGTTTACATAACGGAACTGGATCCGGACACTTGGGGGCGGGGGGGGGGGGAATCTGGAAACTTGCGGCATGCATAAGATTGGAGCCGGTGATCAGGTCTTAAGGAAACTTGATAACTGGGAAAAGTAGGTCTACATGCCTCGGATGTTCATTTCAGCTCCCGATCGCATCCGGCAACTATCGGAGGGCGGAGGGTGCTCTATAAATCCCATGGCACGCTTATAATGCAGTGATCGGGACCGGACTTGATGGGAAGAAAAAACATAAGCCCTAGAGATGCGTCAATTGACTGGACCGGATCAGGGCATTATCGAGAGAGTTGGAGCGCTGGGGGTGCGGAAATCTCATGACATGCACAATCTGCAACAAGTAATCCAATTCTAACGGAACGTGAACATGTTCACGATTATAGTGCTTACAATGCTTCTGATAAACCGATATGTTTTCATGGTGCACAAGGGCCCATGATCATTTGTGCCAACTGTGCCTCAAGGGTTTTGCTTACGAACGAATTCCTTAAAATACTTAGATTAACAGCAAAGTTCACAAAATACTTTTTAGCAAACAATACATTTTAATGATCCTCAAAAGCCGATGATCATTTTGCTTCAAGAGTTTTGCTTACAAACGAATTTATAGTTTTTAATACAAAATAGTGTTGATCAAAAGATTCATTTCCATGATCTACAATGGCCCATGATCATTAGTGCCTCAAGGGTTTTTCTTCCAAACTAAATTCCTAGCCCATTAAAGTGCACATCATGATTGCGAAGTGCAAAAAAAAATACTGTTGACCAAACGATACATAGCCTATTCACGATCCCCAAGGGTTCATAATTCTTAAAGTAATCACCTTAACGGCAAAATACAACAAAAGATTTGAGCAAAAGATACATTATTCCAATTGTGAATCAAGGGTTTTAATTAGAAACAAATTCCTTCCCCTTTAAGGTAAGGTACAATTTTAATGGCAAATATAAATAAACCTGGTGTTTCTTAGAAGCATCAGACATGCCAGTGGCATAAAAAACGACACTTCACTAATTCTGGTGGGTTTGTGAAAATTATTAATACAATTCTAGCCTAAACCATTGTAAAGAAAAAACAAATGAACAACTATCACACATCAACACTAAAATTTAGCCCTAAGTGCGCATTATCACCGTTAACTAAAAAAATACTTTCTACCAAACGCAACATTCTCATGATCCCAAGGGCCCATGATCATTCTTATCTCATGGGTTTTGCTTACAAAGTATCAAATAAACCCACAATTTGGCAAATTCCCGCTTTCATCCTCTGACTCAGCTTTCCAAGTGCCATATGAGCTTCAAGCTCACGGTCAGTTACTACGGTCCGAACGTGTTATCTGAATAACAGATACTACGGTAACTGGCCAGATACTCAGTATCTGCTTAAGGACTTTTGACCATGGTACCAGATACCACGGTAACTATTGAAAACGACCTTAGACCGTCGTATCAGATACCATGGGATTTCTAAAAAAGCAATCTTGTTACTCCACTGTGTTAAATCAAGGGTAAGAAATTATTATTATCAGGAAAACCTTTGGAAAATTAGACAATAGCTTTTGTTCTTCCTCTATTTGCAACCTTTTGGGAATTTAAGACGAACAGATTTAAAAAATATCAAGCTTTTTATTTAAAGTAAATTTATTTTAACACCTTCCTTGACGTTACATGAAATCCAGTGTTCCTGAGACTTTGACTTTTTCTCTATTTTTTTTTGTTTTGTTTTTTTGCGTAATTTACCTCGTTTTAAAAATTTCATTGCAATTTTCTTTCTTTGTACAACACTATTTCCCTTTAAGTATCCAGTGCATAACAGAATTTCATCATCATCATAAAAAATGGTCGAATGAGTAGACCCAGAGCGTGTTCCACCGTACGTACCGTAGTTACTACGCATGACGTCACGAACTCTGGCTTTTTGTCGTTAAGTCCGGAACGACTTGTCTATTTTCCAGCAGAATATCATGCCACAGGCGAATCCGACCAATCACGATAGAGAGATGCGTAGTTACCGCGCTTACTACGCTCCCGAGCATGGTAAGCAAATCGTTCCTAGTTTGAGAAGGTTGGAACGGTCAGCGTAGTAACTTTTCACGAGGTTGGAACGGATACAGTAACTAATAGTTACTATTGTTAGAGGGATGGAACACGCTCCCAGTCTGCACAGAGGTATGTGCCCGCATATTTTGCATATCGCATCCCTTCTTTCTATGGACGGGAGATGGAAGAAAAGATCAAGCTAACAATTGTCAATGGAACGTTGGTCGAAAAACGGCCAAAATTTTACAAAAATTAGCATGGTGTGCTAATTGGCGTAAGAAAACACAATCTAGCTCCAATTATCTTGACCGAACAACCATTTCCAGCTTCAAGTGCATCACGTCGGCTCCACTCCTTTGCACCTCTAGTCACTAATCATGTTGACAATCAGTAGGATATTATGTTTTCGCCGCTTTCTTTGCCCGATCGGTTGTTTTCTATTGTTGTCTTTTCTTTTATGTTTGTGTGTTGTGGTTACTATTGTCCCATGATTACTTATCTTTGTTTGTACTTTGTTTTAAACCTTTATTTAAGGCACACAGGAGATCATTTTGTCTCTTTCAGCTGATTTGTACTTGACAATTAGTTTATCTACACATAAAAGCCGCTGGTTAACAATAACCAGCATTTCCCAGTAACCCACGTTCAAATAGGGGGCTTACGCCCTTACGGTCGTCTAACAACTTTAGTGTGGTTCTTTGGCGGGATGTTCAAAGCTTTGTGAACAAGATACAGCTTTTTATTTATTTATTATTACATTTAGCGTTAAGCTTTTAGCTTGCCGCCATTACTTACACACAAGTACAAACGGATTACATTTACTTCACACACAGAACCTGATACACTACAAAATTAAACAAATTCTCAGACTACAAAAGCAGCTGAGCAAAATGGGGTGTCGACTATGCCACGCTTAAACGTTTGTATACTGCCTGAATCAACAACTTCTACTGGCAAACTGTTCCACGGTTCGTATTATTCGTATCGTATTTATACACTAATTATCCTGGACAAACAAAAAAACTATACGAATTTTAAGAGATATTAACGCCGGTTTTTGAAAAGTTAGGCAAAAGGCCGTGACAGGAACAAAAATAATGAACAAATAAATATGGTAACAGAAATTCCAGCAAGCTGTTCATTTCAGCTTATAGCTGGCAAGAGCGAAGCATTAGTTGCAGCTTCTAACATTGGCATGTAGGCTAGTCACTAAAAGATGTATATCTTGACTTCCTATACAAATTCTATCTTTTAATGTGGCTCAGACTCCGAAACCAGAGGCCTCAATCCCCACATAAATGGTGCAGCCTGCAACTTAATAGAGAACAGACTACAAGGAAAGGCGCCGCAGGCGAAATTTTTAAATCAGCCTTTTTTCTGGAAAAATTTAACTAGCTACTTCCTTTTAACGTCGCTTTCAATCTGGTTCGAATTCGAAGCATAATACGTCACCTAAATGATGCGCTCTTCCATTAAATAGAGAATAAGCCAAAGAAATAAAAGATAACAAAGGCCAAATTTTTGGAAATCTTTATAACCTGAGGATTGAAATTAAGGGCTGTCTATGATTCACAGATTCGTACATCTGTCTGTGACCCCCATAGCTCCCACACGGAGTGGGACATTTTGCAGGAGGTTGGTACATGGCTGTGCATTCACTTGACCCTTTCTGAAAAAAGGTAGTGGCTTTCCAGAATGGAGTAAACAAAGTAAGTAATGAGTACGAAGTAATTTATTTGTTACGCCATTTGAACAGTGGAGTATGTAAAATAAAATAAAATAAAATAATTAAACACAAAATATACAGTGATGTGCTCTGAACTCACAGTAAATAAAATGGTGCAAAGTGGCCTGTCATTACAGTGCTTAGAAGCTGATTTATTTTCAAACATTACACCGCAAGATTTGTTTTTAATCCACTTGTTTTCTACAAAAATAATGAGATTTCTCACATTCAAACAATACTGAGACTTGACCTATTGACAAAACATGAGACATAAAAATTCTCATTCTAAAAAGATATCACATGCAAATGTCTAATAACAAATTACATGTAGAAAATCATAGCCTATACATAACCATAAGACTAGAAACAGGTCATTTGCATGCAAAATTCATGATTATACTTACCTTATCTGGCAAGCTAAAAACACTATGTCTGTCATTCAGACAAGCTCAACTTACGACTATGTTTAATACATGAATAAAAAGTTGGGTTCTGAAAATCTGGAAAAGAGGACATTTGCCGGCAAAATTCACAACTTGGTGTCAGTTTGGCAAGCTCAAAAGATAAGGCTGTTCTACAGATAAAATAAAACATCTGACTGAGAGTACAATTATCAAAAGTATGGGGGAGGGGTAAGTCACATCCCTCCTTGAACTGACCCTGAGCCAAACAGATCAAGGGTTGCACCCTGATTTGCATGCATAAATTTGACAAATCTGCTACAGGATGCCTTGCTATTTGCACCACCCCGTGAATGACAAATAGGAATGCAATTACCACTATTTCCTTCCAGCCTCTACACTTACCGAATGTGTGAAACTGGGCCTTGATTGAAAGGTCTAATTATTCTCTACAACCTAAATTTCTTCCATTTTTGCTGAGCAGAGTTGCAGCATAGCCAACTGCCTTTCTTCTGAACACCTGCTGACTATGGCTGACTATGGCTGACTATGGCCAAATTAGTTATGCATCACCTTCCATTTCCAATTTTCTTTTGTGCCTTTCTCAGATTTAATCATTGTTTACGCTACAGTACCAGTTAGAGTAAATATTCTTTGAGCCCAAGCTGACTTTGAAACATTTAAAACAATGTTTACAACGGATACGTCAGCTATGATTCTTCATCAGCGATATTTCAGCCCTTCTTGGCAAGGGTCCTCGTCAGGCTGTCAATCTTCTGGTTCAACTTCAGGGAAGGAAACAAACCTGTAAAATATCGAAATATGGCTGATGAAGAATCATAGCTGACGTATCCGTTGTAAACATTGTTTGAATAATTCCAACAAGTAGGCTGAGCGGGACTACTTGCAACATCACTTTTCTGTTTGTTCTTTTTTGCATCAGGCAATTCTTCATAGAAGAAACAGAAGTAAATGAATGACCATTTGATATTAATGAATTTGGTCAGGATGGATGTATTATGATCTCTTGACTGGTGTCAATGTCCTATGCTTTCACCCTAAACTATGCCAAATACAAACTTTAAGTCAATTGTCCAACAATATAGTCTCCTACTTTAAAATTAACAATACATTCGTCAAAATTCTTACACTACAGTCTTGCTGTAAGGCCCTAAGAGCAAACAAATGTTTCACATGCAATTCTTCTGATCTTTCATCTTTATTCACACAAGTTTACTAGGGTGGCACAAATATATGAGTTGTGCAAATAGCAAGGTATCCTGCCAGTGAATCCCTAACTTAATTGCAACATAACTGATAACAGAAACTAAATCTCACCTTATTATGAAGGAAGGGTTCAGCCTTGACAAGTCCACAAGAGTATGAACTAGAAACCACTCATCTTCAACATTTTCTGCAAACCTCAGATATCCTGATATGTGTTTGTCAACAGTAGATGTCTCTCCTCTCACAGTAAAGACTATTCCTTCACCAGTGTGCCATAAATGGTCTTTCTCAGACCTTGCAAAGTAGGATCGCACGGATTCTGCATCGTCACTACTGACCAGACCCCAAATTTCAAAATTAACAATACACTCAGCGTCATCCATGCTTGCCGGTATTTTTGAATTGCGCGCTGGAGAAGATCATATATGCGACAAATCAGCAAAATCCCTCAGAAAGCGGAGAAGAGTGTTTTGTAAGTATCAAAATGTGCAAAACAAATTTAAGATAATCCTCCTGAAATCTTTCAAATAGATTTTAACTAAGCACAATTTTATAAGCTTTTTATGATTTGGGCATTGGCTGCATCCATTGGCAAAAATGATTTAATCAAAAATCGATAACGTAAAGGCGGAACATTCAAACTTAAAGTACAGTGAGGTTGGCTAGGCTTCAGACAATCTGTAATAGTAACCACATATATTTGAGCAAATGGGCTGGAAAAGAGGCAAATCGAAAAAGAAGGCAGCTGACCAGAATGGAGAGCCAAAAGTATGGTATTAATAGGGAGTGAAGTATTTTTTCATTAGTAGGCCCTAGCAAAGGATATTTTTTTTGTTCATTCAGTAACACAGTTTTATTCTGGTTCTTTCATTCAGCCTTTATTCAAAACCAAATTTTCATTTGTTTCCATCTTCTACAGTATGCGTATTTGAAAGTTTGTTGAATTTGCTGTTTTCGTGAACTTGCTGTGACTAAACTAAATACTTTAGTCACAGCCTGGTCGTTAACTAGGGTACAGTGACCGATAACTGGCCCTTGAAACTTACTCTAACTCTTTACAGTCAATAAGTTAATCGATTCTTATTTGATTCTCAAGAATCGTACACATGCAAAAACGCTTTTAAATGGTGATGATGACTAACAGAAAGTTTTCTGTCACAGTGTTGCAACACAAGATTCTATCAAGCAAAATCAGCTTGATGTATGAAGGCCAAAAAACCGGCCACCTTGAAAGATGCAACTAATTCCATGTTTCTGACAATGCTTTCAAGTCCTTTTGTTTGTTTTGATCCATTTTGTTGAAAAATTCAATTATTGTAAGTTTTAAAGTCTATGGAAATATTGTGTCCGGTTTTTTCGTCATAGCCGACTACTGGTCCTGTACCCTACCAGTTAGCCAAAGTAGGTAATTAAGGGCAGTCAACCACAAGCCCCTGATTTTACCAGCTTGAAGTTTTTGCCCACTGACCAGACGCCCCAAAAATGCCCAATTCGAACAAATGAGGAATCGGGCAGTAAAGCCAAGTACTTGGCCCAAGAGAAAAATGGAGACACTCCCATCAAATCACAGCCCTTGAACACAAAAATCATCCTTAACCTGAGTTGACACAATGCAAGTTTCAATGCAAAAATCTGGATGCTAAATGTTCCTTCAGTATTCCTCGATGAGCTGTCTCCTGCTAGAAGCTTGAAGATTTAAGTCCAGGTGGCAAGGGCGGCAGTGCTTGAAACACCCAAGCGAAAAATGGAGAAACTCCCACCAAATCCCCACCCGGGTGAAAACTAAAAGTAATTTAGTTGGTAATTATGTCAGGGCTTGGGCTGTAAGGCTGGCAGTGCTTGAACACCCCAAGCAAAAAACCAAGAACTACCAAATCTCTGCCCAAATTAAAATGTATCAAATACATTCCAGGAATTTAAATTCATGCTTATAAGTTGATTGGTGGTATTCGTTATCATAGGTTTCTTTCTGAGTAATAAAAAATATCCAGGGCCAGGCTAGGCTAGAGCCTACACTGATGCCAGAAGATATCTGGCCTGATATCACTGGTAAGGTCTGCTATTATTTTGTATTGCTGTTATTGCGGGTGGGGATTTGGTGGGCGTTTCTCTAGTTTTTGCTTCGGCATTTCAAGCACTACCACCTTTACCGCCTAACGCCCAACATACTTAGCTCATTCAAAAAATGCAGAATTTTAAATTGGTCGGTGCATGGTTGTTTCTCCATTTATTGCTTGGGCGATTCAAGCTCTGCCGCCCAACGCCCAGGCATAGTTATCTCACCAAAATTTTTGAAAATCTGAAGACAGGCGATGATGTAGTAGACATTCCTCTGACAAGTACCTATCCACCTAATGGGTGTTTTGGTTCTACATTCTACCATTTAGCCCAAAACTGCACGGTTCACATCTAAGTAACTGTTCAAATAAGCATACCTCCTGCCTCGACTACAGTCGAGGTGCTAACTCAGTTATGAGTTAGCACTAAAACTTGCCCAGGCCAAACCAGAAATCAGACAAATTATTTTGCTAAATTCCATGGATTCAAGACGGCATCCGGAAGTGCTCCTGGGACTTGAAATCGTTGACACATTGTAAATAGATAATGGGCAAGCCTGTTGAATTCATGAGCTAGAATATGCTTGGACCCCTTCTGACATAATGTAAAAATGGTGGAGTTTGTTGTACAGGGACACTTTAAACTGGCAGGGAGAAACACATATTGCACTGCAAATTATCTGGTAATCAGTACATTAGTCAGCTAGTTTTCATCTTTGGTTACATTTTTTGTTGTTTCATATCATAGGTCTGTATCACCTTGCTATGAATTGAATGTAGATAAGGGGAGAGCAGGGGGTACATGACAAAATACCAGTAGCCTATGATAGGAACAAGGAGCAAAACGTCCAACACTTAGTGAGGCCTTTTTCAGAAACTATCTGACTGTTTTCTAGAAACCAAAAAATCCAGAACAACATGTTACTGCCTCGAGGTTAGGGAATTAAGATTAACTGATTGAATTGAATGGAAAATTGTGTAATATTAGGTAGGATATGCTGGATAAAGGGTTGTATAGGATATATGGTAGTACCCTTAAAGAAAAAAAAGTAAATAATTAAAGTATTTAGATTTTATGAGAATGTTTGATGGGAAAATGAAAAGTTTGAAAGTAGAAGATATGTTTTTTTGTTTTTTTTCCGAGTTTGGAAAATATGAAAAAAAGTTTTTGTTCTTATGATGAGAGTGTAAGTGACGTTAAAGCAGGGTAAACTGTTCGGTATTTTTGGTATTAACGTCACTGAGTTGGAGTTGGAGACGTAGCCACTGTTATAGTTGAATCTAAAACAGGAAAAAAGGGAGAAAGAAGCTATGCAGGATTAAACAAAAAATGTGAAAAAAAGGGAAGGCCGTAATAGGAATCTGATCCTGTCTTCATTGGAACCCTGTCTATTTATTTTATCCTTAATTTTAGAAAGTTAGCCGAGTGGATAAGCCAAAGAAAGAGCAGTATGATGACATAGTGAAAGAAAATGCTGACTTTGAAAAGTATTACAAGGTGAGTCCAAACTCTAAGTAGCTCCTGGAAAGCAATCATTGTAAGAGCATATTTGCAGCTGAACTTGAAGAGAACTTCTTCTCTTCCTTTTCTTAGGTCGAAAGTCTATGGAGAAGCCACCTCTGATTCAGCCAGTAGAAGAAGAATAGTTATTCCTTCAGCCCAAGCTGACTGCAAATCATGTTTGACAACCTGGAAAATGAGCTTGTGAAAAAAAAAACTGAACTTTCGCACTGTCTGATTTGTACTGGAAAATGAGAATAGTTGCATGTTTACCTTTTGATTCGACTTCCCAAACCTTTGTTTCAATCTGTTTCAGCCTTGAAAGTTACGCTGACGGTTAGTAAGATGCTTAGTTTGCGTGACGGTTTTCGTAGTATCCTGGATTTGTCAACTCAGTTTTCCGACAGTTACATATTAGTATTTTTTTTCAGGTCATTTTTCTTAAAGTTTATTAGTTAATTTAGTGTCTTTTGTTTTTGTATCATTTGTTGTTTTGTAAATAATTTGCATATCTTAGACTCGCTGTCTTCTATGACCTCTTCTAGCTTTAAGCCATTTTTTCAGTATAATTGATTGATTGGTTTACGGATCAACCATGCTAGCTTGGCGTCATTTCTTTGAGTGTACATGTAAGTGCACCTGTAATGCAGATCCTACTGTAAATGAACTGAGGTTCGAATCAGAGCTATTGGCCTCAATGAAAGGATCTGCACAGTCTTCCGTTTCTTTTTATCTCGAACAAGAATGTCAAGTTTTTTTTATCTTCTCAGAAGAACTTTCAGCGACACCTAACATTATTAATTGCTTATGTTCTAACATTCTAAAATAGGGGACTACTTTTAAATATATCCTGCTTTTAACAAATTGCCGAATTTGGCTCGTTGGCTCCGAACAAAAACTTAGCATAATTGACATGACCTGCCCTCTTACGAATCAGTTTCTTGGAAATAATATTCGGGAGCACGATACAGACAGAAAATGACCAAATATGGCAAAAGTAAAAATCAGTGTTGTCTTGTCAGTGGCTAGAACATGCCGTCTTAAATTCGGGTCTCGACTTTACCAATGAACGGAGCGATTACAGAAAGAGGCTTTTTCAGTATTAAATGTATGACGGGTCTTTTAAGGGTGTTGTTATATTTAATAATAATTTACTGCATGGTAAAAGGCTTTCGCTTCTACATGATTCAAAGAATCGGGAATGGTTTTGATCTGTAATGCAGCTAAATATATTTTGTTATATTATGTTTGACAGTGCAAAACGCATACTTCAGCTGAATTTTCTTAGAGCTATATTTCAGCCCTTCTTGGCAAGGGTCATCTTCAGGCTCAAGCCGCTCCGACTGGAAAAGGAACTTGTAAAAAAACTTGAACTGATTTTTTTCACAAGTTCATAGTGTCGCCATGTGCTAGAATATACCGTTCGAAATTCAGGCTCCAGTTCAAGAATGAAAGGAGCCTCGCCTCGAGGTTTTCGAGTCACGAGCCGAAGGTGATTGGTTCAAATCCGGTATGTGGCGGGGCCTTTTATCATGCAATAATTGTTAATATTAAGGATAACAACATCCTTAATGGACCCGTTGTACCTATAATACAAATACAGCCTCCTTCCGTAATCGCTCCTTTCATTTTTGGTAGGAAATTCGTGTCTCGAGTTTAACAATGAAAGGAGCGTCGCTTTGAGGTCGTCGACTCACGAGCCGAAGGTCGTTGGTTCAAGTCCCGCCTGAGGAACGCCTTTGTCTTTGACTTCACTACTTACAGATAGCGGAAGAAGAATATATTAGCACTATAGGATTCCATGACAACTCGCCACAGCGACAACTGTGAACAGACATGTCGCCACACCGATAACTTGCCACAATGTCATTTCGCCACAGGGACGACTTGCCACCCGACCAACTCGCCACAAAAATAACGTTTTAGGTAAAAAAATAAAAAAAATAAACCAAAAGTATGATAGACATTTAGCTCTAGTTGACCCAAGGGAATTTTGATCCTCTAACTAATCCTTTCAGTTTTACAACTACAACAGGAGACTACGTGGGATTGCTCGAAGACCGGCTCGGTTCCCACCTTCTCTTTGGAACATAACCGATCGAGTAGCTGGGTAGCTTTCATCCCAGATGAAAATATTTGTAGCCTGCGTAGTAGTATGGTAGTAGTACCAACAAGTTGCATGTAATACTATTTAATAGCAAATAATACTATCATTTAATGTGCCTCAGACTGGTCCAATCTTATGTAGTAGTATCCAGTAGCATCCTGTCGTTGCCATAGTAGCATCCAGTCTTGCTAATAGTAGCATATAGTAGTATGCAGTAACACGGTACCCTTGAAGTAGAAGCATGTAGTAGCATCATTAATACTGCATGCTACTTTTTCGTACTACTTCATAGTACTATTTTGAGATAAATTTTTCATCGGGACTAGCTGAAAGGATCAAGTCACCCCAGCCTTTGGCATTGCTTGAAATGCTTCAGGACCGAAGAAAATTTGCGAAAGGCTGACGTCGACCGAATCAAGGCAGGTTGTTTTCCGCCTCGGTCGAAGAAAATAATACTTGAAGACTAACTGGAGAATCGAAGGAATTGTCGGTTGGTATAACCGTAGCAGCGCACTTTATTTATTGAGAGGCATTGCCCATAATTAGCACACACAATTTTATTAACAAATATAATCCCATGATCATCTGCTATTACGAATTTTGTTCGAATAAATAGGAATTGAATAAAGTACTTTATGTTATAAATGTGGCGAGAGGTTGCACTGTGGCAAAATGTCAATGTGTCAGCTTGTCGCCGTGGCGAGCTGTCGGTGTGGCACGCTATCGATGTGGTAGGTTATCGCTGTGGCAAGATGTCACTGTGGCGAGTAGTCGGTTCCCAGCTGTAGCCGCAGCGAGTTGATTGGTGGTGAGATGTCCCGACACGGCATTATAGGTATGACGCGTCCCTTAAAGATGTTATTATATTAAATATTATTAATAGCATAGAATGATAAGCCTCTGCATATTTCGAGGACGTGTAGCTTCTAAGTATATATAGTAAATTTGATTATATTTGCAGCGACAAGGGATTATCTCCGACGAAGAATGGCCAGAGTTCTTAGCTGCTTTCCAGAAACCTCTTCCGACGACGTTTCGACTTACTGGTTACAGGACACAGGCTGAATCTATCCTTAAGATTATTCAAGGGAAATATTTTCATGATTTGCTAAACGTCCAAGGAGAAGCCGAGGGGGAGAAGATTGTTCCCATCAACCTTCCCTGGTAAGTAGTTGGTCAGTATGACGCTAGATGCGCCAGTGTTTCGAAGCGTTTATTGCAGAAACACGAATTCTGAAGCGCGGAAAATTCAAATTCACTTCTAGGACAGAACCAAAAGATCCCTACAATGTCAGAAGTTTAATAACAGATAACACATGTTTGCGCAACAATGTGTTAAACGCTATGAGGATATATGAGGGATATAGGATATATGATATTATTTTTTCGCGAAATATAACACTTAGAAGTATCACAACAGATATATTTTCAGAACGATTTAAAACAAGGATGCGCAAACATGTGCTATCTGTTATCAAACTTCTGAGAGTGTAACAGAAGTTCTCCTCTCTTTAAAAAACGCCAAAAAAGCATCTGCTGTATTTTCCGATATCGTGGCGACAAACAAAAATGTTAGCAGATGCTTTTTGGGTTGTTGTTTGGCTCTTCCTGGCAATGCTTGTTATGCATAAAGTTTGTCGCGACAACAGATTACATCGCAAGTGTTGTCTCTTTTTTTTTCGTATGCGCTCGATCTCTTCTGTCAGCAGCGGAAAGTGGTAATGAATGATTTTTTTTGTAAATAAAGATAACCTTGAACCTTTATAAGTGTTGTCTGTTGAAAACCGCGCATCCTTGTGTTGTATGTTATGAAACTCCTGACAGTGTAAACATACGACAGCTACTTCAGTAAAGAATGTCAAAGCGAAGTTAAGGCCTATAGATGTATTTTAATCAAGGTATCCCAACAACTTCGGCTGGCAGTTGAACCTTAGCCGAAAGGATATCCGGAAGAACGAAGCCCTTTTCCGGCTCCACAACTTCCTTGTTGCGGAAACTTCCACCGGAAACATCAGCAGACAGGAGGCCGTCAGTATGATCCCTCCAATAGTCCTTGATGTGAAACCGCACCATAAGGTCTTGGACATGTGTGCTGCCCCCGGTAGCAAAACAGCGCAGTTGATAGAGATGCTGCATATGAATGAAGAAGACGTTGTTCCAAGTAAGTAATCTCAAGTAATCAATGTTTTCATCTCCAATACTCCTGAAGAAAATAAGCACTAGGGACGCCTTTTCATCTGTTAAAGCATATCTCTCACTTATAATGTTTTGTTCACGATAAAGTAATCCGGATATTGTTTTTCAAGAATGCCCACACTTGCCCCGTGGATACTCTTGATAACTAACTCTTCAATCAATCAATCAATCAAGTTTCATCCGAATAGCTAAAAGCTAGGAGAGGAATACAAATTTACGAAATACACAGACACGAAACAGTATACTAATATACTTACAAGATATGACCAGAAATAAATGATGGGATGAAACTACCTAAAAATTGGGCAGAAGAATTAACAGGATATGGGGAAAACTGATTGCCAGTATTCCTCTAGGATCGACGCACGGAAGACGGGAGGGGAGGGGCGAATAGATGGTCCATGTGGAGACAACACATTATCTTAGCTCCAAGTTTGTTTGAAAGCGTATTTCTGCGTTCAGTTAATGTAGAAACGTCAAGTTTAATGAGAGCCTCTTCATATGAAATATTATGATAACTCTTCGTGTCGATGAAGAATCGCCAGGTGCCTAGCAAAGAGCAGGGAACATCACCATAGCTGTCCCCAACAACCGCTGTTGATTGGTTGTCATATGATTAGAATCATATTTCGGGTGGCGTTTCTCGTTCTTCCCGAGGTTCACTGGCGTGTTTTGTACTTGACTTTCTTGTTAGCGCTCGCCGACTCCGGCCAGGCTTCGAGCCAGGGCTCAAGGATTTCGACGCGTAAAATTTAAAATAAGTGCGCGGCATGGGTTTAGAGCTAAGCAACAGAAATGACCATACATTTTTCTGAAATGCTGTTTCCCGACTGTGGAAGTACTAGTCTGGGAGTTCAAGTGTTCAACATCCTACAAAAGGTGTTCAAAGACTGGAAGAAAATTAAACATTGCTGTCGTAAGAACGTAAAGTCGTAATGCTCGCTCTTTCCCAGAGCAAAATAATACTAGGGAGTAGCGTTATCACAGCGCCGCCCATTACGCTTGCGACATAGAAAGCGAGACAGACTTGCGGGGTTGGAAATTTCTAGTAAAGCTAAGATGCGGTTCGCACACATCGAGTAAGCTGGGGAGGCTGTATCTTTTTTTTGCTTCGGTCAGAATATGAAGTTATCGGAGACAGCGCTGGTGCACGACCGATTGAGTTCCAGAAGGGACGTTCACTACCGCTAGGTGCTAGTGTCGCTTTTATTTGAGTTTTTTGTCACTTTTTTTCAAGCCTTGGCGCTACTCTCTGGTTTTAATTTGCTCAGCTGTTTCCGGACTGTGGAAGTACTAGTCCGGAAGTTCCAGCGTTCAACATCTTACGAAAGGTGATCAAAGACTGGAAGGAAAGTAAACATTGCTGTCTTAGAACAAAAACAGAAGTTACTGACTGTTATGGTGACCCTGGAAAATCTTGAAGAACGCTGGAAATTCGAAAAAATTTATTTACATGGACTTTGTAAAGAGGGAGATGTCAGAGGTGGATAGACGACCTACTTCGTCACTGGGGTTGCAATGAGCAACGCGGTAATGATCCACACGATTGATGACAGTACCTTATCTCTGCGTAGACTTAAGAAGTCGAGTCTTTCTTTACTTAAATCCGATTCGGCCTTGGCGGCGGTCTAGGGCGCTGGTTCCCAGGATCACCACGGTCTTTTTACCCACTCTCGCAATGCCCATGGCCCAAAATGCCCACGACTGACAATGCCCAAAATTAAGGTCGAAGACCTTAAAATTGAAATCGTCCAGAATGTTGACGGCTCAAAATGCCGACAGTTTAAAATGCCTATAGGGAGAGGCTAAAATCTTCCCGGTTCAAACTGCCGACGGCTCAACACAGGAGAGGCCAAAATGTCCTGGGACAACGGACAACGAGATTACAAGGGACAGGATTGCCACGAACAACGTGTTGAAGGGAATTCTTGGATTGTTTCCCGATCAGATCTGAACTATTATGAAAATAGAGGAGAAATGTCATATAAAATTTGTACGACACAGAAAGCGAAACTAGGCGATCCAGATCTTGCACCGTGAAAGTAAGAATTGTTCTCAGTAAAAAATAACAGTTTTAAGATCGCTGTTTGGGATTTAGTTTTTTTTTTAGAATTTGGCAGAGTGTTATATATTATATAAAAGTTGAGAAAATACCAGTTCAATATACGATCATCGCCGTTCCGATACTTGGTCTACTCCTTCCCATTTCTCACTCGTCGCTGATTCCAGTTTACTAATTACTAAACACCTCAAATAATTCAGTCGTGGGCAATCTGAACCGTTGGTATTTTGTGTCGTAGGAATTTTGAGTAGTGGACATTTTGAGCCTTGGCATTATGAGTCGTGGGCATTGTGATTGTTGGCATAATGAGTGATAGTTGTGTAGGGTCCTGTCTCCTCGTCAGCGCATAAATGTGCTGGATATCAAGGGTGTGCTGGAAATAAGATCACAGAAGTTCGCAGTGGTTCATGGTTTAAGTAAACTGACTTCTTAAACAGGCCATATTTCGTTTTAATATCTATAAATTCTGTCTGTTGATTGTCCCCAGAGCTTGGAAGGTGCAGCAGCTCTTAGGGTTCGTTAAATTCCTCTCAACTCCCGATGGAGCCCCAATGTATGGCGAAAGTACGCCTAAAAACTGGGGCAATAATATGTAGTAGCGTCGTTAGAGACTTTGTGTTAAAGGTGGCGTGGTTGTGGCTAATGATGCGGATAACAAACGGTGCTACATGTTGGTTCATCAGACGAAGCGACTGCAGAGCCCCTGCTTTGTGATTATCAACCACGATGCAACAGTTCTCCCTACGATCACAGTTACCAAAGACGGTGAGCACTTTCTTTTTACCCATCAATACGCATAGAATAGAATAGTGTTTGTTCAGCCACGATTGGGCCATATGTCATGACGATCATCTGCTACATCGTGACGATCCTCTGCTACGTCATGACCATCCTCTGCTAGCCATACTCTATTGAGCTAAATAGTTTATTTATGTATTTATACACATATTTTTGTAGACACCACGAACAAATATAATAATGCATCGCAAATATAATGCTACTACAGAGCAGAAAATAAACTACCTCCTATTTAAATTTCGTCTCGCGTAATCTCTCACCATTTTTATTTCTTTGTAGTTAGTCCATGTCAGTATGCCAGGGCACTTTGCAGGTCTTTCACGGCTATAGAAACTGCTCAATTGATGTAATTTCGCGTTTTTGCGATACCAGGGTATCTTTTACCACGGTATCTAGATTCTAGAGTGACATAACTGCTTTCCCACCAATTTTACAAAAACTAGTCTGTTTTGTTCAATGGCGTTACTAGCCAAAATGTTTGGGATGGGGGACGAGGCATTAGCCGACTGGCTGGTAATTTTTACCGACTTTTTTTGCAGAAAAAACGACCGTTTTCGACACCGAAAATGACATTTTTGAAAAAAAATGACTGATTTTCAGAAAAGTCGACTATTTTGACGAAAAATCGACTAATTTTCAGAACAAGACCAAAGGTTTCGATGGGATCCCAAAAATCCAATATCTGATCTAGGCAACTGGCTCTTGTCTTCGCCAGATCCAGTGTATGCCAGACTCCTTGAACGTTTTTTATAAAATTCAGAAACAGATTAAGGCCAAATAGCTAATCATCTGAGAAAACCAAGTTCAGATATGGATTCAGCATGTGTGTTTACCCCTGGAAGTTATATCTGTTTTGACGAAAGCTTCGTTCCGCTTCTGCCAATTTCCTGATTGCGGCCGAACTCCGGAACTACTTGTCCGGCGAAAAAAGAAAGCTAAAAAACGAACTCAGGGTATCTTCTTTCCCCAATAATTAACATCTAATCAACTTCAAATAAAAACTTAACTTATAACAATATTTTCCGACTCCAGCCTGATCGGGTCGAACTATATGCCCGGGTAGAAAATGATTGTCACACACGGATTCAGCATCTCTTCTTACCCCTAATCGGATATCTAATCAACTACAAATAAAACTTCAACCTCTAACAATTTTCCGGTTTTGGCCGGATTCTGGCGAACTACATGTCTGGGTAGAGAATTGTTTTCACTTAAGTGTTCAGAATGTCTTCTTGCCCTAAATCGAACATCTAATAAAACTCCAAATAAAACTTTTAAATTTTAACAAACTATCCGCTTTGGGCCAGATTCTGGGCGGAACTACTTGTCCGTCGAGAAAATGGTTTTCACCATCGTCTTCAGTATGTCTTCCTACCCCTAAGTCGAACATCTAATCAACTTCAAATAAAACTTTTACTTTTAACAAACTTTCCGGTTTTGGCCGGATTCCGGGCGAAATACTCGTCCGATGACATAACGGTTTTCACCATCGTGCTCAGCATGTCTTCTTACCCCATAACCGACTATCACATTAGCTGTTTCAAAATATTTTGTTTGCCGCTTAATTTGAACCCCCTCCCCCACCCCTAAATGTAGGGCTACAAAGCCCATCTACGAATTCGACTGGTCCGACGACCCAACGAATCCTCACATCAAGTTTCATCAGAATATCTCATTATCGTGCTTACAGACGGACGGACAGACGGACAACTTTTGCGATGTCATAGGTATCCCTCCACTTACGTTTTGGGATCCCAAAAATCAACTGTTTTGACATAAAATGGGGTAGTCGGTCTCTCTGAAAACAAATATCGGAGGGCGCAATTCCGCCGCTGGCGTATCTCCGAGATATAGGCTGAAAACGGCAAATTTAGCCTCGTCACTCGTCAGATTCCATATTTTTTTAAAGGGTCAGAGTTGTCGCTAGAGCTCTGAAAAAATAGATTTTAATTTCAAATTTAGATAATTGTTCAATGTACATTTACTATATTTCCCAAATAATGACTATCAAAGATGGCAAAAATTGCAAAAAAGCTTAAAAACTCAGACTTTTGTCAGGGTAACAAAATTTGTTCTTTTAGAAAATGAGTCCATTCATTTCCGAACAATTTGAGCTGAAATTCAGTTTTTGGATTTAATTTTTGAGCGGTTTGCGAATTTTTTATGTGGCGTCTCTACAGAATGAGCCTCTATTAATAATAAGCTTTGTGGATTTTTTTTTTATTCAAAGGAAGGGTATAAACGTTTTATAAGTAGTGAACTGATAGACAAAAATGCTCCTCAGCCGGGATTTGAACCCAGGCCCTCTGTTTACAAGACAGACGCTCTACCAACTGAGCTACCGAGGGGCTTGTGAACAGAGTTCGCAAACCACTACAATAGTCTCGTAGAAGCCGGCCGTAGAAACAGTGATACCGCCTGAAGGCAAATTCATCTAACCAGTTCACATCCCCATGTCACGGAAATTAATAATACAGATGGCACTTTACACAAGGGACTTGTACCGTGACCAAGACCATAAAGGATTTTTTCGAATATAATTTAGAAGTATAAGAAGGTATAAACCTTGGGTTTCTTAACTGTACATCATCCAGAAGTGAAGTTAGACGTGGCTAGTTTTCAGATAGAATAGAAATAGAAATATAAAAAAAAGGGCTTTAAAACAACTGTAACATTAATATTTATTCGGCCCAAGCTGACTGCGAATGTACAATGGATACGTCAGTTCAATTTTATTTGAGATATATTTTTGCCCTTCTTGGCAATGGTCCTGTTCAGGCTCAAGCCGCTCGAGCTGGAAAGTGAACTTTTGGAAAAACAACCTTGCCAAGAAGGGCCGATATATAGCTCAAATAAATTTCAGCTGGTGTATCCGTCTTGCACTGTAAAATATAATTGTAATAACAACTATTTCGGACTTACCAATGTAATATTTTCTCCGAGTAAACTACCGAAGAAAAGAAAGTCGTTTTGTTTTTGAACTTTTTTCGCTTGTTAAAGAGCTGTATTGAGGGGTCTATGGGTCCATTAGGTTCAGGGTTTTTGACGTTCTGATTCTTTAGGATAATGTAAAAAAAAAGATAAGTCAACGTTGTCAGCTGATTTTTTTTTTTATTTTGTAGCAGTATGGGTGCCAAATTATAAAAGGTTTATGTGCAAACTTGTGTTATCTTTTATCAAACTTCTGACCGTTGAGCAGTTTGGTTATCTTTATTCCTTAAAGTTTAACTGAAATGACAACTTATTTTTGTATCATTTAACTGAATACACTGCACTATTTGGATTGTGTAAAGGAATTTTTTTTTCTTCCCTATTTGCTCATCAATGACGTCCAGATATCTACGGCCGTCCTCACAACGCAAAATTCTACTATGACCCGGAAAATTTGAATCACGACAGAAACGCGGGTTTTTAGTGGCCAGTGATCATCTTGCAGGCTCACTGCGTGAAAACTTTTTTTTCGTAAATCGTTTTCGTCAGGCAGAGAACATACAACACGGGGACAAGCGAATACAGGTACCACAGATCCAACAGGGAAATTCTATTATTTGAAAACCGATTATTCGTGAAGGGCGGAGCAACGAAGTAACGCATTTTCATTGGGTCTTCAAGCCTTTTAAGTGAATAAGTGATAGGTAACGAGATTGTCGTATCTCAGCCCTTTTTGGTTAAAGTTCAAAGAAATTAACTGATTTCTTTTATTCTTCAGAGAAAAAAGTGCCCCTTAAATTCGACCGGATTCTTTGCGACGTACCTTGCTCAGGAGACGGTACCCTCCGTAAGAACTTAGATGTCTGGATGAAGTTCAACACCGCCAACGGGAACAACCTCCACGGGATCCAGTACAGAATAGCGAAGCGCGCCATAGAGCTACTAGAAGTTGGGGGTCAGATGGTGTACTCCACCTGTTCCTTGAACCCACTGGAAGATGAAGCTGTGTTGGCTAGGCTTATAAAGTGGGGCAAAGGTAGGTGCTTATCAGCATTATATGGGGCGTACTTGGACATGGATCTGGTGCTTACACTCTCAGAAGTTTCATAACGGATATCACCAGGATGCGGAGTTTTAACAGATACCGCTGGAGATGTTAGCTATTATGTTTTTTAAACGTTAAGCATTAAAACGTTATGCATAACAAGCGTTGCCTGGAAGAGCCGAAAAAACATCTGCTGACTTTTCCGATATCGTGATAACAGACAAAAAAGTAGCGTTGTTTCGGTTCTTTTTGTCGTTTACACAACTTAACAGCTAGCAGCCTAAGCGTTATCTGTTGGAACAGCGCATCCTGTTGTATGAGAGTTCTGACAGTGTACTTGCTTGCATACATGTACTTTAAGGAAGTAACCTGCTCAGCCCACCTTGGTGGTGAAAGTTGACGGACGGCTTTGAGCCACGAATGCCGCGCTTTCCACGTCATGTCTTGCTGGAATCTCTTCGTATTTTTCTATTTGAGTTACGTTGTTCAGTTGCTCTTATTTTAGAAAATTAGGCTGGGTAATTTTAGTAGCCGTACCGATGCATACATGTGGCCAAGATCATTGGTTGGTTAAGGTCAATATTGCATCTGGTTTTCTGCAGGAAATATACACATTTACCGTAACTGTCTGACTACTGTCTTGCATCGTTGTGATCTAGTTTCATGCGTTGGTCATCGGTATGACTCCTAGCACACCAAAATGGGTGCTACCTTCCGCTCTCCATTTTGGGTGCTACCTTCCACTGTACATTTTGGTGTCCTTTATAGCACTAGCAAATATAGTTCAGTAACTCATACTGCAGGAGTCTGCTAGCCTCTATGTTAGATTCAAGTAGCGAAAATATCGGACTCGGCACAGGAATAAAACTAGACCTACGTTGCCTAGGCAACGTGAAGTGTTGCGGCAACCTTTGTCCGGCTTCGCGGACTAAAGTGTTGCGAGAGCAACACTTTGGTTTTGTTTCTTCGCTGTCGGTTAAATGCTGAAGTTGTCAACTTTGGTATGTTGTAAAAAGAATAATCACATGATCAAAAGCTATTCTTCAGCGTTGTAGAAACGACAACAAAATGCCGGTCTTTGGTGGTATCGCAATCTGAATCCAGAATGAGTTCCCCGTTGTACGTTCTATGGGTTCGATTTTCAGTTTAATGTCCAGTTTTGCAGCATTACTAGCGGAATACACGTCTCACAGGACACAACAAGGGTCTAAGTCGATCATGTTAAAGCAAAAAATAAACATTCGAATGACGATAGACTGACAGAATATACCGTACTAAAATCAAAGTTTCGTGCGTAAAAATATGTCGGGCAATTAGGGTGTCCCTACACTTTCAGACAGTTTAACAACAGATAACACAAGGATGCGTGGTTTCAACAGATAATACTTAGTATGTTAGCTGTTATGTTTTCAAACGTTATGCGTACAAGAACAGCCGAAACAGCGCCAAAAAAAAGATGTGCTGACTTTTTGTTGACATCATGATATCGGAAAAGACAGCAGATGCTTCTTCGGCTCTTCCTGGTAATGCTTGCTATGCATAAAGTTTAATGATTAAGGTTTGCAAAAATCAAACAAACAAAAAAAACGAGTGAATTCCAAGTGATTTATTTTCTTTTATGTAATAATTGTATATATTCAAGTATTTTAACACATCAAATGTAATGGTCGACTTATTTATTGACATGTCGGCGCTACGAGTTAGATCAATAAAAATATCTATCTATCTAATCATAACAGATAACATCCCAAGTTTTATCTGTTGAAAACGCGCATCCTATGTTACCTGTTATGAAACTTCCGGCAGCGTAGCTTTCTCGTTACTGCGAATAAACGTGGATATTGAAAATACAGCAAAATGGTGTGTGTTTTGTGTGTTTTTTTTTTTAAATTGGGAATTATTTGAATGGCTCTTACAAGCAAGAAGTATGTAGTATCAAGATGGATAGTTTGCTGTTGATCATGTTAGCTGTTAACTTAAGGTGCACTCCAATCCTCTCCACGGTTGCGCGCTCCAGTCCGCGTCAAGCCGCTTTGGTCATTAATCTGATGCTGTATTTCCTTGTAATCTTTTCTTCTTTAAGGATCATTGGAACTCGGTGATGCATCTGAGCGGCTAAAAGGTCTAGTCTTCCGGAAAGGAATCAGTCATTGGATCCCGATGAATAGAGAAATGCAGGAGTTTACCAACTTCGAGGAAGTCCCAGTAAAAGACCAGAACCTGATTAGACCCCATATGTTCCCACCCACGCCAGAAGAAGCCGAAACCCTTCATCTAGATAGGTGGGTTTGATATCCATCTTACTACAGAGCATATACTACAAGAGTATATGCTTCTTTGAACACTCTAACTTTTTAATTAGCATGGTTTAGTTTGCTGTTAAAGCACAGCTCTTACTAGAGATTAATTTTTCACGAGGAAATATTCCGGAAATGTTGTTTTTCGGACATACTCATACTATTCTCGCGAAATTAGTTATTCCCTTTTTAGATTAGATTAGATTACGTTTATTACAAACAAATACATACCACATAATCTGTATCACCTGCAGGTAAAGTCCCGGGGGACAAGTTAAATAACAGGCGAAAAATGAAATTCACATCTATTTACCATTGAAAAATAAATACTACTACTACTGAAAAATAAATACTACTACTAACACTTATACATTTCTAATTACTAAAACAAATACTAAAGAAAAAGAAAAAAAGAAAGAAAAGAAAACGACTGACTCTTGCTTACTCTTTTGCGAGGAAGAACCTTTTCACTGCAGCCTTGAATGAAGCAAGGTGCGCTTATCGACTCTGGCAAAAATACTTCGTTTTTCTCGCGAAAATTTTAAAACAAACGCCTGCCGCTGTTGAAATACTGAGTGATCAGAGCGGAAGGAAAGAAAACAGAGAGCGTGTTCCACCCTTCTAACAATAGTAACTATTAGTTACTATTTCCGTTCCAACCTCGCCAAAAGTTACTACGCTGACCGTTCCAACCTTCTCGAAAAAGTTACTAATAGTAACTATTTGCTTACCACGCTCGGGAGATTAACAATAATAATAATTTTATTTTTCACCCATCAAAAAGCCCACCAAACACAACGTAGAGACTACGACAACATTATACTATCCATAAAACTATCCTATTGTAGAAGAATGCTCTCCCATTGATGCTTAATCTTATTGTTGTAATTCTGAATAAGTTGTCCAACTGCTGTAAGTGGGTCAGTGATGTTGTAAGTAGTGACGATTTTACTATTTCGGGTCCAAGGAGGGAGGCGGAGCAGGAATACAGAAACGAAAATAAATAGAGCGAATTTGTTTTTTGTCAGTGTTAGTTAACATTCGCCAGAAAGGTGCGATGTATAACATGTGAGGAAGGGCCACCGAGTTAAAAATCGTGGCTAGAATATAAATGTAGTAATAACTGTAGTAAATACGGATCTCTGTAACGTGGTTGGTCGAACTTCCCCGTGGCATGATATTCTACTGGAAAATAGAAAAATCGTTCCAGCCTTGACGGCAAAAAGCTATAATTCGTGACATCATGCGTTGTAACTACGGTAAGTAGGATGGAACACGCTCAGAGTGAACAAGAAAGTAGAGAGGCGTTTAAAGTAGAAAGTTCTTGTCTGCTAACCCTGAAAAATTAGGGCTATGAGCCCAAGCTGACTATGAAACATATATTCTAACAATGCATAAAACAGATACGTCATACGATGCCTTTGCAGCTATATTTCGTCCCTTCTTGGCCAGGGTCGCGTTAGGCTGTCAAACGTCAGGGAAAACTTTGGGGAAGGAACGAACCTGCAATCATGTGGTATAATATATATACATATGACACATGATAATAATATAATTGCAATAATAAGGCTTTCGCCTCTATAAATCTCTTGGAACACTTTACACACTAAATTGAATTTCAGCTAGGTGGTAGTCGACACCTGCTTTGAATTGGTTGATATTTTCGGCATTTACAACACTTTCTGGGAGATTATTCCAGTATTCTACTATCCGGTTTCTAAAGCTCCATTTTCCAATGTCATTCGGAATTTCTTACCACTCAGTTTCAAGTTGTGTCCTCTGAGACTGTTGTGATTGAAAGCGAGGACATCATCAGGCCTTATGTTATCATAATAACTATGGCAAATTTAAAAGTTTCGATCAAATTACCTCGTAGAAATCTGTAAGATAAACTGGGCAATCTTAATATTTGAAGCCGGTTTTCGTAAGGCAGATGGCGAATGGCTGGCACTGTTTTTGTTGCTCTTGTTTGAACTTGCTCAATGGCGACAATATCCTTGATATAGAAGGCCTTGTTGTTGCGTGGCCATATTCAGTTAGTGGGCGAGCAAGTGCCTTAAATAAAATAGGAATTAGGGAATTGTCCTTAAAAGTAAATGTCCTTCTCATAAGATCAACAATTCTTGTATTTTTCTTGATGATAGTTTCGTAGTGCGTTAAGATTTCCACTAGCTGCTCTAGTTATGACGTTCCGAATATCTGCAGCCGTCCCCACAGCGTAAATTCTAATATGATGCGGGAAATTTTAATCTCAACACATACGCGGCTTTTCAGTCGGCAGTGGTGAGACTGGTGAAGATTGCTTAGTGCCCGAAAAAAAAACCATAGATCTTTCTCGTAAGGCTTATAACAAAGATACAAGCGCATAGAGGTACCACAAATGACACGGAAATTCCACTATTTGAAAATTGATTATTCGTGAATAGCGGAACAACGAGGTAACGCATTTTCAGCGATTTTTCAAGCCAATTTAAGCGAACAAGTGATGGGTAGCTAGATTGTACTATCCAGCCCTTTTCAGTTATACTTTAAGATAGAGATTTCAGAAGTTAGTAGACGACGTAGGTCGTCACTGGCAATCACAATCCTATACGTCTTTATTAGACGTATTCAGTAAAGTGGAATTCACTCAGAGGGCTTCCAAATATTTGCTGTAAAAATACGCTTCGCGATGTCTTCGAAATCGCAGAGTATGACAGACAGTGAGCAAATTCGCCCAGATTTTGTTTGCGGAAACGCATTTTGTCTTATTTCGTTGTCTCTATACTCCTTGATATCAGTATCAATATGACTGGATTACTCTTAACTGAACTGATTAGCTGTTTTACACTCATCTTTTCTGTATTCAAATTATTTGCCTGGTGTTGAGAACTTTTTCGGCTCTGAGTTGATACCTGACGAAGGGTTTTTGGGATCCCAAAACGTAAGTGGAGGGATACCTATGACATCGCAAAAGTTGTCCGTCCGTCCGTCTGTAAGCACGATAACTCTCGAAGGGAATGAGATATTTTGATGAAACTTGGTATGAGGATTTTTTGGGTCAAGGGTAAGGTCGAGTTCGTAGATGGGCTCTGTAGCCCTATATTTGGGGGTGGGGGAGGGGGTTCATTTAAGGGACAAACAAAATATTTTTAAACAGCTAATGTGATAGTCGATTATGGGGTAGGAAGACATGCTGAGCACGGTGGTGACAATCATTTTCTCGCTTGACAAGTAGTTCGTCCGGAATTCGGCAAAAACCGGAAAGTTTGTTAAAAGTAAAAGTTTCATTTGAAGTTGATTAAATGTTTGATTCAGGGGTAAGAAGACATGCTGAGCAGGATGGTGAAAACCATTTTCTCGCTGGGAGTAGTTCGTCCGGAATCAGGGCAAAAACCGGAAAGTTGGTTAAAAATAAAAGTTTAATTTGAAGTTGATTAAATGTTTGATTTAGGGGTAAGAAGACATGCTGAGTATGATGGTGAAAATCATTTTGTCGCCGGACAAGCAGTTCGTCCGGAATCCGGCCAAAACCGGAAAGCTGGTTAAAAGTAACAGTTTCATTTGAAGTTGATTAAATGTTTGATTTATGGGTAAGAAGACATGCTGAACCCGATGGTGAAAACCATTTTCTCGCCGGACAACTAGTTCGCCTGTAATCCGGCCAAAACCGGAAAATATGTTAAAAGTAAAAGCTTGATCTGAAGTTGATTAGATGATATATTTAGGGGTAAGAAGAGACGCTGAGTCTGTATATAATGATCATGCTTTACCCGGACATATAATTAGTCCGGAATGCGGTTGTACCCGCATTTCTTAAGTCAAAATTTTATTTAAAGTTGATTAGATTTCTTTATAGGGATAAGGAGATACGCCGGCTTCGTTTCTGAATTTTTCTTTTTTTGCTAGATAGTATAGTTCGCTCGGAATTCGGGCGAAACCGCAAATTTGGCAGTAGTAAAGCAGGAAGTTTCGGTCAATATCGTCAAAATAGATATGGCTTATAGAGGTATAGATAGGTAGATATAATACAAATTTGGCAGTAGTAAAGCAGGAAGTTTCGGTCAATATCGTCAAAATAGATATGGCTTATAGAGGTATAGATAGTTAGATATAATATCTGAACTCGGTTTTCTCTGATGATTAGCCTGGCGAAGACAAGACCGCATTGTCTGGATCAAATCTTAGATTTTGGGATCCCATCGACACCTTTGGTCTTGTTAGTCTGTGGTTTCTGCGCCAGCATTGTCGATCCGCTCTTTTTTTTTGTAGTTGCATCCCTAACCAGTGAACATGAGTCCCTGATCAGTATTACATAAATCACGCCAAGACATTTTTTTTATTTTTTATTTATTAATCACCCGTCATTTTAAACAGAAAAAGGACGTAGTATAAAAACGAAAAGAAAACAAAAGAAAAGAAAAACAAATCACTTTCATAGGAAACACACACAAAATCTACAATTACAAACTAAGACTCTCTGAAGCGACTAAAAACTACACTTAAACTCTGAGAATTTTGCTCCACGGGTGGGACTGGATTTTTTAGTTGTACTTGCCAATCAGGTTAGTGATAGCAAGCTCAGGGTCTCTTATGTTATATATATATTTTCATCATTATGGTATTTCTTGTCCAAGGGGGGAGCCGAAGTAAGTATTCGCAGAATCTAAAGAAAGTGGAACGGAGTTTATTTACAGGTAAACATGTATAAAATATAAACACGTAACGTTCCGCTTTAAATAAGCATTACATCAGATGTGAAAGGGTCTTGCTTCGCTTTGCTACTTTTTCAAATTTTATCAGTTTTTGAAATTATACGCGAATGAATGTCTACGAAAGGTATTGACTTAACGATCGATCAATTATCGATTCATGTCCCCAAAAGGCGACCCTACCCATGTTAGAGTCTGGTCCCACGTTTATTTCCACAGGTGTATTCGAGTCCTACCCAACCTTCAAGATACGGGAGGCTTTTTCATTGCGCTCGTCAGGAAAGTGGCGCCCCTTCCGTGGGAGAAAGACGCCGCTGACCCTTGGAGCCAGAATTACGGGGTCATGAAGGAGCCCCCCAACAAGAAGCGTAGACGAGTCTGGGGATTCAAGGTAAGGCCTCAGTTCGTCACTATCAAAACTTTCAACTTGGATGCGCTGGAGAATGTCCAGCGACGGATCACAAAGAAACAGTTAATCTTAAAGGACCCCTTGCACTATTTACTCTTCAACTAACAGTATTTTAAAATATTGGAATACTTTAAAACCAGGCTGTGTTTTCAACAAATAACCCACGGTTTTGGCTGTTTTAAGCCTTTTCCGAGACCCGTTGACATATAGATAAAGCAGGGAAACAATTTACGTAACCGTTTTTTCTTATGGAAAAACTTCTCGCAGACAGCCGTCGACAGCGTGATCCACATCGATGGTAGCAGAACATGTCAAGTGAGAAAATCATCGTGGTTTTGTTAGAGGGATTAGTGTACCGTAGATATGGTCTCCGAGGTCGCAAATATATGGAGTGATTATGGAAGTAGGTTGCGTCGATATCATAGGTAAGACAGGTCCTTTAAGAATCTACTGTATGAAGACAGACTGCGTCGACTTCGAATTGTCCTATAGATTTCACCGGTGGGATCTGATTAAGATGTACAGTTTGTTGCATTGCGACTACGATAACCTTTCGGCAGAACTCGGTTGTGTTAAATAGCCCTTTAGTTAAGGGGCTATCGTTTCAAGATTGTTCATCCAAGCTTTGAAAACGATGTCGGTCGTTGGGCATTTGAGAACAGAATGACCGTCACGTAGAACTCCCTAACAGATGATAGTTCCGCTTTTGCAGATACCATGGTATCTCACACCATGGTTTAAAATCGTTTCGCAGTTACCGTGGTATTTGATATCACGATCAAAAGGTGTTTTGCAGTTACCGTGGTATCTGATATTCAGATACCACGGGCGGATCGTGGTAACTGCAGTGATCGTGGTATCTGAAAAATTAAACTCACTTTCATCATCACTAACACACGAGTCTAGTTTTTTGTCAACTTAGTCGGAAAGAAAGTTATGTCCCTCTAGATGTCAGTAGATATCAGTATTTCTTTTTGTACGATTTGTAAAAGCGCAAATCTGACAATTGTCGTTTTGCAGGGCAACCGTAGTATCAGGTACCACTGTAACTGTAAAAACGCAACTGATCTAGTTGGTGCGGAGACGGTTAACGAGTTCAAAGTATCTGTAGATAATATTCGTCTGAACGACATGTTTTCGGTCTCAAAGTTCCGCGTGAATTTTGCTTTGGTTCGATTTCTGGTACCGAAGTTTGCCTCATTCGAGTTGTGTGTTTTTTGTTAAGTAAGAGACATGAAAGCCTTTATTAGCAGTATGCACCATGTAGAATAAGATCTAGCACAGTCTACCAAATATCCCTGATTTTAGGACAACCTATGTCAAACGCTGGGTTCGCATTTTGTTTTGCTAAATACACACACGTCCCACAAATTAACTCCGTATGGTGCACTGGACGTTCACATTTCGGCACCCCTCGTTAAACTGGACGTTCCCGAATTAACTGACCGCAGAAACACTCTTTCAACAAGTTTTAGAGCAAAGATAATGATAAAGTTCTAGGGGGTCTGTGCCCCCCCCCCCCCCCCTCCCTTCTTCTGTACGTCGGTCGGAGATGAACACTGGTAGTCAGTTTTCTCCATATCCTGGTAATTCTTCTGCCAAATTTTTACATAGTTTCGTCCCATCATTTATTTCTATTAAGTGTATTAGTTAAATTGTTTCGTGTCTGTGTATTTCTTAAATATTTTATTCCTATTCTAGCTTTAAGCTATTTGGAAAGTAAACTTGATTGATTTATTGATTGTTGAAACGTTTTAATTCCATTTTTGTTGTTCGGTATAGGAAGATCCCTTCATCTACTTCAGAGATGACGAACCTGTTTGGCCAGAGATCCGTGATTTCTTTGGATTCGAAGACGTGGACCCCAAGAATCTCTTCTCCCGAACCGCCGAAGATAAGAAGAAGAATATCTACATTGGATCGCCCGCGATTCGTGATATCCTGAGTTCTAACGACGACAAAGTCAAAAGTAAGCTCAGTCTGTATTATATACAAGGGCTCAAAACGTAAAAGTCAGCTACGGTATTCGTCGGCGATATCTACACCATTATATTTGACTGTGCCAAACGGATAAGTCAGCTACATTTTATTAGAGCTATATTTCGGCCCAGTTCTTTGCAATCTCTTTCGGCTTGAGCCTGAAGAAGACCCTTGCCAAGAAGGGCCGAAATATAGCTCTATTAAAATGTAGCTGACTTATCCGTTTGTCACCGTCAGATATGATTTGCAGTAAGTAAGTAAGTAAGTAATTTATTTATGACACGCCATTTTGAAAAGGCGGAGTAAATGAAGAAAATAAACAAAACATAAACACACAGAAAAAGAGACTTAATTTTCAATCTTCGGTCAGGAAGCAGTGGACGACGTCGTGCGCTGGTTGGGCCCTGTTGTCCATGATTTTTGAAAGCGATGAGGAAACATCCAAAAGGGTAACATTTGCATCTTGAATTTATTCGTCAATGTATGGTTATGACATAATTTCGACAAGTGGAGCAGGTGCTTCGCATATTTAAAATAACATGATCTCATCTTTTTAACCTCCTTCTTTCGCAGAACTTGAGTGACGCCAGAACGAAATAGTATAGAAGGAGCGCAGAAGGTGCTGTAATTTCCCAAAGCTTTACGATTATAGCGCCCCCGGTTGGGGACGATGCGCCCACGGGCGCTACAGATTGATTTTTAAACTTCTTGAACAACTAGTCAGCGTGGGCTGAAGTAACATCTATCTCCACCATTCTTGCCAAGGCTCATTGTCAGTATAGAATACGTAGATAGCGCCTGTATACAAGGGACTTTGACAAATAAACAGTAAGCAGAGGGTCCTGGATTCAAATCCCGTCTGAGGAGGATTTTACCTTTCGGTTCAGTATTTATAAAAGTCCGTCAGGCTGTTGCTGAAAGAAACAAAGCTGTGAAGGTTAAAATCTCACTGACGAATCGTAGCTGACTTTTACCAAGAACAGATAAGCACCAGAACCTCTGTCTCCCTCTCTCTGTAATACGACGATGCGGAGTCGAATAGATTAATACCCTGCCCGATGCAAACGAGCGATGGGTAGGAGCTACGTGGAACATGACAATTCGTTACATCTAGAAACAGCTCTGTCGCAGTAAAGCGCCGCAAAAGAAATTTCCAAAGTAAAAGCCGATTGGTTGTCTTGGCTGGACGCTGCAGAGCGGGCCAGCGCGCTTCCTGCACTAATTCCTCTGGTATGCGTAAGGGCGAAGAGGGAAGTAGACGGGCAGCAACCCAAAGCTCAGCAAATAACTGTAGCTCAGCTGAGTTTTCCCGGGAGTATCCCCACTGTAAAAAGGTTCTCCGTATAGAGATTAAAGTTAACTGCAGTATTTGCTACTCGGAATCGTCTTAACTCTATTTGGTATTAATCTTATCTGCGTAGAGATAAGAATAATCTGAGTAGCAAATACTGCAGTTAACTTTAAACTTTATACGAAACACTTTTTACAGTGTAGTTGCAGTATGGAACCAAAGACGGAGGTTCTATTGGCTTATTGGTACTTGCTCTTATGTTTTGAGCCATTGTTTAATATGTTTCCCATTCAGCTTGGGCTCAAGGAGTATGTAAGCGTAGTTAAAACAGGTGGGAGGGAGGGAAGAGGGCAAGAGTAAATGTTAATTCACTGGAGAATATTCATCTACTTTCTCAAGCAGAGGTGCCGTAATTTGACTCAGTGGGCAGAGTATGATAGTCATACAAAATCCTCAGTTTCGGGCAAAATGCCCCTATGTATGAGCGCCGGTGTCTGAAAAAATTCTGTTTCAGATTTTCAGGGAGGCTGTTCCGTTAGTTCATGGACCAGGGCATGGTGCTCCAACTTTGGAGCATTGTGCCTTAAAGTTGAGGATCAGTAGAGGGCAGAGTCGTATGGTGGCAGTTAAGACAGTGACAGGTTCTTCGGAGTTTCAGTCATTAGTTGCGTTTTTGCAGATACTATGGTATCTGTTACCACGGTAACTGGATCTGTAATTAGTCGTTTTTGCAGTTATCGTGGTATCTGTTACCACGGTTGCTCTAAAAAAATGAAAATTGCCGAAATTGCGCTTTTCGAAGTCATCCCAAAAGAAAAATTGATATTCATTCACATCACTAAGTGCCAGACTTCTTTCCCACCAAATTTGACAAAATTTGAAGAAAGTGAGATGACTTTTTCAAATATATCAGATACCACGATAACTGCAAAACGCCTTTTGTCCGTGGTATCAGATACCACGATAACTGCAAAAACACCATTTGTCCTTGGTATCAGATACCACTATAACTGCACAAACGACTTTAGAACAAGATAAGCCAACAAGATAGCTTCAGGGGGTCTTGTTCCTTGTTCTATATTTATGTTATGTAGTTTGTGTAGTACGAATAAATGAATCAATAGTTGTGTTTTTGCTGATACCATGGTATCTGTTACCACGGTAACTGGATCTGTAATTAGTCGTTTTTGCAGTTATTGTGGTATCTGATACGCGGTGCTCTGCGAATACGACTATTGCCGAAATTGCACTTTTCGAAGTCATCCCAAAAGAAAAACAGACATCCAGTTACACATCACTAAGTGCTAAACTTCTTTCTCACCAATCTGACAAAACTTGATGGAAGTGAGATGAATTTTCAGATACCACGACCAGTTACCACGGTCGGACCGTAGTATCTGAATATCTGATACCACGATAACTGGCCAGATACCACGATAACTGCAGAAACGCTTTTGACCGTTGTATCAGATACCAGGATAACTGCAAAAACGACTTTAGACCGTGGTATCCGATACCATGGTATCTGCAAAAAGGCAACTAATGGTACCTACAAAAACGCAACTAATATAAATTTGTATTATTTTTATTTTCCTTTCTCTAGTCATCAACACAGGAGTGAAGATCCTAATGCGTTGCGATAACAAAGGAACCGACTGCAACTTCCGACTTGCGCAAGAGGGCGCTCACGTGACCGGTATGCTCATGAAGAAAAGAAAAGTGAAGGTACAAAAGGAGGATTTAATTAAGGTGCTGATGATAGAGGACTCGGAAGCCCCTGCAGAAATCGAGAGGTTCGTTCATTTTGTTATCCCCTTAAAGTTTAACTCAAAAGCCAACTTATTTTTGTATCATTTGGTTGAATACACTGAGCTGGGCGGATTCCACCCTTTTAAGAATAGTAAGTATTAGTTACTATTTTCGTTCCAGCCTCGTAAAAATTTACTACGCTAACCGTTCCAACCTTGTCGAAATAGCGGGGTAGAGTGGTCCGATCAGCCCGTGGCACGATATTTTGCCGAAGCTACAATCCTGTCACAATCAAGTCCCGCCCGTTGCGTCGTTCGTGATGGGTTCAGTTGGAGGTATTGATTGTACAAGCCAATCAGAGACAGTGTTGGCGATTTTGGTTAAGGATTCGTGTAATTGGCAGTACGTTGCGAGAGTGGAAGGTCTTCGAACTGGAAATGCCGAAAATGTAGGCTATAACTGTGCTGGAAAATTGGAATGATAAGCTTTTTAGTGAACCTTAAAGTTCAAAAGGCACATTAAACTACCCCAATCCCACTCTGTAACAACCTAGGAACAATGCTTACCCCCTAAATCAGCAGCTTTTTCAAAAGTTTCCTCTCTGTGATATTTCAAGGCGTAATTTTGTGGGCCAGTACATGCTCAGTTTACTAGCTTGGACAAAGATAAAAGTGATGTTTCTTATAATACTTAGTAGATCTTTATTTTATGCATAAATCAGCTTGTATCCTTCAGATTTGAATAGGTTATATGTTTTTGAATGATTTTTGTAGCTAAGTTATTTTTTATAAGCTTATTGCATATTCTGGTACATTTTATAAAGCAAGCTAATCAAGCTTCACAACACTATTCCACAAATAAAAACTTTTAACAGGCACTTTAAGCCATGGAACTTCTGATGAAACACTAGAACAATCAGGTAAACTGCATCTGCGGCTTGACTTTGATGACATCTCAAATATATCCTTTTCTATCAAGCATTGCTGGGAGTTTTTAAATTTCCTGCCACGATATCCCAGCTCCAGATTTGGATCGCCGAAATGCCAGAGAGGTAAAGACAAGGGATAACAAGAAAACGGCCGATTTTCGTAGCGCCTTCTAAAGGAAGTCGGAAATATGTATTTGTGAAGGATTTAATAGAGAGTAAAGCATTAGAAGTGTCCATTGTGCTTTAGAGTAGAACTGAAACCCTAGACTTTCCCAGCTTCTTCTGTCTCAGTAATCACCGCCATCACCTCTCTCGTCTATTTAGCCAGTGGTTCCTGCGCCATAGCATTGGCAATCCGCTCAAGTGTTATTAATTGCATCCATAACCAGTGAACGTGAGTTATTAATCTGTGACAGATTACAGCCTTCGGAACCACACGAAAAGACAGATATGGAATGGTCAAGCGAAACATGAAGAATAATATAAACTGTCAGCAACTACATGAAGGAAAAAAGTAGGAATCATTCATAAATTAAATATGGACAGAACTTCTTGTAACAAGTGTTTCATTTTTTTTTTCGCTTTGATTTTTAGGATTACAGAGCAGACCAAGGTCGACCTTAAAGCCCTACCAACCGGTAGCGTCATGCTCGAGTACCACCACGATGAACCAACCTTCACTATATTCCTAGCTGCCTGGAAGGGAAATTCCTCTCTTCGCGTGTATGTGTCTCGACAGGAGCGGATACACTATCTAACTATGGTTGGGGCAGATGTCACCAAATTTGGTAAGCTTTAGGCTAAAGCGAAGCGCTTTTTATGGCACTTGAGCTTACTCAAGTGCCATATAGCGATTGTTATTTCTGTCCGTCAGTCGGTCTGTCGGTCTGTCGGTCCCGGTTTTGCTAGTTCGGGCACTTCCAGATAAGCTAGGACGATGAAACTTGGCAGGCATATCAGGAACTGGACCAGATTAAATTAGAAATACTCGCTTCCCCGATCCGACCATCTGGAGGGGAGTGGAGGGAGGGGGAATCCGGAAAAATGAGGAAAAATGAGATATTTTTAGCTTACGAACGGGTTATCGGATCTTAATGAAACTTGATATATGGAAGGAACTCGTGTCTCAGACCCTCCATTTTAAATCCAAACCGGATCCGGTGACATTGGGGGGAGTTGGAGGGGGAAACCGGAAATCTTGAAAAACACCTAGAGTGGAGGGATCCGGATGAAACTTGGTGGAAAGTACAAGCACAAGTCCTAGATACATGGCTGATATAACCGGAACGGATCTGCTCACTTTGGGGGAGTTGGGGGGGGGGAGAAGTCCGAATTTGTAGTGATCCCGCGAGTTCCGTGCTTCCTGATGTGCTGGGACGATGGAAATTAACAGGCATCTCTGGGACCCGACCAGATTAAATAGGAAATCGTCAATTCCCCGATTCGACCATCTGGGGGGGAAGTGGAGGGAGGGGGAAGCCAAAATTTGAGGTATTTTTATCTTGCGAACAAGTCATCGGATCTTGATGAAATTTTATATTTAGGATGACCTCGTGTCTCAGACGTCCCACTATAAATCCGGACCGGATCCGATGACACTGGGGGGAGTTGGAGGAGGGAACCGGAAATCTTGAGAAACGCTTAGAGTGGAGGGATCGGGATGAAACTTGGTGGGAAGAACAAGCACACGTCCTAGATACGTCATTGATATAAGCGGACCAGATCCAGGCACTCTGGGGGAGTTGGGGGGGGGGGGGGGGTCCGGATTTCTAGCGATCCTGCGAGTTCGGCATACTTCCTGATGTGCTAGGGCGATGAAACTTGGCAGGTATGTCAGGGACTCGAACAGGTTCACTTGAGAACAGCCGTTTCCCCAATCCGACCATACTGGGGGGAGTAGGTGGATGGGGAGTCCGGAATCTAGTGGCGTGTATAACTTTTGAACGGGTGATCGGATCTTGATGAAATTTTATATTTAGGATGACCTCGTGTCTCAGACATCTCACTTTAAATCCGGGCCGGATCCGATGACACTGGGGGGAGTTGGAGGAGGGAACCGGAAATTTTGAGAAACGCTTAGAGTGGAGGGATCGGGAAGAAACTTGGTGGGAAAAACAAGCACAAGTCCTAGACACGTCATTGACATAACCGGACCGGATCAGGGCACTGTGGGGGAGTTGGGGTCGGGGTCCGGGTTTCTAGCGATCCCGCGAGTTCGGCATACTTCCTGATGTCCTAGGGCGATGAAACTTGGCAGGTATGTCAGGGATCCGAACATATTGACTTGAGAACAGCCGTTTCCCCGACCCGACCATCGTGGGGGGAGTGGGTGGATGGGGAGTCCGGAATCTAGTGGCGTGCATAACTTTTGAACGGGTGATCGGATTTGAATGAAACTTGTCTGGTGAGCTATCGCCTCGGACGTTCAGTGTCACGTCCGGGTCGGGTCCGATACCTGTGGGGATGGAGGGGGGGGGGAACTCGAGAAACTCTAAAAGCAGAGGGATTGGGACGAAACTTAATGGATGGAACAAGCATTAGGCCTAGATGAAATTGAAGGAGCCAGATGGTTTCGGGTCTCTGTGGGGGGAGTTGGAGGGGTTTCCTGGAATTCCGGTAGTCGTGAGTTAGAATAGTTCCAGATGTAAAACGACAACGAAACTTTGCAGGCATATTAGCGACTCGAATTATCTTGACTTAAGAACCTGACACAACATACCCCCGGAAACTTCCGTTCCTAGATCCGAGCATTTTTTGGGGAGCACGAGAAGAGAAATATGGAAATTGACTTCTATAAATTGCAAACGAGTGGTCTGATTCGAGTGAAACTTTATGGGTGATACGAATCGATGGCCTCGACATGTAAAACATGCGTTCGAACCATATGCGACCACGATTAGGGGAATTGGGGGTGGGGGGACTTTTGACATGCACAAAAACCAAACGGATGGACCGAATGAGATGCAAATTCGACAGTGCCGAGTTTATGCGGCCTAGATTTGTTATTTGGCGTCCGAGCCGAATTCCGCCAAGGTAGGGGGGGGGGGGGGGGGGGGTACTGGAAACTTGCAGATAGGATAAGCTCCAATTTCAGTAAAACTTGATGGACAGGAACAGGGAATTAAGAGATTGGGCCCGATCCGGCTCCGACAACGTTGGTGGGATACCGGAACTTTCAAAAAATGCTCAGATTCGAGTGAAACTTGATAGATGGTATAAAAGAAGATGCTTTAGGTGGTCGATTTTTTATATTCCGAACCAGATTCGGCCACGGTAGGTCGAGATAGAGTGGGTACCGGAAATCGTGTAGCAGGTCTAGGGATCAAACAAATGGATTTATTGGGATGAAAGTTTGAACAGTCATGTGCATTTGCTACAGACAATCGAGACGATGCCGGAACTGCTCAGAAATGAGTGAAACTAAATATCCTATTTCTATGTCCGAACCGCATTTTTGGATGGCGGGTGTATTTTGTGACGTTCTAATCTACTTTCTTGTACAGCCTACTCGTACAAGTGCCATATGAGCTCGTAGCTCTTGTTCTTTTTACTTACTTTTCTTAACCATTCGAGTTCTGTCCGCATAGTGTATTAAGGTAACAGTAGCATGTCGAATCGGATACCGGAATTGCTGTGAAGAAACGTCGGTACAGGAAAGATGTTATTGTGAAAAGTGATATTTATTGGTTACTCAAATAGTTGAAGGTATTTCGTCGTAGATGCGTAGTGGTGTATGTTGTCTTCGTTTTGCCTTTGCTTTCATTAGTTTTTTTGCACTTCCTATGGCAATGACTATAATATGTTAGCTAAGGGCAGAGGCGTCACATATGGGGTGAGGGGGAACGCCCCCCCCCCCCCCAATGTTACCTGCCAGTCGTCAAAAAAATTATTCGCGTTTCGTGAAACACTCAGATTTCATGGGTGGAAAAAATTTGTAAAAACTTCTTGTAGTAAATTGGAATGATAGGCTCTTTAGTGAACAGAAAAATAGCAGGGAATGACGTAAAATACTCCATCTAAGTCCAAACACGCCAGCGATCCTTAGGAAGAAGGAGTAAGCGTGTCCGTACGACTCAAACTCAACGACCGAAATCCTGTGTCAATCAATCACCGCGATCTCTAGCAGCAGCTGTGACATGACTTCTGCCTTTCTTCCGCTAGCTACCCGGAGAGGCCGGAGATTTTGCATCCGCAAGAAGAGATAGTCATCAAGAGTATCCGCGAAGGCTTACTTATGAACTAATTTGTGCTTTATTCAGAAACCAACAAATTTCTGACCAAAACTTCCACCAATGCGGCAAATGCCACTGAAGAAGATGACGATTCGGAAGTGATACAGGATACGATCGACACAGAAGACCTTCCTGAGTCCACTGACGCTGAGGAACCTGTCGACAGGCAGGAAGAGGAAGTTGTCACCGGGGAAGCTGTAGTAGAAGCTGCTGAGTGAGAATTTGAATATTTTTGTATCTGAAGTCGGAATACATCAACATCCAACCCAACAAGAAGCAAGCGAAAGCTAGCCTGCACGAAAAACGTCGGAAGGGCTTTCGGCCCTGGTCCAATGCACTGTTTCTTGTTCATCCCTGAGAGTTGAGGGTCAGGAGCCATGTTCTGCGGAAGCAAGTTGCATTAGTATTATAGGTGAGACACGTCCCTTAAGGGAACACGAACCAGCTGAACTGGCGTGGACCGTCAGCTTAGTGTCATCCAATTTAGATGTGTCAAATTCACAGAATCGACCGCCTATTTCAGTAACGAAGTCCTTCTCATATCTTTTACAAACTTACTATTCGAAAAATCACCGTCTATATAAATAAACAAATGCAAAGCAAATACTACCCGGATCAACCAATAAACTCAAAAACTTCCGAGTATCATCCCACTGAGTTAAATTTCTTCTCATTTTCACAGAATAAGCTTTAGCTTTGAATCAGTAACACGAATAGATAACCAACTCTACGGAGAATGCAACCTGTCTTCCAAGCAGTGTGATCGCAACTCAACAGCATTTGTCAGGGTATCTTAAATGGTAGCGCTAAATGAGTAAGTCAGCTGAGCTTTATTCTACTGATATTTCATCTGAGATTTATACTAACGATGCTTCAATATCACTACAATAAATCTTAGCTGACGCGCGTCAGCCAGAGCTGAAGGAATACTCATACTCTAACTACTTTTCATGTATATGAGGGGTATCCAACAACTTAAATAACCTCGAACTTGGCCTGAAAATATTAGGAGCAACCTTCTGTGCCATCCAGAATTGGTCCTAGGTCACTCAGCACTCAGGGTACCCTTCTTGAGAGTTAGGACCTTGTTAAGACTGCACTGATATTTCCTCTTAGAGCGTGTTCCACCCTTCTAACAATTGTAACTATTAGTTACTCTTTCCGTTCCAACCTCACGAAAAGTTACTACGCTGAACGTTCCAACCTTCTCGAAATAGTACCTATTTGCTTAACATGCTCGGGAGCGTAGTAGGCGTGTAACTACGGATTTGTGTGACTTGATTGGCTGGATTACCCCGTGAAGTGATGTTTTACCGAGAATTTAAAAATGTGTTCCAGCCTTGACGCCAAGAAGCCGAAATTCGTGACGTCACGCGTAGTAATTACGGTAAGTACGGTGGAACACGCTCTTAACCTTTTGGGGCTAAGTTTCAGGTTGTATAAATTCGAGGTTGGATACCCCTCCTGTACAATCTAAGAAGCTTGCTATAAATTTCCAGGAAGTCTTATGCTTAGCATTGAAGGTGCGATCACGAATTTACCAGTAGTTACGCTTGTGGAAGCTAAACTGTCTCCAGAGAGTTAATTATTTGTTATCATCAATAGGAAAACCAGTCATTTCTGGCAAGTCGTAACACGATCATAAGAAACAGAACAATAAAACGGCAAAGGGAGGGGGGAAGTTCGGGTAAGGTTGTTAGGGAGGGAGGGTAGATCCTGATGTGATGCATTGCCCCATAAATCCATGCCCACGTCTGATGGCATTTTAGTGCAGTGACGTATGGAGGTTTCTAATTCACTAGGTTATTTAAATGGGGGGTTGCCCACTACAAGCTGCCTCAAAGGACAGTCTTAAAAAATTAAAAACATACAGGTTTTGGGACACGGGTCTCTTGGTGGAATAGGAAAACTACCAATAATTTCTTATTAATATTAATTATTTATCAAAAATCTGTATTCTAAAATTTTGAAAGGAATTTACGGTTTTACTGTTGTGAAAAGGGGAGTATGTCTCAGGAACGGTTAGTTTATAATGGAATCGTGAGTACAATCAGGGTTGCCACACCAAACATATTTCGAGAGTGACTTTTGTCCCAAAACAGAGAGTGAATTGGGAGTCAAATTTATTTTCATGAAATGTTCACTTTCGGTCGGAATCGCCTCTGTAAAACTGACACATCTTAATTTTACTTTCATGAACAAAACTTGAAGTAGTCAGTTCTGGTCGGAATCCCTCCTGCAAAAATTACACATTTGGTCACTTTTTGAAACAGAATGATTCTTATGTCCTACGCAGGACAAGAGTGACAAAAACAAAATAGAGTGACAATTCACACTATCCTGGGTTATGTGGCAACACTGAGTACGATATCCAACAACCTAAGCAGGGGCCCGGAAAAGAGCCTTCCAATACTGCGAAGCCCCGTACGACTGATTTAGAATCCCACCCCAAGTTTAAGTTTTGTTGGACAACATTACTAGAGGTATGTTGCTTCGTCCGCCGACTCTTAGCGTACCGAAGAATATGTGTAACACATGTTTGCGTATCATTGTGTTAAACGTTGTGAGATCTTATAAGTAATGAACTGAAAGACAAAAATGCTCCTCAGCCGGGATTTGAAGCCAGGACCCTCTGCTTACAAGGCAGTCGCTCTACCATCTGAGCTACTGAGGGGCTTGTGAACAGAGTTCGCAAACCACTACAATAGTCTGGTAGAAGCCGGTCATAGGAACAGTGATCCGGTCCCATGTCACGGAAATTAACATGATTACCATAACTTGAGCTTTTGAAGTGTTAAGCTTTTTAACTTTTAAAATTATGTTATTACCATTTTAAGTAATATGTTCCTCGAAAAGGTAACATTAAAAAGGGTCATAACATACACATTCTCATAACGTTGAACACCAGGATGCGCGACCATGTGTTATTTCTTATCAAAATTCTAACAGTGTAGCAATGGCCCATCTTAAGTGGCTCCGAACTACTTGCTTTGTCTTTTTTTTGTTTTTCTTTTGTTGTACCTACACTAGCGCTACATTCCTTCCATTGTTTTTTGACGGCTGAAGTGAACTTATTGAAAAAACTGTGAACAACCAAGGATGCTACTAATGAGTTAACATGAAGGACTATTAAGCGAGTAACAGTAGATAATAGGGAAGGGTCGGGGTAATTACCGAAGCAAAAACGAGAAAGTAATTAAAAAACGAATAATCATACGCTCAAAATCAAATCACACATTAACACAACCGAAAATCCGTCATCGTGATTATATAAATACAAAAAAGTAATAATACGAGGAATATACAATAATTGTCAAACTACCTATCTAGACTGGGACTGTGTGTAATAGGCAGTTGCAATAAGAGTGAACTAGATTGGATTCACGTAAAGGCAGCAATAATTACAAAGGAATGCCAAAAGGATAATACAAAATATTTTATAGAAATAGCGCTTTTATCCTATTGCCCAATCGTCTAACTATCAGATAATCATCTATTCGACGCAAACACTAAAAACTAACTGCTCATAAAAAAAAAAATTGTTTTCTAGCATCGCTTGCGAGGCCATGTTCCTGCCAAAATTTCTCCCTAGCCTCGTTCTATCTCACTGGTTTCACTCAGCCGTGGCAGACGGGTCAGCATTTCACCTGTGAGTAAGGAGCGCTCGATCAGCGCCGTGAGAGACTAGTGAGCGAAAAGGAACCAGGTGCTGTATATAAAGAAAACAATACGGAGACAAAAGAGCGATCTGCCCTCAATATCGCAAGAAATGGTCGAAAATAGTAAGCCCTTGGAATAATTGTTTCGGTACAGGAGGGCTTCACAGTTCGCGTTTAACCTACACCTGATTGAATATACAAAATAAAACTACATGCTGAACTGATGTTCAGATATTTCTTTAGTTTCATGGTCATAAGTTGTCAGTGCGTAGATTTTGCGTGACGTAGGGCCCCAGCCGCGCTTTCACTGTTGAATATCCCCCATTCAACTGAAAACATCCATCAGCACCAGAGCAAAATAAGACTAGGCAGTAGCACCTAGACAAAGAACGTCCCTACTCAACTAAATCAGTCGTGCACCAGCGCTGGCTCCAATAGCTTCGAAACACAGCAAAAAAAAGATACAATCTCCTCTGTTTCCACGATGTTCGTAGACCGCATCTTAGCTTTACTAGAAATTTCTAAACCCGCAATTGTCTCACTTTAAATGCCGCAAGCGTAATGGGCGACGCTAGGAGTATGGCCCGTTTGCGAAGCATGGAAAGCATAGCTCTTGCCGTTGCTCCCTAGTGTTTTTTTACTCTGACCAGCACGGTGTTTAGAACTTACCTGGGGGATTATATACAAACGATGCGCGACCGGGACTACCGATGACAACTTTTAACTACAAAACTGCAGCGAACTTTACAAAGTTTAAATTCTGCATGTGGTTCTGTCTTCTACTTTCAAGGGTGTACATTTGCAAAGTGAGACCAGGTGTGGATACGTACTTTAAACTGATTATCTCCAATAACTGGACGGGCGAAGTTTACCCGAATACAGTAAATGCAATGCTGTAGTTTCAATGCCCTTCGAAAATACGTTACAGCAGCCACTCTGGTCGGAAACCGAAACGTGAATATTCGAACGAACTCAAGGTTGCTAGAAACAAACCGGAATCCGGCTTTGCTGATCGGAGTCCGGTTCCGAAGTACGGATTATGTGTTAAGTATCATGAATTTACACGTAAATTAAGAAAGGCCCAGTTCCGTAATAATAGTGAAGCGCTTGGTTGAGAATGTGGATTTCAACCAAATCCTGGGCGAGGTAAGCCAGAACGTTCCTGAACATTTATGAAATAACTATGCCACACTAGAATGAATTTTACATTTAGTAAGGGCCCAAGAAGTTGTTCGTAACATAATTATCCACAAAGCCTTCCAGAAATTATTTTTGGACACTGCGGTCTAATTAACCACATTAAATTCTTTCCAGTACTTTGCATGGCACTGAGGGTTTGAACCATTCGATGTTTTTCTTTTTTTTCTCCCTGAAATAATTTACGTACAGGATATTGTGTTATTAATGTTGTGTGTATTAGTTACCATAAAGAGTAAAAAAAACAACCTAGAACCAAAAGGGAACCTATTTTTGTTATAACACTGTAAACAGTATTTATACTATTACAAATAACTTATTTAATAATAGTAATAAGAGTACTATCAGAGCAAAACAACATAGGGAGTAGCACCATGTCTGGTAAAGCTAAGGTGCGGCCTGCACGCACCAAGGAAACAATGGAGGCTGTATCATCTTTTGCTATGTCTAGGATGTGAAGTTATCGGAGCCAGCGCTGGTGAACGACTGAATGAGTTTCAGTAGGGACGTTCCCTGTCGCTAGTGGTGCTGGTATCGCTGCTGCTATTCGAGTGTTTGTCAATTTTGTCAAGTGTTGGCGTTACTCCGTTATTTTGCTCTGAGTACTGTAAACTAAAGTATTTCAGTCATGGCATTCCCAATTGTTGTTTTAAATTTAAAAAAATAGGAATCAAAGAAAACTTATAAGTGTGAAGTGGAAGGACTTCGAGAACAACAATGAACAGGCACAACACGGTCCTTTGATTTGATTTTGATCATTTCGGGTACTTTTCGCTCTTAAAACCTTGTTCGTCTTTTTCAAATTCATATTCTCTTCATTTCCCCTCTCAAACCTTGGGCTCTGACACATTTGTTTTGCAAGCAATACACTGGCTTCTGACTATCTACATTTTGGTTCACGAAAAATCGTGGCACATTCAAACCGGAGACGTTTCACTCATACCGTTTTGCACAAAAGGTTCGCATATACAGAAACTGTACGATAAAAGCCTAAAATCAAACTTCGTACACCTGATCAGAGCCGGATTGGGAGGGGGGGGGGGGGGGCTATAAAAAACACGTGGGACATCGCCCTGTCTACTATGATAGCGATATATTTGCTTTGTGCTCTCGACTCGAACTGATTTCTTCCAATCGCAGTGGGTTGCGTCATAAGATAAACTCATGTCATGCTCACAAGCAAACCAGCGCCTGTTACAGAAGAAATGTTTGAAGGTGCCAGCTAACTAAGGAACCCAGTAATATCCAAACTATCATCACTATCCATCATTTGATCCGACGGGTTGAAATCTAGTCTGAGCAAAGGAAGGGCGTGTCTATATCCCCCCACATTCCCAGCGTTCTGAGAGTTTTGGCTCTTTGCGTCAGAGCTACCTAAATTCTCAAGGGTATCAGTGTTTTGACCGTTTTGTGTATCGGATGAATAGTTTCCGTTTTCTTCCAACTGACTACGATCATTTAACGGCTCCGAATTGCCGTTGGCGTCTTTTCCCACTTCGGTTTCCAACGGTCCTTTTGGAAACTCCGCATATACTACTGGCAATGGTTCTTTCGAGGGATTTAACGCGTCTGCAACCAGTCGCAACGGTTCCTCATGGTTTTCGGGTTCTTTTCTAACGGTCTTTAACGGTTCTTGCGTTGAACCCGTGTCGCACTCGTCAAATCTATCTGGCGTCTGATCAGGTAGCTCGATCTCGAAAGTGCGGTGCAGACCGCCGTTTTTGAAGGAGTATGGAGAAGTGTCACGTGCCCAGTCCGGGAAGAAATCGCGGGGATTAAATGTACTCCCGACAGCACTTGGCTGGTAGGTACTGATATCAGCCGGAATGAAGTCGGTATCGTCATCACCTAGGAACGAAAGTTGTACGTTAGAGGATATAATAAATAAATAAATATATTCTTTATTTCCATAATAGCCCAAGAGGGTATGGCTAGCAGATGATCGTAACGAGGTAACACATGTCAAAGCAACGCTCCGACTCGAGCTAAACTTGATAACCGATAAGAGAAGATGCTTTAGATGATCTGCAAACATGCAGTTCCCGACGTAATCTAGAACCATCTTTGCCTGATTTTCAAATATACAAAAAATCCACAGCTTGGTGTTTGATTCCGGATTAGCGCCTGTCACGTGGGCAGGTGAGCATAGGCCGCACCTTACACTATCTCGAGAGCTGAGCTGATTGCGGATTTAGCCCCGGTACACATCTGTTTATGTGTCTGAACCAGATTCGGCCGCGGAAGGGGATGTTTGATGGGGAGGAGTATCGAAAGTACTGTGGCTCGTAGGGATCAAATTAGCGTGATGAAACACTTGCCCTAGATGATCCGAGGCGATGCGGGAAATCCTCAGACTCGAGTGAAACTAGTTATCCTTTTTCTAGGTCCGATCCTAGGGGGTTGAAGGGGTATTTTGTGACGTTCTCATCTACTTTCTTGCAACACCTACTCGTAACAAGTGCCATATGAGCTCGTAGCTCTTGTTTTGCATTACATTACTATTATTACTACCATTATTATTAACATCAACGTGTAATATGACACGTAAATGAAACAAGAGCTAAAAGCGCATATGACACTTGCAAAGTTGGTTCAGAGGATGACTGTGGGAATTTGTCGACTCGTGGTTTACTGTAATCCTTTGCACATAACCCTTGAGGCACGTATGTTCATAAGCCCTTGCGGATCATGAAAATGTGTCGTTTAGTCGAAAGTTTTTGTGTTTTTTTGCACTCTGCGGTAATGATGTGCACTTTAAGGGGGCTAGAAATTCATTTGTAAGCAAAACCCTTGAGGCAGAAATGATCATGGGCCCTTGGGGATCATTAAAATGTAGGCTATCGTTTGCTCAAAGTATTTTTTTTTACGTTTCAGTTAAGATGAGCACTTTATGGAACTAATTTGTAAGCAAAACCCTTGAGGCAGAAATGATCCTGGGCCCTTGGGGATCATTAAAATGTAGGCTATCGTTTGCTCAAAGTATTTTTTTTACGTTTCAGTTAAGATGAGCACTTTATGGAACTAATTTGTAAGCAAAACCCTTGAGGCAGAAATGATCATGGGCCCTTGGGTATCATTAAAATGTAGGCTATCGTTTGCTCAAAGTATTTTTTTTTACGTTTCAGTTAAGATGAGCACTTTATGGAACTAATTTGTAAGCAAAACCCTTGAGGCAGAAATGATCATGGGCCCTTGGGTATCATTAAAATGTAGGCTATCGTTTGCTCAAAGTATTTTTTTTTACGTTTCAGTTAAGATGAGCACTTTATGGAACTAATTTGTAAGCAAAACCCTTGAGGCAGAAATGATCATGGGCCCTTGGGTATCATTAAAATGTAGGCTATCGTTTGCTCAAAGTATTTTTTTTTACGTTTCAGTTAAGATGAGCACTTTATGGAACTAATTTGTAAGCAAAACCCTTGAGGCAGAAATGATCATGGGCCCTTGGGTATCATTAAAATGTAGGCTATCGTTTGCTCAAAGTATTTTTTTTACGTTTCAGTTAAGATGAGCACTTTATGGAACTAATTTGTAAGCAAAACCCTTGAGGCAGAAATGATTATGGGCCCTTGGGGATCATTAAAATGTAGGCTATCGTTTGCTCAAAGTATTTTTTTTACGTTTCAGTTAAGATGAGCACTTTATGGAACTAATTTGTAAGCAAAACCCTTGAGGCAGAAATGATCATGGGCCCTTGGGTATCATTAAAATGTAGGCTATCGTTTGCTCAAAGTATTTTTTTTTACGTTTCAGTTAAGATGAGCACTTTATGGAACTAATTTGTAAGCAAAACCCTTGAGGCAGAAATGATCATGGGCCCTTGGGTATCATTAAAATGTAGGCTATCGTTTGCTCAAAGTATTTTTTTTTACTTTTCAGTTAAGATGAGCACTTTATGGAACTAATTTGTAAGCAAAACCCTTGAGGCAGAAATGATCATGGGCCCTTGGGTATCATTAAAATGTAGGCTATCGTTTGCTCAAAGTATTTTTTTTACGTTTCAGTTAAGATGAGCACTTTATGGAACTAATTTGTAAGCAAAACCCTTGAGGCAGAAATGATCATGGGCCCTTGGGTATCATTAACATGTAGGCTATCGTTTGCTCAAAGTATTTTTTTTTACGTTTCAGTTAAGATGAGCACTTTATGGAACTAATTTGTAAGCAAAACCGTTGAGGTAAAGATGATCATTGGCTAGATCCCGAAAATGTATCTTTTGGCCCTAACTCTTGTTTTTTTTTGCTTTGGCTAAAATGCGCACTATGAGGGGACTAGAAATTCATTTAGAAGCAAAACCTTTGAGGCACAAACAACAAGAACAAAGGTGTCGATGGGATCCCAAAAAGTCAATATCTAATCCAGACAACTGGGTCTTGTCTTAGCCAGATCCAGTCATCGCCAAACTCCTTGAACATTTTTACAATTAAAATTCAGAATCAGATTAAGGCCAAATAGCTAATAATCTGAGAAAACCAAGTTCAGATATGGATTCAGCATGTGTGTTTACCCGTGTAAGTCACATCTGTTTTGACGAAAACTTCCTGCCACTTCTGGCAATATCCCGGTTTCGGCCGAACTTCAGAACTACTTGTCCGGCGAAAAAAGAAAGCTGAAAAACGAACTCAGGGTATCTTCTTTCCCCAATACTGAACATCTAATCAACAAATTTAACTTATAACAAATTTTCCGACTCCAGCTGGATTCCTGTCGAACTATATGTGCGGGTAAAATATGATTGTCACACACTGATTCAGTATCTTTTCTTACCCCTCAATCGGTTACCTAATCAACTAGAAATAAAACTTTAACTTTTAACAATTTTCCGGTTTTGGCCGGATTCCGGGCGAACTACATGTCCGGGTAGAAAATTGTTTTCACATAAGTGTTCAGCATGTCTTCTTGCCCTAAATCGAACATTTAATCAACTCGAAATAAAACTTTTAATTTTAACAAACTTTCCGGTTTCGGCCGGATTCCGGACGAACTACTTGTCCGTCGAGAAAATGGTTTTCACCATCGTCTTCAGCATGTCTTCCTACACCTAAATCGAACATCTAATCTACTTCAAATAATACTTTTACTTTTAACAAACTTTCCGGTTTTGGCCGGATTCCAAGCTAACTACTTGTCCGATGACAAAATGGTTTTCACCATCGTGCTCAACATGTCTTCTTACCCCATACTCGACTATCACATTAGCTTTTTCAAAATATTTTGTTTGCCCCTTAATTTGAACCCCCTCCCCCACCCCTAAATATAGGGCTACAAAGCCCATCTACGAACTCGACTGGTCCGACGATCCAAAGAATCCTCACACCAAGTTTCATCAAAATATCTCATTCCCTTCGAGAGTTATCGTGCTTACAGACGGACGGACAGACGGACAACTTTTGCGATGTCATAGGTATCCCTCCACTTACGTTTTGGGATCCCAAAAATGATCAAAGGCCTTACTAATTTATCAAGTTTTAAGATCTTATCACCGGTTAGAAAGTTACGCATACCTCAAGTTTCCGGATTTTCCTTCCCTCCATTCTTCCTCCCCCCCCCCCCCCCCTGGGATGGTCTGACCTGGGAGTGACTAGTTCAATCTTGTAGTGTCTAAGAATCACCCCAATTCGAACCCCCCTGCACCTTCCCCCACAGTGCCGGGATCCGGTCCGGCTCTGTGAAATGTATCTAGGACACGTTCTTGTTCATCCCCTACACTCTGGCCGTGATTTCCGGTTCCTAACTGCAACTCCCCCAAAAGTCACCGGATCCGACCCGGACTTGAAATGAGATTCTGAGACACAGAATTCCTTCCAAAAATCAAGTTTCATAAAGATCCGATGACCCGCTCGAGAGTTAGACACATTTCAAAATTCCGAGTTCCCCCTCTCTCCACTCACCCAACGATGGTGGGATCGGAACTCTTAAGTGAATACGGTCGAGTCCCAGATAAGCCTACCAAGTTTCATCGTCCTAGCACATCTGGAAGTACCTTAACTCGGGACCGCACATCCAACTCCCCACACTGCACGATTACTGTCCGGTCTGTCAACCATGTATCTAGGGCTTGTGCTTGTTCTTCCCACCAAGTTTCATCCCGTGTCACACGATTTCCAGTTTCCCCCTCCGAGGTCCCCCCCCCCCCCAAAGTCACCGGACCGGGTCTGGAACTGAAGTGGGACATTTGAGACACGAGGTCTTCCCACATATCAAGTTTCTTTAAGATCTGATTGCCCGTTCAGAAGTTGTCATTCCTCAAAACTTCCTACCCTCCACCCCCCCCCCCCCCCTCCCGGATGGTCGGATCAGGGAAGTTACTATTTCCAAGTTAGTTTGGCGTGGTCCCTAATACGCCTGCCAAGTTTCATCGTCCTAGCACATCTGGAAGTACTCTAACTCGCGATCACCGACCGACAGACAGACAGACGGAAAAGTGATAAGTATATGGCACTTGGCCGGAAGGCAAGTTTCATACAAAAGGAGAAGTCTTAAAGTTTAACTGAAAAGCCAGCTTATTTTTATATCTTGTTTTTTGGCCACATTGAATTATTCTGACTATGCTAAGGATCTTGTATCGTTTCGTATTGAGCTCTAGTAGTGACGTTCAGAATATATACTACTAGCATGACAAGATAAAGTTCAACCCAACGCGGAGAATTTGAATTTCAACAGTCCAACGGCTAATGAAGTGAAGCTCAGGACATGTTCAATTCCAGACTGTAAGGTCACTTCTAAAGATAGCCCGCTAACACGCGTGAACAAAATATTTTGGGCAATCGTTTACCATTGTAGTTGCTAAATATTTCAAGCATAGAGGTACAAACACATCAGTGGTACCACAAATCCATGAAAAAATACGATGAAAATCGATATGGGGGCACCAAAGTAACGAATTTTTATCAATTCTTCAAGACTATCCAGAGTGAATAAGTGATGAGTAACTGGGCTGTCGTATCCCAGCCCTATTTGGTTAAAATATATTAACAATCTAAAAGTCCGTATCAAACACTTCTTAATCCCAAACTAATCTTCAGCTTTTACTTCACTCAAATACACCATACAGATAAACCGCTAACACGTGTGACCCCAAACAAATATTTTTCGGCAATCATTAACCGTTGTAGTTGCTAAATATTTCAAGCATAGAGGTAGAAACACATAAGTGGTACCACAAATCCGAAAGAAAAAATTCATTCGACGAAAATCGATATGGGGGCACCGAAGTAAAGAATTTTCATCGAATGTTCAAGCTTATTTAAGTGAATAAGTGATAAGTAACTGGACTGTCGTATCCCAGCCCTATTTGATTAAAATATATTCGCAGTCTAAAAGTCCATATGCAAACGCTTCTTAATCCCAAACTAATCTTCAGCTTCGGCTCAAATACACCATCTGCTAATGGGTCAGCAACAGAGCGAGACAAGATTTCAGGCAGCCACCTGCGGAAGAGCCGGAAGCGTAACCGCAGCTGTCGTAAACAAACGCCATTTATTGGTTGACACAGGACGACACGGTAGTCTATTGGTTGACACACGACAAGACACAGGAGTCATCGTTCGGGCGACGTTCTCGTTATTCCCGAGATTCACTAGCATGTTATATACAGAGTATAGCAACATTTCGACGAAGGTAGACAACGAAAAAGAAAGAAGACATCCATAATTTCATGCCAATTTGCCATTGCTAATCATTCATAGATGATTTTTACTTCTCTTGGGAGGGAATTTAAGAATTCCGACTCATCATTAAAAAAAACAGCGACAACCGATGAGCAAGGGGGTTAGTTCAACACCTAAAGGAAAGCTAACAAGCTAAAAGCTTAACGCTAAATGAAATAATAAATAAATAAAGGAAATGAATGTAGCCTACTAGCGGTTTTGTCATTGTATTGTGGAAAGTCACAGGTGCCAGAAAACAGAGATTAAGTTTAACCGAAAAGGGCTGAGATAGGACAACCTGGTTACCCACCACTTAAAGAGGCTTGAAGACCCGATGAAAATGCGTTACTTCGTTGTTCCGCTATTTACGGATAATTGATTTTCAAATAGTGGAATTTCCTGTAGGATTTGTGGTCCCTACGAGCTTGTGTTGTACGCTGGACTAAAATGTTTTACGAAAAATAAGTGTTCACGCAGTGTGCTGATCATTGGCCACTGAAAAGCAGCGTTTGTGTTGAGATGTAAATTTTCTGCGTCATGATAGAATCTTGCGTTGTGAGGACGGTTGTAGGTGTTCTGAACGTCATACTATGGCAAGTAGTGAAAAACAAAACAATAAAAACCTTTAACACAATCCACATAGTGCAGTGTATTCAGTTAAATGATAAAAAAAAATTAGTTGGCTTTTCAGTTAAACTTTGAAGGACCTATAATGCCAATCTTACCTACTTCCGTAACTGCATTCTTTCATTCTTAAACCTGGTGACCCAAGTTTCACATCAGTCAACCACAAATCCCTGATTTTTGGATACCCTATGCCAAACGCTGGGTATATCTAACGTTTGGCATAGCCTATGCCTAACGTTGGATACCCTATGCCAAACGTTGGATAGGTGTTGGCACCCTAACCCTGACCTATCTCACTACAGATGAGTTCTGATTGGTTGATTTCTGAGCTTCACTCAAATCATCAATATTTTATTGGGTCCCAGTATCCAGCATTTGGCGTTAGGCATAGGGTATACCAAACGCTGGACATACCCAGCGTTTGGCATAGGCTTTTCCAAAATCAGGGATTTGTGGTAGACTATTTCACATGTGACATTCCGAACCCGGTAACGACACCTCACTCATCTTTGCACTTGCCACGATTCACTAGTTTCCATGCGTTTTATGCTCAAGACGAGCGTTCGAGTATCATGCAATTGATGCGTAAAACTGGTTTTCTGGATTTTGCCAAGTTTTGTTAGAAGTCAATGAGTCTGGAAAAGGGCTTAAAACAGTCAAACCCGTGGAAAGGTTGGTAAAAGCAGAACTTAGTTTTACAGTATTAATATAGTTTTGAAGAACAGAAACAGTAAATAGTGGGAGGTCTGCTTTAAAGCTGGTTTTAAGCAGAAACAACGTATTTTGAGACCGTCTTTAAACACAAACGGTAAGTTTAAAGGACCCCTCGCACTATTTAGTCTTCAACTTATAGTATTTTAAAATATTTGAATATTTAAAACTATGCCGTGCTTTCGGCCAAAGGTTTCGGCTGTTTTAAGACTTTTCCGAGACCCGTTGACTTGTAGCGAAAACAGGGAAACAATTTACATAAACACAGCAAGTGAGAAAATCAGCGTGGTTTTGTTAGAGGGGTTAGGATGTACCGTACACAATTTATGGAGTGACTATGGAAGTAGGTACCATTATTATTATAGGTAAGACAGGTCCTTTAAAAGTTGAAGATTAGGATCAGAAACCATAGACTGGATACGGACAGGTGAAATTTGTGTTATATCTACCTGCGTCAGCATAATCCAAGCTGCTCAGTTGGTAGATCCCCTGCATCTCCTGGCTCCTAGTTCGCTTCAAGGGCATTTCACCGGCGATGACACTAAACTCATAATCTGGCGAGCTCCTTTCGTTTCCATCTTCATCATACTCCCAATCTAAAAAAATGAAAAAAAATTTGACACTAAATAGCAAATTTAGATGAAAAGCGTTCGAAAACTGGTTCTGTGAAGGTGTAATCTTTAGATACAGCAGTAATTTTTGCCATTTCATGCTTCTATAGAAAGACTGGATGTTACTATTAAGATTATGCCAATGATTATACCGGCTGAAGGACGTTACACGAAAGGATTTCGTATACCAGGGGCGTCACGACGGGTGGGGGGGGGGGCTCCCCCTCCAATGCTGTCGGCCAGTCGGTAAAGAATAACCGAGTCGGCACGAAGCGCCGCGATTTTTTTTCAAACAGTAGATTTTTTCATGAAAACAGCCGGTTTTTATGAAAATTGGTCGATTTTTCGTCAAAATAGTCGTTTTTTCTGAAAATCGAGTGAATTTTTCTGAAAATCAGTTGATTTTTCTCAAAATCAGTAAATTTTTTTCAAAAATGTCATTTTTGTTGTTGAAAACAGTCGTTTATTCTGCAGAAAAAGTCGGTGAAAATTACCAGCCAGTCGGTAAATGCCTCGTCCTCGTTGCTAAGGGAATCGACCAGAATTTTGCCCAGAGAATCTACCGGAATTTTGCTCAGGAAATCTACCGGAATTTTGCTCAGTAATTCTACCGAAATTTTGCTCAGGGAATCTACCGAAGTCTTTCTCAAGGAATTTATCGGAACTTGTCTCGGGGAATTTACTAGAGGCTGGATCGGGAATCTACCGTACTTTGCTCCACGGAATCAACCAGAATTTGGCTCAGGGAATCTACCGGAATTTCGTTGCTTACCGGATAAGTATAGACTTACCAGGATGACCCCGGCACACAACTTAACAGTGCTGTCGACTCCTCACCGGTGATAAGCCGAGAGGAGTTCAAAGAGACAAAAAGAAACTCAAAACAGACAAAAAGAAAATATTCGAAGTTTTTCTTGAATGTTCACAAGTATGGAAAGCTTTAAAGCTGGCCAAGACAACCCCTGTTACCTCAGCAAAAGGGGAGAGACGTTTTAGCAAGATGAGTGTTGGTTAACGCCACTTTGCATTCAACATTGGCTGACCAGCATGTTTGTTACTAATTGCATTTGAAACCGAACTAGTTGACGAATGTGAAATTGGATGTGTTGTGAGCAATGGAAAATGTGATAACAAAAAGTGTAGGGTAGGTTGAAGGTTGAGGACTTTTTAGTCTTAACTGACAATCTTAAAGTTTAACCGAATAGGTGTAAGGTCCAACACGTCTATCACTTATTCACTTAATATTCCTGAAAACCCGATACAAATGCTTTACTTCATTTCTCCGTTATCCCCGATAGTCGATCATAGAATGAACTTATTCTTTCGGATTTGTGATACCTCTATGTGCTTGTCCCTGTACGCTTGAAATATTCATCATCTGGAAATGTAAGCCATTGCCGAAAAATTAAATTATAATATCAGATTGATCGCAAGACATATCCTGTCCGGCGAGAAAATGGTTTTCATATTCGTGTTCACCATGTCTTCTTACCCCTTGTTTCATTCGCTGTTAAAAATAAATTTCTTCGCCCTTAATTTAAACCTCCTCCCCACCCCTAAATGTAGAGCTACAGAGTCCATCTACGAACTCGGCCTCGCCCTTGACCAAAAGAATCCTCAAACCAATTTTCATACAATATCTCATTCTCTTCGAGACTTGTCGTGCTTAAAGACAGACGGAAGGACAGACAGACGGACGGATAACTTTTACGAAGTCATAGGTATCCCTCCACTTACGGTTTGGGATCCCAAAACCTAGGTAGTGCACTGTGCTGTGGCCGGGCCTGAAAACAAATTGCTGGGGGTTAATTTTATCCTTAATATCCTGAAATAAAAACTCAAAAATAGAATTTTCTTAGACAACGCAGGCGTTTTTGAAACTGGCCTTAGATCTGTACTTGCTTAGGGTCTTACACTTCGGTATAGGTGTAACATAGGTGTAATAATACATAGGTGTAACTAATAACATAGGTGTAACATACCGGATTTATGATGCAACCGCGTTGTAAATCCTTCTCTGAAGTGCACGTCCGAGTTTACAGTTGATATGCAAATTCCACACTACTAATTCCACTAAACTACGTAATAGGTGTAACATACAGGTGCAACATACCGGTGCAGCATACCGGTGCAACATACCGGTGTAACATATCGGTGCAACATACCGGTGTAATATACCGGTGTAACATACCGGTGCAACATACCTGTGCAACATATCGGTGTAACATACCGGTTAAGAATCTCAGTCAAAGGTGTCACTAAAAGGTTAGAACACTCGATTATAGTTTTGATCGGCATTTCTCAGAGCAAAATAACTCTAAAGAGTATTGCGCAAACTTTGAAAAAGTGACACACAGTCAAATCGCAGCAACACTAGCTCCACTAGCGGATACAAACATCCCTACCGAAACTCAACCAATCGCAGAGCAGAATTATTTTGCTCTGACCAATCGTTAACGAGCGCTGGCTAGAATCCACGTCCGCCACTGAACACGAACAAAGCGACGGAAACCCATTTTCGATGCTTGGGAAGGATAGGTCTGTGGCGTTTAGCCAAAAGGGGACAAGTCACCTTTTTCAAATTTTTCAGGAGAGCAAATTTAGTGTTAAACTGTTTCCATCAAATCAGTAAATTGCGAGGTGAAAAATGGCAGATACCTCCTTATCTTGGTTTTTCATGACGAATCGAATAAACTTACTCAAATCTGCCCAGATGAAAGGATTTTGAAGATTCGGGACTAATCCCATTTTGGCATATTGCTTTTCTGAGGTGTCTGAGGCAGTTGTCATATCTCAGCCAAAACTGGACTTATTACCCTAACGATTAGACCAAATTGTAGATCTTGAGGAGAGGAATCGACTGGTGTTTGTAACTCATTTTCGCCAAAAGTGTGACTTATCCCCTTTTGGCCGAACGCCACAGAGGTCTTCGCGGTATTAGAGTTATTATGCTAAAAGATGACCAACTTTTCTAACAAAGCTTCGGTAGCCCTCCAAACCCACAACCTGTACCCATTTTTTTTAAAGTGAATAATATAGTGCGTAAATAAGTGTAACTTAGTTGTCGAAATCGTGTGCATTTTTTTTTTAATATTTATGTGTCATTAAATGGACCAGATGGGTTAGGCATAGTACTGTTTTATACATTATTTTGTACTCCTCAACTCTGAGGGAAATAAATGAATAAATAAATAAATAACTCGACTTTTGTTGCCGATTTACCTAAAATATTCTTCACCGTAGTGTGGAATTTGCGTATCAACTGTAAACTCGGACGTGCACTTCGGAGAAGGATTTATAACGCGGTTGCATCACTAATCTGGTTCCATTATAAATCCGGTTCTTTCGAAAAGTTGCCTTTTGGATGCGATAGGGGAATCGAGCATCGGGGTCCTACGACAACTGAGTAAAACAAATAATGTCCCCCACATCCCATCTCAACTTCCCCTTACATCAAGGCCGCTCTCATCTTATCAGTCATTCGTGTTTGTTGTCTGATTCGTTATTATTTAATCGAACACACTGAACTATTTGGACTGGGATTTCTTCATTTTCCACTATCTGCTCTAGTTATGACGTTCGGAACATCTGCAGCCACCCCCACAGCGTAAATTCTACTATGACGTGGGAAATTTTATTCTCAACACAAACGTGGCTTTTCACTGGGCAGTGGTGAGATTGGTGAAGATTGCTTAGTACCTCAACAACAACAAACAAATCATAGACACTTCTCGTAAGGCATACAACAAAAAGCGGGACAACGACGTAACGCATTTTCAGCGGATCTTCAAGCCAATTTAACTGAATTAGTGATGGGAAAATAGATTGTCCTATCCCAGCCCTTTTTGGTTAAACTTTAAAACGCTTTTAAAATCCCAGAACAGATTTCCTGACATGGGGAAGTAACCGTTTAAGCGAAGCTGCCTAGAGGAGATTCGTAATCCAGTAGCTCGTCCAGACTGTCGGTTTGCGAATTTAGTTCACAAGCCCGTCATAGCTCACATGGTTATAGCGTGGTCCCAGTAGTCCCAAGGAGACTGGTTCAAATCCCACTACAAAAACTGTCAGAAGTTTCATAACAGATAACATAAGGATGCACGGTTTCAACCAGACAACACGTAGGATGTAATCTGTTGTCGTGACAAACGTTATGCATGAAATGGTATGCATAACAAGCATTGCCATGAAGAGCCGAAAAACCGCCAAAAAAGCATCTGCTGAATTTTCCAATATCATGACGACCAACAAAAAAGTCAGCAGATGCTTTTTTTTACGGTTTTTCGGCTCTTCCTGGCAATAATATAATAATATTTATTTATTACCCACTTACATCAAAAAGATTATTAGTGGAGTATAAACTTGAGGAAGGAAAAAGAAAAAACGGGAAAAGACGTAAAACAACAACTAAAGTCAACAAAACATTAATAAAACAAACGGATCAAACCGTGGTGAGGCGAAAAACGCCAATACGCTGTTTCTGAGAGCTTTTTGTGTAGATCAGTCAGCTTCTCAGTAATATTCGGAAGATAAAACTTTTTAACTATCTTTCGATTCTTGTACCACAGAGGAAGATAGAGAAGAAATTTACAGAATCGGAAGTAAGAAGATCGAATATCGCTAATGTCTTTTTTCTTAAATATAGGGTAAAGCCCAGAAAGGTAAAGAACAGAATGATCGGAGAAAGTAGAGTAAAGCTTGTAACAATGCTTGTTACGCATACCATTTCATGCATGACGTTTGACGCGACAACAGATTACATCCCAAGTGTTGTCTGTTGAAACCGCGCATCCTTGTGTTATCTCTTATGCAACTTCTGACAGTGAGATGCCCTTTTGTTTTTAAGTTCTCAATTTACTGCACAATCCTGTAACAGACCCGCAGTGCAGTGTTTCCAATGAGCTTTGCTGAAACATGATTCCAGAACCTCGCGTAAATCCTCCTCAACCGACCACGAGAAACAAATTCTGTATCGTCTAACCTGCTAGCTGTGCCAGTTTTTTAAGCTGCTCCTCCTTGCTTTGTGCGTGGGCCCACTGCCGCCTTGGGCTGTCGCTTGAGGGAGATGAATCTCCCACTATCCGGAGGGAGCCGTGGGAGTCATCTACAGGCGGATAGGAATAGATCTTTTGACGATTGGCCTTCCGGAAATGAACGCTCTTCTTATGATCCTTGAAGAAATTTGTGTTAAAAAACTAAGGACCCACAACGTCTTCCTCATAAGTATCTGCAACTGTATAGTTCTGATCTTTGAAGAAATAGGTGTTACAAAACTAAGAACCCATAAAGTCTTGCTCATAACTTTTGCAACCTGCAACTGCATTAGAAGTTATCATTCAGTTTTATTTTTATCGACTTTTTTAACTCCCTTCTGTGATTCGGATGAACCTTTATCAGGAGAGTAACTAGGGGGGGGGGGGGGAGGGGTCGGAGGGTTGGCTACAAACCCTTCGGCACAATTTTGCCCAAAACAAGCTTTCCTTCAGCCAAAGCTGAATGAGAATCACGTTTGACAGTGCGAAACGGATACGTCAGCTGCATTTTATTACAGCTATGTTTTGGCTCTTAGGGTCCTCTTCAGGCTCAAGCCGCACAAGTTGGAAAATGAACTTGTCCTGCAGCTCTAATAAAGTGTAGCTGACGTATCCGTTTGGCACTCTCAAAAAAAGCTATTACGATATCCCACCGCTTGCTATTACGATATTGCGTCGTCACACTCAGAAATTTGTCGTCACATTTCAGGTTGCCCGCCCCCCCCCCCCCCCCCAGGATGGTAGTTAGGCCCCTATCCTTCATTTCCACCCAAGTACCATAAACAGTGACATATCTACGATATGCATTCCATAAATTGCGAAGTCTCTAGCCCCTTTTCCCATAGCATGTCACTCTTTTTTCCCAATTCCGCGACGACAGAATTCCTAAATTCCTTCCAAGAGCTTGAAGAATCATAATACAAATGAATCACGACGTCAAATTCTAAACAATTGATCCTGACGAATATTCTGAATACTTTCTTTAGTTTTTATATTCTTTCACAAGACTGTTAGATGCCTAGAATTTTTGTTTGTCGATACTGTTGGCAACAACAGACGGTGCGTTTGATGAAGCAAATGCTTAACAAGGGATTGGGATTAACAAGTCTAGGTTTGGAGAAGGCCTTTAAGTTTCTGGAACTGGCTACGCCTACTCTGCTCGCATTCATCCCACACATCACGGCCCAAATGATCGGGCCAGTCCGTCAGTCTGATAAGTTAGATGTCGCTAGACTATAAGACGATACGGCGGTCCAATCTTTCTACCAATCGATATCCTTGTACAAGGCCTAGTTTTTCTATTCGTCATACAGGAATAAAAGTATGGGATTCAGTTCCCAAGACTGTTAGAGCGTCCGAAGATAGAAAAGTTGCTCTTACATGTCATCTGTCTGATTTTATTTTATTTGATTAATTTCTGTGTGTGCTCAGAGGAAGATCAGACCATTGCCGCAAGCCTTTTTTTCTTTTTCTTTTTCTATCGTTGTATTTCTATTGTTGCAAATTCTCGCGTCGGTATTTGTGTTTGTTTTAGTTGTTAATTATCTTGTCCTAAAAGTGTAGTTTTGATTTGTGTTTTGCTGGGGGGTTTTCTTCATAGCGCCTCAGACTAGGATTTTATTAATAATTTTTACAAACAAATCAGAACTAGTGAAGCGTCGTTTTCTTATGCCACTGGCATGTCTGACGTTTTTAAGCAACATGAGGTTTTTTTTATGGCACTTGAGCTTACTCAAGTGCCATATAGCGATTGTAATTTCTGTCCGTCAGTCGGTCTGTCGGTCTGTCGGTCCCGGTTTTGCTAGTTCGGGCACTTCCAGATAAGCTAGGACGATGAAACTTGGCAGGCATATCAGGAAGTGGACCAAAAAAAATTAGAAATTGTCACTTCCTCGATCCGACCATCTGGAGGGGAGTGGAGGGAGGGGGAATCCTGAAAAAATAGGAAAAATGAGATATTTTTAGCTTACGAACGGGTGATCGGATCTTAATGAAACTTGATATATGGAAGGACTTCGTGTCTCAGACCCTTCATTTTAAATCCAGACGGGATCCGGTGACACTGGGGGGAGTTGTCCTGGAAAATCTTGGAAAACACTGACTGATATAACCGGAACGGATCCGCTCACTTTGGAGGAGTTGGGGGGGGGGGGGGGAGAAGTCCGAATTTGTAGTGATCCCGCGAGTTCCGTGCTTCCTGATGTGCTGGGACGATGGAAATTTACAGGTATGTCTGGGACCCGACCAAATTAAATAGGAAATCGTCAATTCCCCGATTCGACCATCTGGGGGGGGGGGGGAGTGGAGAGAGTGTGAAGCCGAAATTTGAGGTATTTTTAGCTTGCGAACGGGTGATCGGATCTTGATGAAAATTGATATTTAGGATGACCTCGTGTCTCAGACATCTCACTTTAAATCCGGGCCGGATCCGAGGACACTCGGAAACTGGATATTTTGAGAAACGCTTAAAGTGGAGGGATCGGGATGAAACTTGGTGGGAAAAACAAGCACAGGTCCTAGACACGTCATTGACATAACCGGACCGGATCAGGGCACTGTGGGGGAGTTGGGGTGGGGGTCCGGATTTCTAGCGATCCCGCGAGTTCGGCATACTTCCTGATGTCTTAGGGCGATGAAACTTGGCAGGTATGTCAGGGATCCGAACAGATTGACTTGAGAACAGCCGTTTCCCCGACCCGACCATCGTGGGAGGAGTGGGTGGATGGGGAGTCCGGAATCTAGTGGCGTGCATAACTTTTGAACGGGTGATCGGATTTGAATGAAACTTGTCTGGTGAGCTATCGCCTCGGACGTTCAGTGTCACGTCCGGGTCGGGTCCGATACCTGTGGGGATGGAGGGGGGGGGGAACTCGAGAAACTCTAAAAGCAGAGGGATTGGGACGAAACTTAATGGATGGAACAAGCATTAGGCCTAGATGAAATTGAAGGAGCCAGATGGTTTCGGGTCTCTGTGGGGGGAGTTGGAGGGGTTTCCTGGAATTCCGGTAGTCGTGAGTTAGAATAGTTCCAGATGTAAAACGACAACGAAACTTTGCAGGCATATTAGCGACTCGAATTATCTTGACTTAAGAACCTGACACAACATACCCCCGGAAACTTCCGTTCCTAGATCCGAGCATTTTTTGGGGAGCACGAGAAGAGAAATATGGAAATTGACTTCTATAAATTGCAAACGAGTGGTCTGATTCGAGTGAAACTTTATGGGTGATACGAATCGATGGCCTCGACATGTAAAACATGCGTTCGAACCATATGCGACCACGATTAGGGGAATTGGGGGTGGGGGGGACTTTTGACAAGCACAAAAACCAAACGGATGGACCGAATGAGATGCAAACTCGACAGTGCCGAGTTTATGCGGCCTAGATTTGTTATTTGGCGTCCGGGCCGGATTCGGCCAAGGTAGGGGGGGTACTGGAAACTTGCAGATAGGCTATGCTCCAATTGCAGTCAAACTTGCTGGACAGGAACAGGGAATTAAGAGATTGGGCCCGAACCGGCTCCGACAACGTTGGTGGGAGGGGGGGGGGGGGTACCGGAACTTTCCAAAAATGCTCAGATTCGAGTGAAACTTGGTAGATGGTATACACGAAGATGCTTTAGGTGGTCGATTTTTTTTTATTCCGAACCAGATTCGGCCACGGTAGGTGGAGATAGAGAGAGTACCGGAAATCGTGTAGCACGTCTAGGGATCAAACAAATGGATTTATTGGGATGAAAGTTTGAACAGTCATGTGCATTTGCTACAGACAATCGAGACGATGCCGGAACTGCTCAGAAATGAGTGAAACTAAATATCCTATTTCTATTTCCGAACCGCATTTTTGGATGGCGGGTGTATTTTGTGACGTTCTCATCTACTTTCTTGTACAGCCTACTCGTACAAGTGCCATATGAGCTCGTAGCTCTTGTTTATATTTGTCAATAAAATTGTACCATCTTGGTCGTTCGAATCTGGAAACTGGATGGATTATGGTTAATTTATAATTTGTGCGGTGAAGTTCTTATACTTTTTAGTAGAAGAAAATGTCCACCATTTGGCCTCGAGCCTTCTCTCTGCCAAACTGGATCTTTATGTTGCATTTATTTTGAAATAAACAGAACTTGAACTTGAATTTGAAACCTTACCTTCCCTTACGGATAAAGAATAGCCTGTCTAAAAATTAAACAATATAAAGAGTTAAATGATGGAATTTATTATTTAGAGATTTATGAATTTTACGCATTATTCTTAGCCGTTTAAATCTTTTTTGGGGGAGTTAGCAGTATGTTTGTCTGATACGTTTGGTTGTAGTGTTGATTGGCGGTTCCAGATCATGTAAGTCAATGTCCTTATGGCTCATTTCTTTCTTTATTCTTTCCTTTTTGAAGTAATTTGTTTTAGGTCATATTTCAGCCTATTTTAGCCACATTTTAGCAGCAAGGCATTAAAGCGGTGTTATCTTGTTTTTAGAATAAACCTGTTTATTCTCAACTCATTTAAGAACAAAAAAAAATGAAATATGAAAATCATGCGCACTAGTTCATAAAACGATTTATTTACTTACCGACTGATTCAGCGTATGTTCAGGACTTTTAAGCGCCGACTTAGTGGGTGTGAGGGTCGAGTTCCAAATCGACGGGACAAAGTCACCAGGACTTGCTTCTTGAATTGGCTCGGTCTCATCGTCCTCAGGGATGACGCCCTCCTTTCCCCCTTCCTCGAACTCCTAAAATGTAAACTGCTTTTAGAGACAATCGCAGCAGTTAAAGGTCCCCTTGCACAATTGATTCTTTAACTACAGTAGTTTGAAATATTTGAATACTTTAAAACTATGCTGTGCTTTCAACAAATAACCCACGATTTTGGCTGTTTTAAAGGACCTCTCGCACTAATTACTCTTATTTATGATAAAACGGGTAGATTTTTTGTATGACACAAAAACAACCCAACGGCTTGTCCGTTGAGTTTTTATGGCACTTGCCTTCCGGCTAAGTGCCATATACCGATCACTTTTCCGTCGGTCTGTCTGTCGGTCGATCGGTCGGTTAGTCCGGTGTTTGCGAGTTAGGGTACTTCCAGATATGCTAGGACGATGAAACTTGGCAGGCATATTAGGGACCCGACCAAACTAACTTGGAAATAGTCACTTGCCCGATCTGACCATGGTGGAGTGAGGGGGAGGTTGCAGAATCCAGAAATAGGGGCATGCATAACTTTCGAATGGGTGATCGGATTTTAATGAAACTTGATACCTGGGAAGACCTCGTGTCTCAGATGTCTCATCTTAACTCCGGACAGGATCCGATGAATCTGAGGGGGAGTCGGAGGGCGAGCCGGAACTCTTGGAGTGGAGCGATCGGGATGAAACTTGGTGGGAAGAACTAGCACAAGCTCTAGATAAATAACTGACAGGTCTGGACCGGATTCGGACACTGTGGGGGGAGTTGGATTCCGGGATTCCGGCGACCCGTAGTTGATGTACTTCCAGGTGGGCTAGGACGATAAAACTTGGCAGGCATATCAGAGACCCGACCAGATTATCTTGGAAACAGTCACTTGCCCCATCCTACCATCGTGGGGGGAGGGGGAGACAGCGGAATCCGGAAATTAGTGGCATGCATAACTTTCGATCGGGTTATCGGATCTTAATGAAACTTGAGAAAGAACTCATGTCTCAGATGTCCCGTTTCAACCGGATCGGATCCGATGAACTGGGGGGTGGGGTGGAGGGAAGAACCGGAAATCTTGTGATACGCACAGGGTGGAGCGATCAGGATGAAACTTGATGAGAAGTACAGGCACAAGTCCTAGGTGCATCAGTGACAGAATCGGACCGGATTCGGGTACCAAGGGGTGGGATGTAGGGGGTTGTCCGGAATTCCGGTGATCGTGAGTTAAGGTACTCCCAGAAGTGATAGGACGATAAGACTTTGCTCGAGCATTAGAAACTTGACATCATTGGATTAGACATCATCGCCTTCTCCGATCCGAACATTCCTTAAAGAACTCATCTTAACCGCAAAATACAAAAAATACTTTTAAGCAAAATTTACTTTCTCAAGATCGCCATGAGTACATGAACCTTTTTGCCTCAAGGGTTTTGCTTAGAAATTACTTTTTAGCACCCTTAAAGTGTGCATCTTAACCGAAAAGTGAAAAAAAAAAATTTGACCATCACTTCCATCCTCTGACCCAGCCTTGCTGGTTTTTGATTTCCTTCTTGTTTCTTTTGCTTTCTGTCTCCTATTTTTATATTTAAAGTGAAACCATAGGTTGAATTTTCAAACCCCTTAATTTTTTCTTGTTGGAGTATTTCTTACTACATATGCTTGCAAGTGCCATATCAGCTTACACCTCTTGTTTAATTAAACTGAACTGAATGTTCAATTAATTTTTTTAATGAATTTAATTCACTCGCTAGAGAGTATTTCCAGACCTCGTGACGAATATCGTGTTAGCTTATTAAATATCAAAATTATCTTTAATCTTTGTTGAAATGCGCGATTTCGGATCTAGTAAATCAGTAAGAACAAACAACCACAACGTTTTGATTAGCGGTTCGTTCACTGACATTCTCCTGACCTTCTCAAGACTCCCGATACAGCCTATCGCTGCTTTCGACGCTTGGGAACCCCTCGGAGGCCGCTCTCACCTATCGCTGACGTTCATAGACCACCCCCTCTTTACTTCCTAGTATTTTTGATCCGCTACCGCCTCCCCCTTTGTCTGTTTTTCATTTCCCGCCTTTGCCTGACCTGACAGCTGAAAGGCAAATCCAAGCAAGCAACCGGTTTTAAACTACCATGCGATGTCTCCTGCAACCTTGGTTTAGTAGATGCATGCACAGTTTCCTCTACGCCTGAATCCCCACGCCCCCCTCCACGTTCGGATTTTTCATTTTGCTCTCAAAATAGACATCTTTCATTTGAAACAGACAATAATGTTCCTTCCGAACAGTTCCAAAGAACCTTTTCCTGAGTTTGAGTTCCGAATTTCCTTGGACCATCATACGCCCCCTAATAGAAAAAACCTAGCTAAACCCCCGAAAACTCGAAAAGTTAAAGTTGTGGAAAAAAAAGTTACAGGTGATTTCTACCATTTCCCACCAGTACTTTAATGTAATGCTGAAAGTTTAAACTCGGAAAAAAACAGAAGAGCTGGAAACCTTTTTCTAGTCTTCTGCACCCCAAGATAATAGCCGTCACTGAAGTACACCGTCAAAATAAGAGTCACCTAAAGATTAAAGGTTATCGTGAATTCATAAAATTAAGAAAGGATGATCACCCACTGGGAAAAAAAGGCGGTAGAGTGATGCTGATGGTTGATGATAATGCGTCGCCGCGTGAGATCGAAATCCCACAACTTGACGAAAATTATGAGATCTTATGGATTCTAATGAAGCCCAAAAGACTCCCGCGAAATGTCACAAATATTGCAGTTTGTGTTTTTTATTATTCGCCAGGACAAACATCGCTGGTGAAAAGACAATTTATTGAAAAACTTAACCTTAGTGTAGATTACGTAAAAACTAAATACCCCCATGTAAGTTTAATCGTGACAGGTGACAAAAATGAACTAAAGTTGTATAATTTCCTTAAGGATAACAAACTAAAACAGGTTATACATTTTCCAACGACGAAAGGAGGTACCTCTCTCGATGTTATTTGTACTAACATATCTGAATATTATAATGAGCCTCGTGATCTACCCCCGCTTGGTGGAAGCTATCATCACATGACTGAGTGGACCCCATTAAACTCTTTTTAAAAAAAAGTATTCAGTTGAAACTTTTACGTGTCGACCAATCAGTGAAAACGGTTTGTTAAAGTTCGGGAATTGGATCGAACGGGAGCAGTGAGCAGAAGCTCTTGCTGTCTCTAGTACAACCGAGAAAGCAAAAATAACTCAAGAAAAGCTTAGAACGGAGTACGAAACCGCGTTTCCTGAAAGAACAGTCAAACGTTGCTGTACCGGCAGGCCGTATATCACAAAAAATATAAAAGAGCTTCTACACCGCAAAATGAGCCTTTTTCGTCAGGGAGAAAGAGAAGAGGCAAATAAGCTACGCAACAAGATTCGAAAGATGACAAGAGAAGTAGCTGCTGCCCATTATTAACAAGACCAAAGGTGTCTATGGGATCCCTAAAATCTAATATTTGATTCAGACAATCGAGTCTTGTCTTCACCAGATCCAGTCTTGGACAGGCTAATCATCAGAGAAAACCAAGTTCAGATATACCCTTATAAGCCACATCTATTTTGACGATACTGACCGAGACTTCCTGCCGATTTCCGAGCGAACTACTAGTCCAGCAAAACAAAAAAATACAGAAACAAAACCAACGTATCTCCTTATCCCTATAAAGAACATCTAATCAACTTTGAATAAAAGTTTGACTGAAAAAAAAATCCGGTTTGTCATAAACCATTGTCATATACCGACTCAGCCTCTCTTCTTACCCCTTAATCTGTCATCTAATCGAACTTATGCTTCTAACAAATTTTCCGGTTTTGGCCGGATTCCGGGCGAACTAGTTCTCCAGCGAGAAAATGATTTTAACCATCATGTTCGGCATGTCTTTTTACCCATAAATCAAACATTTAATCAACTTCAAATTAAACTTTTACTTTTAACCAACTTTCCGGTTTTCGCCGGATTCCGGGCGAACTACATGTCCGGGTAGAAAATTGTTTTCACATAAGTGTTCAGCATGTCTTCTTGCCCTAAACCGAACATCTAATCAACTCGAAATAAAACTTATAATTTTAACAAACTTTCCGGTTTCGGCCGGATTTCGGGCGAACTACTTGTCCGTCGAGAAAATAGTTTTCACCATCGTCTTCACCATGTCTTCCTACCCCTAAATCGAACATCTAATCAACTTCAAATAAAACATTTACTTTTAACAAACTTTCCGGTTTTGGCCGGATTCCGGACGAACTACTCGTCCGATGACAAAATGGTTTTCACCATCGTCTTCAGCATGTCTTCCTACCCCTAAATCAAACATCTAATCAACTTCAAATAAAACTTTTACTTTTAACAAACTTTCCGGTTTTGGCCGGATTCCGGACGAACTACTCGTCCGATGACAAAATGGTTTTCCCCATCGTGCTCAGCATGTCTTCTTACCCCATAATCGACTATCACATTAGCTGTTTCAAAATATTTTGTTTGCCCCTTAATTTAAACCCCCTCCCCCACCCCTAAATGTAGGGCTACAAAGCCCATCTACGAACTCGACTGGTCCGACGACCCAACGAATCCTCACACCAAGTTTCATCAAGATACCTCATTCCCTTCGAGAGTTATCGTGCTTACAGACGGACGGACAGACGGACGGACGGACAGACGGACAACTTTTGCGATGTCATAGGTATCCCTCCACTTACGTTTTGGGATCCCAAAAAGCAGTAACTAATCTTTTTGCGACGAAACCAAGTCGTTGGTATAAGGAAGTGAAAAAGATTTGTGGTAAAGCTGAATCACCCTTAAATTTTGACTCCGATCAAAGTGATTTCCAAATTGCTTAATGACCTAAACATCCACCTTGCAAAAATTGTACAATCCCTACCAAAATTAAATACTGTCGACCCGGTTCCTGATAATGACACTAATAAGGAATTACACAAAATTACAGAAAGTGAGGTACTGGTCAAATTAAAACGATTAAAACGCAGTAGTGTGACACCAGTAGACATCCCTGTTGATTTAATCAAAGCGTTCCCAGATAAGCTTGTTAAACTCCTTACAAATATTTTCGATGCTACTTCTTCAACTTCAGAGTACCCAGCTATTTGGAAAGTTGGCTACGTAACACCAATACCCCAAAAAGATGCAAAAATTGATTTTGCCAGAGTGCGCCCCATTTCCCTAACCCCAATCTTTAGTAAAGAGTATGAAAGTTTTGTAGCTGAATGGTTAAAAAAAAGAAATTTGTCTGCTTCTGCATCCATAGCAGTTTGGAAATCGAGCTAAAACTTCAACCAGCCATTATATGGTAAATCTTTTAGATTTTATTTTTAAAAACATTGACGAACCCTCCGAATGGATCAATTTAATCGCGATTGATTTTAAAAAAGGTTTTGACCTTATAAACCATAATATCCTAATAGATAAACTTGTGAATGAATTTAATGTTAACCCCTGCAATATTTTGAAAATTAATGTAGGATTTTTTAGTGATAGGTCCCAAATTCTAAAATATAATAATAATTTGTCGGACCCGCAGGCAATTTTCTGTGGCGTGCCACAGGGAACAATTTTAGGTCCGCTACTTTTTCTTGTAATGATTAACAATACACCTTCTGACAGACCAGAAAGATGGAATACGTTGACGATCTTTCTCTTATTGAAATATGTGGGAAAGGACACAATAGTGAAGCGGCCAATATAATTTCGCAGATATAGGCCGAAGCTTTAAATTTAGACATGGCTGTGAAGGAAAAGAAGTCTGCAATTCTTACAATTTCTTTCCTGAAAGAAGTGCCAATTTTTGAACCTCCTATTCCAGATACTTTGCGTGTAAACCAAATAAGACTCCTCGGTCTAATTATATCAAACGATTTGAAATGGGAACTCCAAACGAAGGAAATAGTAAAGCGTGGACACACCGGCCTTCATATGCTGAAATTACTTGCTAAAAATAGGTTCCCTGAACAAGATTTGCTCCGTTTTTATGTTTCTTTTATACGTTCGGGGCTAGAATACCTGGTGGAAGCTTGGCACTTTGGCCTTAATTAAGACCCGGCTTATCGGATCGAAAAAATACAGAAACGTGCCCTACTATTTATGTCACGATCCCCCAAATTCCTTACAATGAGTTCCTTCAGAAATTTAAACTTGAGTCCCGTAGGTTGAAACTGTGCATGGCTTCCGGTAAGAAAATGCTTCAGCACCCTATCCATAAGTATATACTTCCGCCACCGTTCAATACTGCTCCCGAACAACCTGCAAGAGCGGCCTCAGTGGTGATCCCAAAACTCCAACACGTAAAATGTGACCATGTACGGCATGAAAAGACGTTTGTACCGTCTTACGTTAAAATTTTAATCTTATTTAGTGTTTACTTTTATATATGACGTTGACATATTTATATATGAGCGTCTACATGTATATATGACGATTTCGAAAAATCTGGATTTCACCATGATAGTTTGAAAAGAATAAAAGTGATATCTATCTATCTATCTATTTAACTCGAAAAAAATAGAGAATGTGGTGACTAACCTTCCAGATAAACACTGCGCCTGTTGATACACTTCCATCCCCAGCTGTTTCGCACTCATCTTCGCTACTGCTCGAAGCATCACTCGACCAGTCCTTGTTTTCCGAGTATTCTTCCTCGCTTTCCGGTGAATCCGGTCGGATCGAATCTGTTTCAAAACTGTGACCATTCGATGAGAGCTCCGGGTCCACGAATCTTTCAACGTTTACATCTTGAAGGTATTTATTCTCCTCCAAGCGTTCTGACGCCCCTTTAGCGCCTATAGTTTCGCTAGCTCCACCTCCTAATGTTTCACTGTCAACAAAACCTGACATCATTACGGAACTAGGAAAGTTCTCAGACAAGCGGGACTCGCTCTCTCCCCCGTTATCTAGTAGGTCTGCGGCGTTAGTATCTTTAGCGCCAAGTACGTTGCGGTCAATAGAGGGAGAAGATGTGAAATAGGATTCGAAAACTGCTCCTTTTGATGATGGAGGTTCACTCTGAGGTAAGTCCGCGTTCTCAAGCATGCAGCTTTGAACACTAAAATTACTTTTGTTAGCTTCAAACAAGTCAGAGCTGGGTAACGATTTACTCACTTCGTCAGGAGCTACCTTTCCTGGTTCGGCCTTCTCTGGTTCAGCCTTCTCCGTTAGTAAATTACTATTCTTAACTTCTAATAAGTACGGGGAAGCCTCTGGTTCTCGGGGAGCAAAGCATTCTGCTGGTTTGGTCTGATGAAGGTCGTCTATCTTTTTAACTTTATTCTCGGTTTCAACTAGGAGCGTTGCTTCAGGTGAACTCCTGGTCTGCTGCGGTTGCCTCCGGATGGAAAACTCGGACATCATACTAGAGGATTCCTCCTTAATCGGAGAAAGACTACACGCTCCGGGTATTGGAATTCCGTAGTTGATCTCCACAATTCGGTTTTCCGATCCGGAATCCGACGGAGCATCAGCGAAGGCTGGACTTGCCATTTTTCGGTCAGGATCCTCATCCGGTTCGTAGTCCGAAAACCGGGGTAAGGGGCGATCGAAATTGCTTTCATAACCCCTGGAAAAATTCCCCTTGAAAACTGGCGCATCCACGATCAAATCCAGCACCTGAGTCCGCCTATCCGGAGAGATTTCGAGCAAATCCGGAATTTCCGGATCGTGACCGGGAACTGTCAAGCTAATGGTCGAAAACAGCTCTTTCCTGCTATGACATGACTGATCATTTTCCGCGCTATGAGGCGTACTGGTTAAATGTTTGTGGTCCTGTGCAATCACACTTACTGGAGTATCGAAGAAACTGGTTCCTTCCATGGTCTCACTTGTATTCACAACAAATTGAACTGGGCTTATATTAGCGACGAATTCAGACCGCTCTCCTTCCTTATCACCCTTATCTAAGAGCGGTTCCTTATCACTATAGCTGAGACTCTCGCTTCCGTTCTCAACGTGAGTGAGACGCATCAGATCTGTTACACTTCGAGATTTTTCCCTCACAAGATCCTCAAATTCTCCTCGCTCTGCCCTCGCTTCCACATCCAGGTAGCTTGGGGTAAGGCTGTCCAGCTGTTGGGTATCAACGGTTTGCGTTCCGAAGCGATCGTGCATAACACCAAGAGAGAGATCGAAATTCGGTCGCACGTCGAACTCTTCAAGCATCAGGGCACGATCCAATGTTCGAAGAGCCTCATTAACCTTTTCCGTGTAGGCAAGGTCATCATCACTGGCTTCTTTGGACTTGGAGTAGTTCACTTTGAGCGAATCTTCGAAGTCTGGCATTCCGAACAGGCTATCATCAACGCTGGCACCATCGCTGAAAGCGGAGCTTTGTCGTTGCAACTGGTCCCATCTGGTGTCAAAATCGATGTCAGACCGCAGCGTGATAGCGTGAAGACCAGACAGAATTGCGATGATATTCTCGACGGAAGGCCGGATTTGCTGCTCAGATGCACAGCACTGTAGCATTAAATGGTACCTAGAAAATTAAATATTTACGAATTCTTACTTTGGATAACTCATGGGCGACCGGATTTCCGGCTCGGAACCGTAGGGCTACAGCATTAACTGATACCTAAAAAATTAAACACCGGATTTCCCGCTTGGAACCTTCTTTGTTTTTTTCCTGAAGTTGAACCAGAGGACTGACAGCCTGACTAGGACCCTTGCCAAGGAGGGCCGAAATATCGCTGCTGAAGAATCGTAGCTGACGTATCCATTATAAACATTGTATGCATAAAAAACGCTAAAGCATTAACTAATGCCTAGAAATTTCAACACTTACGAATCCTCGCTTTGAATTAAATCTGGGCAACCGGATTTATGGCTCGGAACTATAGTTCTATAGCATTAACGGATAGGCTGCCTAGAAAAATCTAAACTTACATGTTCTCGATTTGAATTAAATCTGGGCAACCAGATTTCCGGTTCAGAACTGTAATATTATAATATTAACCTTAAAATAAATATTTACGAATTCCTGCTCTAAATCAGATCTAAGCTACCCGTATTTGCTGCGTGGAATCTTAATTCTATACCATTAAATCATATCTAGCTAAATATTTAAAAATTGTTGCTTTGTATTAAATCTCAGCGTCCGGATTTCCGGATCGGAACTACAGTGCAATAAGATTGCAATACTCGATCACAGGGGCACATTTTATGCATATACAGACAGAGTTCTATACTGACGATGTATCGCCTTAAAAACAAGGGCAGAAATCCAATATCGGCTGACTTAACCGTTTCAAAAACATCAAAATGATTCGCAGCAAGCTTGGTGTTGTGTGGTCTGTTTGTGAAGTGTTTTACTAATACATACATAGCAAAGCGAGCTTTCCCTATGACGTTACTTCAGAGATGGGCGAATCCGAATCCGGATTCGAATCTTCTGCCAGTTAGGCTGGATTCGGACTAGGATTCCAAACCCCCAATCTTATACGAATCCACTCAAATTTCTAGTCTACATCCTTCCAGTTTCCGTTTCCCAATTTTTACACTGTGGCCTTAGGCAAGCTAACTTTTTTATATCCGCCACCAGCCAACTTTAGCAATTTCTCACGTTATCCGATTACCTTAGATATAAGTGCTTTTTGTAACCTCTCATATTTTGAATTATAACCTATGTATATGATTTTGATTATTGTTAAGTTCGGATTCGAATCCTCAGCATGAAATGGTGGATTCGGATTTGGAATCGGATTCGTATGTAGCCCTGGATTCGGATTCGTATTCGAATCCTTTCATGGTCGGATTCGCCCATCTCTGCGTTACTTCTAGAACTTCAACTTCAAACGTCACAGTGGTGCGCCAGTTAGAGATGCAAGTTGTCGGTTACTTACAGACATACCCAACCTCTAAAGGATGCTGAATGCCGTTCCGTCCACTTCGATCGCCTTTTCCGTCGACTGCTCTATTGCCCCGAGCCACCGAACGGATGAAACAACTGTATTTATTTATCAAAAGTAGACTTGATTGATAAAGTGATTAAGACTGGACGTTAATAGTAAGGTTAACGACCAGTATTATATTAATAGTAATATTAATGTATTAACGTTCAACTGTATATATTTATCAAGGAACAGTCCTATTTATAGTATGTTATGTGTAATATCCCAACGTAGACCTCATTGATAAAGCGATTAGACTGGACGTTAATAGTAATATTAACGACCAGTAATATATTAATAGTAATATTAACGTGTTAACGTCCAACTGAATATATTTATCAAGGAACAGTCCTATTTATAGTATGTTATGTGTAACATCACAAAGTAGATTTGATCGATAAAGCGATTAAGACTGGAAGTTAATAGAGATTTTGTGCGATACCCAAACAAGGTGCAAGAAGTAACGTTTCAGGTTTGCCTATCGGCACTGAAGAGCTGGCTGTTTTTGTTTGGTTGGAATAAACTCTTGTATTCGCAGGAGATGCTCGCTTTGCTAGGGTACAATGATAGTCGCGTTTTTTATCGGAATTCTTGGTTCTCGCTTCTCGTCCAAGTGACGATTTTTGCTCTTTTCGCTTCTCCATTCTCGCTTTTGACAACAAGACCAAAGGTTTCGATGGGATCCAAAAAATTTAATATTTGCTCCCGACATTTCGGTCTTGTAGGTCTTCAACAGACTCCTTAAACATTTTTACTTTTAACATTTACAAACAGGTTAAGGCCAATGGTAATAATCGGAGAAGACCAAGTTCGTATTTGACAGTGCAAACCGGATATGCCAGCTAAATTTCAACGAGTTCAGATATATTCCGATATCCGTTTTGCGCTGTGAAATATTCAAATATAGATTCAGCATATGGTTTACCCTATAGCCTACGTCGTATCCCCTTCCTTCCCTACTTCTGTCCAACTTTCGGTCTCGGCCGGATTCCAGACAAACTACTTGTCTGGCAAAAAACTAAAGCTCAAAAACGAATTCAGCATGTCTCCTTACCCCTACATCCAACCTCTAATGAACTTCAGATTAAACTTTTACTTTTAACAAATTTTCCGGTTTTAGCCGGATTCCGAGCGATCTATACATCCGGTGAGTAAATCATTGTCATATGCGAATTCAGCATGTCTTCTTACCCGCGATTCGAACATCTTATCAAATTTAAATAAAACTTTTACTTTTAACAAATTCTCCGGTTTTGGCCGGATTCCGGCCGAACTAGTTGTCCGGCAAGAGAATAAATTTCATATTCGGACTCAGCACGTCTTCTTGCCCCTAAATCAACTATCTCAATACAAATATTTGTTTGCCCCTTAATTTGAAACCCCTCCCCCACCCTCAAATATCGGGCTATAGCCCATCTACGAACTTGACCTGTACTTTGACCCAAAGGATCCTTCCACAAAGTTTCATCAAAATATCTCAATCCCTTCGAGAGTTATCGTGCGGACAGATGGACAACTTTTGTCATAGGTATCCCTCCACTTACGTTTTGGGATCTCAAAAACACTATTTTTCCACCCGTTATAACCTGTTTCAGAGAAAGGTTTATTTACACAACAATCGTGGTTCAGTGGCTAATTTTATGTTGTACTATAAAACATGTTATGATTATATTCGATTCTGACAAAAACACAAAAAAGGAGAATTGGCTTCATCGCAATAGTCATAAAACGCGGACTGAGAGGAGAACTGAGATAAAAAAAAAACGCCTATTAGTAGGATACTTGACAAAGAATCCCGCACAACACGTGGCCTAAAGAATACCTAAGCAATTCTCATACTTACAATGCGTCCCCTGACGGTTGCCGCTGCGGGCGATCGACAACACTTTTGGGCGCTATGATCACATTTTCAATCACTTCCTCATCCGATAGATGGTAATACGGGAGTCTTCCCAACTCGAAAATCTCCCAAAAGATGATCCCGATGCTCCACACGTTACCGAGACTTGACGCCTGGTACTGCGCTACAACCGTGTCGCTGCTTTTCTCAGAAACGAACACGTCCTCAGGGGCGACCCAGCGAATGGGTATAGTTGCGCCGCCGATCTCGTAATAATCGCCCTAAAACATGGATCGATTCAAGAGGACTGAAGCAAGATATACAAAACAAAATAGACTACACTGTCAGCGTAACCCAAGGTTCACACAGACGTTCACACTGAGGCGATATCGGCCACCGCCGAGATTTTCGTCGCCAAAATCGGCGATTTCTGTTGCTTCGTCAGGCGATTATCAATGTTGGGAAAATTCAACTTTAATCGGGCGACAGTACGATTTTATTCACGCAACAGCAACATTTCGAGTTAAATTCTGATGACGACGAAAATTCAGTGTGAACATCCAGGCGATAAAAATCTTCTGTCGGTGCGACTGAAAATCTCGTTCATCGCCACGATTTGCTCTGTGTGAACCTAGGGCAACAAACAACATCCGGATGTTGTCTGCTGTATTTGAAAATGTTACGGGCGTTGCCATCAGGAAGAGACGAAAAATCGCCAATAAGCATCTGCTGAATTTTCAGACATCATAACGACATCTCTTCCTGGCAATCGTTGTTATGCACAACATTTGATGCATAACGTTTTCCAACACAACAGATAACATCCCAAGTTTTGTCCGTTACGCACTGTCTGTTGAAACCGCGCATCCTTCTGTTGTCTGTTATAAAACTTCTGACAGTGTACAGGGCGTTTCTGGCGGTCTGGAAAGCTCCGCTGGCTTGTGCGCCGGCAGTGTTTGCGACTTCTGCTAAACCTCGCTTTACTTTCCAGAGCTGATTTTGCGCTCAGGGTCTCGGAAACTCAAGCCAACTGTTCTGGAATGAAATCCACGACAGGAGTGGAAATATCTTGGAAATTCGTATAGCAGTAACCACATTCCATCGATAATCGTTAGGATAATAATAATAACTAATTTATTATTTTAGTCGCGATTCTGCAGAATCGAGAAGTTGCTTCGATGGTCAGTTCTCCGACTTAGTCGAATCTTTTTCTTTTCTTTATTATTTTTCTATACTCTGTATGGGGCAGGTTCTGTGCCATTTTCATAAGGGTTAATAAAATTATTGATTGCTTGATTGATTGATTCTCATTCTCGTTCTCCTTCGTGATTGGTCAACGAAGGGCGGAATTTCAACCCGTATACACTGGTTTCAACGGGTGGCAAAATTAGTGTTTTTGTCAAAAGCGAGAATGGAGATTCGATTAATTTCAATTAAATTCACTTTATTCGAAAAAGAGCTACCAGCTCATATGGCACTTGTTACGAGTAGGTGGTGCAAGAAAGTAGACGAGAATGTCACAAAATCCTAGGTTCGGACCAAGAAGTAGGATATCTAGTTTCACTGAAAATCTGAGTATTTCCGGCTTTGCGTCGGATCATCTAGGAAATATTTCTTTTCTACCTTTTAAGTTTAGATCCAGTCATTTGATCCCTACATGTGCCACCATATTTCCGGTACCCCCACCCCCCTCCAAGCCGGATTCGGTCCGGACCCTAAGATGTCATCTACGACATATGATCTCATTACTTTGTAAGTTCCAGTAAATCGCTCACTCGTTTAACCCCTATGCGAGCCGCAGAATTTCCGAAAGTCTCCCTCCAACTCCCCCCACTGTGGCCGAATACGACTCGGATACATAAACTTCTCATCTTTGACATTTCCTCTTCCCGTCCACCAAGTCTGATGCGAACCAAATGTCCGGTTCCCCCTTCATCCCACCGTGGCCGGATCCAGACCGGACACCAAATAACGGATCTAGGACGCAAAAACTCGATCCTGTCCAACTTGTATCCCATTCGGTCCACTCGCTTGGTCTTTATGCACATCAAAAAAGTTTCTGGATCCCCCTCCAACTCCCCCAGCCATAGCTGCATGTGTTCGGACACATATTTTGCATATCTAGGTCATCCGTTCTTATCACCCATAAGGTTTCACTCGAGTCGGGCCACCTATTTCCGGATTTGCTCAGGGCATTCTGTCGGGTTCTTAAGTCTATTTGGTCGGGTCAGTAATATACCCGCCAAGCAATATCGTACTTGGCACATCTGGAAGTTTCATAACTCGTGATCACCGGAATTCCGAGAAAGCTCCTCCAACTCCCCCCACAGAGCCCGGATAAACTTGTTTTTCCTACCAAATCCTATCCCGATCTCTCAACTCTAAGCATTTCACGAGGTTTTCAGTACCCCCTCCAACTCCCCCCACAAGTATTGGATTCGGTACGGACTTCGCGCGGAACATCTGAGACGACAGCTCTTTCCACTTGCAAAGTTTCATTCACATCCGTTCACCCGTTCAAAAGTTATCCGTGCCACTAGATTCCAGATTCCTCATCCTTCCACTCCCCCCACGATGCTCGGATCGGGGAAGTGACTATTTCCAACTCAATCATTTTGGGGTCCCTGATACGCCTGCCAAGTTTCATCGTCCTAGCCTAGGTGGAAGTACCCAAACTAGCAAAACCCGGACCCGACCGACCAACAGACAGCCCAGCAAATGGAATTTTTACCGCTTCAAGCGAATTAGTCTTTGATTGTGTCCCTCGCCTCATTATCAACCGGAATATCTCTCAAATAAAATCAGCTGACGTATCCGTTCAGTGGAGTCAACTATGATCCACCACACGGATGGATAGATAGATAGATAAGCTTTTATTTTCACCAAAATTTTCATGGCACTGCCAAATTTCTTTGGTATAGTCACATTAAAAAGCGACCCAAAAAAAGAACAAAGAAAACAAAACACTAATCAATCCTCCTGATCCACAAGTTAATAAACAGGAAAAAGCGAAGCTTTTACTTTTTAAAATGGAGGGTAGTGCAAAACTATCACTGTTAAGGAGGTTTGTACTTTTACTATGCCGAGGAATATAGTTTAAAAATATCGTAGCAGAATTTCAGTTAAATGTCGATGATGGTGATGAAACCTGTGTGGGAATAATCATAACTCAAATATTCCTCCAGCTCAAGCTGACTGCGTATAACATTTGATAGTGCAAAACGGATACGTCAGCTAAATTTTATTAGAGCTATATTTCGGCCCTTCTTGGCAAGGGTCCTCTTCACAATTTCATTCTCCAGTTTGAGCAGCTTGAGGCTGCAGAGGACCCTTGCCAAGAAGGGTTGAATTACAGCTATACTTAAAATTCAGTTTACGTATCCGTTTTCATGATCGATAGATGGCGATACGCCACGTATCGCATTGCAAACCATCTATCTTTAAATTGTGCCTAACAAAGTTTTCCTTCGAAGATGAAATTTGTGTCAACTAACAGTGCTATTCCAAGTGGCATATTCTTCTTTTTCTTTGTAATGATTGTATATATTCAAGTTATTTTCACCCGTTAAAAGTAGTGATCGACACAATGTAGTGCCAATTCGGCGCTACGAGTTGTATCAATAAAACTATATATCGATTTATTCAAACAATATTTGATTAACTGGTTTGATTAATTACAGGTTTGTTTCCTTCCCCGAAGTTGAACTAGAGGATTGACAGCCTGACGAGGACCCTTGCCAAGAAGGGCCGAAATATCGCTGATGAAGAATCATAGCTGACGTATCCGTTGTAAACATTGTTTGAATAAATGTTTCAAAGTCAGCTTGGGCTCAAAGAATACTTATCTATCCATCTATCTATCTGCACTGTCAAAGACAATAAGGACTAAATCAAATGGTGGCTCTATACTGGAATAGATAGATAGATAGATATTTAATGCATAAAAGCCAACAAGGGCCATCGCAACAAAACAACAAAAGAAAAAATATATAGAATGCCAATGTACTATGCCAATATTTAAAACTACAGGGATATACAATTTCCCGGTGTGTTAACCCTATCCGGAGGAACCTTCCAAACAGTTGAATAGCCTGGAAACTTTTCTCTTTCATTCTCTCAATTATCCACTCACTCCCACATGCTCTCACTCCAAACAACTCTTGTCTCGATGGAGAATATTCCAAGTGGCATATTCTTCCTTTTTTTAATGGTCAACATATTTAGTGCCAATTCGGCGCTACGAGTTGTATCAACAAAACTATCTATCCATTTACCTATCTGCACTGTCAAATACCAAAAAGGTGGTACATATGGTTACTGGATAGGGAGAATACATTATTCTGAACGCTACATGACCATAAGGGAAGAGAAAAGCTATCCAGGGTCAAAACAAGGGTATTAAGGGAATCCTGAGCCTCGTTTTTGTTGCACGCTGTAGGTCCACTTCTCTCCCGCTTCCGGGCTGATTCTTTCTACGTTCGTTTTTGCGCTGCAGTGCTTGTGAGGAAGACGGCAACGCTTCTCGAGAATCGCAGACTTGCTTACCGACCAAGTCTGTGCTTCCCTGCAAGGTGCTGCTTCAACCCCATAAGAAATCGTGCAGGCAGCGAATCCAAAAACGCATCTTGTGCAGAAGCACAGAAGTGCTGCAGCAGCTACATCGTAAAAAGTTTTTCCGTATAAAGATTAAAGTTAACTGCAGTATTTGCTACTCGGGTTATTCTTATCTCTACGCAGACAAGATTAATACCAAATAGAGATAAGATGAATCCGAGTACCAAATACTGCAGTTAACTTCAATCTTTATACGGAGAAACATTTTACTGTGTATGCGGCAGCAATACTGCAACAAAAACGAGGCTCTGTTCACCGATAAGAATCTTACCTTGTGTGTTTCTTTCGAAATTCCATAATCGCCAATCAGGATGCTTCCTTTCGAGGTCACGAGGCAATTTCTGGCTGCTAGGTCGGGATGGATAAACCCCTTACTGTGAAGACAATGGAGGCCATTGGCGACGTCCAGAGACATCTTTGTTAAGGCGCTGGCACTAGGGATATAACCGATTTTCTGCTGGTCTAGTAGGTAGGACTTGAGATTTCCCTGCAACAAAACGCATTTAATGCATTTAATTACGTATCAAACTGCTTTCCCTCTCTTTCCCCAATCAACACGAACTGGCCAGTAGCTACTACAAATCTTGAGCAGAAGAAACAAAATTCTGATTACAGGTTTGTTTCCTTCCCCGACGTTGACCCTGAAGATTGACAGCCTGACAAGGACCCTTGCCAAGAAGGGCCGAAATATCGCTGATGAAGCATCGTAGCTGACGTATCCATTATTTCAATATAGAGTATAAGTTTTGCTCAACTCGGGTTAGACAGCAATTCTTCTCATTCATCCATTTTTTGGTAATACACATACTACATAACACGAATATATGACAAGGTACAAGAAATACAATTTCTATTTTATAATAATATATGACAAGAGGCAAGATCCCCTGAAGCTATCTTGTTCGAAGATCCACTATCTATAGCCTGCAATAACCTACATAAGGCATAATCCCATACGAATTATCAAACATGGCAAGCATAAATAAACTACAGACGTACATGTAAATATTAACGGCAAAAAATGAAAAAAAAATGAGGATAAAAGAACAAGACCAAAGGTTTCGATGGGATCCCAAAAATTCAATATCTGATCCAGACAACTGGGTCTTGTCTTAGCCAGATCCACTTCGCCAGACTCCTTGAACATTTTTACAATTAAAATTCAGAAACGGATTAAGGCCAAATAGCTAATCACCTGAGAAAACCAAGTTCAGATTTGGATTCAGCATGTGTGTTTACCCCTATAAGTCATATCTGTTTTGACGAAAACTTCCTGCCACTTCTGCCAATTTCCCGGTTCCGGCCGAACTCCAGAACTACTTGTCCGGCGAAAAAAGAAAGCTCAAAGACGAAATCAGGGTATCTTCTTTGCCCAGTAATGAACATCTAATCAACTTCAAATAGAAATTTAGCTTATAACAAATTTTCCGATTCCAGCCGGATTCCGGTCGAACTATATGTCCGGGTAAAATACGATTGTCACACAGGGACTCAGCATCTCTTCTTACCCCTAAATCGCTTATCTAATCAACTAGAAATAAAACTTTGACTTCCAACAGTTTTCCGGTTTTGGCCGGATTCCGGACGAACTACATGTCCGGGTAGAAACTTGTTTTCACATAAGTGTTCAGCATGTCTTCTTGCCCTAAATCGAACATCCAATCAACTCCAAATTAAACTTTTAATTTTGACAAACTTTCCGGTTTGGGCCGGATTCCGGTCGAAATACTTGTCCGTCGAGAAAATAGTTTTCACCATCGTCTTCAGCATGTCTCGCTACCTCTAAATCGAACATTTAATCAACTTCAAATAAAACTTTTACTTTCAACAAACTTTCCGGTTTGGGCCGGATTCCGGGCGAAATACTTGTCCATCGAGAAAATAGTTTTCACCATCGTCTTCAGAATGTCTTCCTACCCCTAAATCGAACATCTAATCAATTTCAAATAAAACTTTTACTTTCAACAAACTTTCCGGTTTGGGCCGGATTCCGGGCGAAATACTTGTCCGTCGAGAAAATAATTTTCACCATCGTCTTCAGCATGTCTTCCTACCCCTAAATCGAACATCTAATCAACTTCAAATAAAACTTTTACTTTCAACAAACTTTCCGGTTTTGGCCGGATTCCGGGCGAACTACTTGCTCGATGACAAAATGGTTTTCACCATCGTGTTCAGCATGTCTTCTTACCCCATAATCGACTATCACATTAGCTGTTTCAAAATATTTTGTTTGTCCCTTAATTTCAATCCCCTCCCCCACCCCTAAATGTAGAGCTACAAAGCCCATCTACGAACTTGACTGGTCCGACGACCCAACGAACCTTCTCACCAAGTTTCATCAAAATATCTCATTCCCTTCGAGAGTTATCGTGCTTACAGACGGACGGACGGACGGACGGACGGACGGACGGACGGACGGACGGACGGACAGACGGACAACTTTTGCGATGTCATAGGTATCCCTCCACTTACGTTTTGGGATCCCAAAAAGAGACAAAACAAATAAACTCGGACAAAGTATTTTCTATCAGAGTGATATAAAGAGAAAAAGAGGAAGAAAGAAATGAGGGGGGGGCACCCCCCCCCCCCCCCCCAAACACACACTTTTTTAGATTCGGTAAAATTTGTGGCTGGAGGGACATGGTTTGAATATAAGTTTCAAAGTCAGCTTGGGCTCAAAGAATATTCATTCTTAGAATCTTGGCGACCCGCGTTAAAAGATTGAATCTGTACGAGAAGCAGTTACACTGTAACCTACATGAAAAAAAAATTGACTTAGAAAATTTTCACCTGCGGCGCTCAATTTACTTTTGTCTTGGGTATGATAAATAGATACTGCTACTGCAATCGTGCCCGGCAATAGATTGTCAAATGGGCTTGGCAAAAACGTCTAGTAGCCGGCTACTCATCTTTCATGCTGCCTTTTATAGTTACTCTGTGAGCGTAATCCTTTCTGTTAAATAATTTGAAATAATTTATAACTCGAATTCTCAGTCTCTAGGATTCGGTAAACTTTTTGAAAGATTCGGTAATATTTTTGGCACTGCACCCCTCCAACGAAAATGCACTTGCAACCAGAGCAAAATAACTCTAGAGAGTACCGTGAAGACCTATCCTTCCCATGCATCGAAAATGGGCCTCCGTCGCTTTGTTCGCATGCAGTGGCGGACGTAGATTCGAGCCAGCGCTCGTTAACGATTGGTCAGAGCAAAATAATTCTGCTCTGCGATTGGTTGAGTTTCGGTAGGGATGTTCGTATTCGCTAGTGGAGCTAGTGTTGCTGCGATTTGACTGTGTGTCACTTTTTCAAAGTTCGTGCAATACTCTCTAGAGTTCTTTTGCTCTGCTTGCGACGCCCTTGCCTACTGACTAACTTAAGTGGAACGGATGAGACGCCGGAAAATTGAAAGCAAAATAAGGTGAGGAGGTATATCAGATGGCATTGAATGCCATAAAGAGACGGAACGGAAAAAAAAAAAAAAAAGCGGTTGTGGGTGAGGATCTCCAACGGAGCAATTTTCTTGTGGAATACCATTTGCCACTCTTGGTGTTAATAAGTAAACAAATGCTTAGTCAGAAGACACAGACACCAGCAAAACTTGAAGAAATCTCTTTTGTATTTTTATTTATTTACTCTTGTCTGGCCACCGGGCTTTTAAATGTTATCCTGCCGGTCGTGGATTTTTGCTCGGAGCAGTATATGAGAGAGTTCTTGTAATTATCCGTTCTTCATAGAATGATGACTGATTTTTGGCGCGAAGAACTGACTGAACAATGTTAATTATACGTTTGAAGAAAAAGTAAACTACAACTGACAAAACAAACTTACATTTGAGCAGTGTTGGAGGACGACCAGCTTGGGGTACGACTCCAAACAAGCCCCTACTAGCTTTAGGACATTCGTGTGATTCACATCCTTGTAGCATCTGACCTCGTTTAAAAATCGTATCATTTCTTGAGTGGAAGCGTCCGGCCTCAGTATTTTGACAACGCAACGTGATTGGTTCTCGCCAGGGACCAAGTCCCGCCCCTCCGCCTCCACGGATTGGCCGAACCACCCTCCTCCAATGACTTTGAGGTATTGCAGTTTTTGCCGCTGACAAGCACTGGCCGGGTGAGCTAAATTGGAGAGTGAATTACTGCAGGTATAAGCTAAAGCAGTGGTTCCCCAACCTTTTCTGTACCACGGGTTACTCTTACACCGATATTTTCCAAAATGTATGAGAGTTTTGTAGCAGATTGGCTCAAAGAAACGATCCATGATTTAATAGATGAAAACCAGTTCGGAAACATGAAAGGTTTATCGACGACACATTATCTGGTTAGCCTTCTCGACACTGTATATAAACTACTTGATGAGCCTGATACATGGCTGAATCTTATTTTAGTTGACCTCCAAAAAGCGTTTGATCTTGTTAGTCACAATGTTTTAATTGAAAAATTATTAAATGAATTTAAAGTACCACCTTTTCTAGTTAATATCATTGCATCTTTTCTGTCAAATAGAAGTCAAGTTGTAAGGTATAAAAACATTTATTCAGATGCACTTCCTATTTCTTGCGGTGTTCCACAGGGAACGCTCTTAGGTCCTCTGTTATTTTTGGTAATGATTAACAATTTTGCTAACGAATCAGCCCATCGCTGGAAGTTTGTGGACGATATGACATTACTTGAAAGGTGCAGAAGGAACATAAAGAGTACAGCAATGGAAATACTTGACGATATCGCTGCCGAAGCAGCCGAGTCGAAAATGAAAGTTAATTCACAGAAATCGAATATCATGACCATAAGTTTTCTTAAATCAAAGCCATCGTTCACTACTCCAGTACCAAATGAAATATTTACAACAAAGACCAAACTTTTGGGGATCACACTGACGAATGATCTGAAGTGGGAGGCTCACATTTGTTCCATTATTAAACAAGCCAGTGCGTCTCTGTCTCTCCTAAAACTGTTTTCCAAATTTTCGTGCCCTAAATCACATGTTCTCCGCCTTTACGTTACTTTCATCCGTCCGCTATTTGAGTATGCTTGTCCGGTTTTGCACTTTGGCCTGACAGTAGATCAGTCTGATAGGCTTGAAACTATTCAGAAGAGAGCTTTGAGAATCATCTACCGCCAGGGCAAAGTGCCTTATATCCTCCTCCTCAAAGAATTCCGCCTCCCTACTTTAGCAGCCCGACGTCTTACTCTTTGTACTGGTTTCGGGAACAGTCTGCGTTCCCACTCATGTTTTGAGCACCTGTTTCCTACCCCATATTGCCCGCCAAAACCTCGACTACCTTGAGCTGTAGCACAAATAGTTCCGGTTCTTAACCCTGTTTGTACAAGAACCGATCGCTACAGAAAGAGCTTTGTACCATCTTTTGTTGAAGTTTTGAACAATTGATTAACTATTTCCCTTTAATGTTTTAATTGTCTAGGGTTTTTATTCTGTTTGATCATTTTTTGACTATTGCTTTATTATGTACAACCGCCTTATTAAATGTTTTGTAATTATGATGTACCTGACGAAAACGACAAGTTCGGCAATCCAATGCTGTGAAAGTCTCGTTTTACAATAAAGTATCAGTAGTAGCAGTACCACGTACCCCTAATCAAGGTTCGAAAAGGTTGCGTACCCCCGTTTTTAGAACGGGAAAAATATGGTATTTATTATCGTAAATGATAAGGCGTACATGTGTAGAAATATATACACAATTCAAGAGACACTGAGGCTGCTTTGTAGCAAAGATTGTGTCGGGTCTCGTCTCGACGTCGTTAACGGCAATATTTTTTACGGTCAGCCTGTTTCTGTGTTTGGTTTTGATTTTCTCCGTGCTTTCACAAGCTGCATCGCAAACATTTTCGTTAGCTTAATTCGCAACCTGGATGACAATATCAGTTGCAATGTCTTCGATTATCCTTGAAACAATATTGTTTGACACAGGAAAAGATTTTACTGCAGTAGGCTAGCTGTTTTTGAATCAACCTTACTTCACTGACTTTTCATTAGGGCTTGCATTCAAAGGCGCCACGCACGAGTTGGTAACCCCCATCCCCCCAAAGTCGTAGGCCAGCCAGATGGTTAAAAAGAAACGAGTTGGCGCGAAGCGACGAGATTTTTCGTAAAAGTTTTTTTTTTAAACAGTCGGTAAAAATGAATAGCCAGTCAGTAAAAATACATTGCCCCCAAAATACATTTTGGCTAGTGATGCCTCTGCTGGTAATATTAGGTGTTGGGATACTGCCGTATTATGGTGTTCGTAACCCTTGTCTATAGTTGAAATAAACAAATAACTATATTCTTACAGAAATACTTCCGATCGGTCAAACAAGATGAAGATATAAAACGAAAGATACAAGATAGTTGAACTCACTCTCTGCTCAATAGCTTTCCTCAAAGTCAAAGTAATATGTAATTCTGCACAGGTAAGATTCGGTAGTGTTCTCCCTTCTCTCCGAGTTCGCCCTGACGCTAAGGTCACCCGACCTCGCGTCCTTTACTAATTCATTCAAGAATTGACTATTGTTATGATGGTTGACTTTGGGGAATAAACTGCTGAGCGGAGAGCTAATTGCTAGGGATAGTGCAGCACGAGAGAAAGGGCTGCGTGAGAACGCATCCCACAACAGTCGTTCCCCCCCAGTGCAACACTATCCTGTGAGCAAAACATAAAAAAAAACAAGAACCACACACAAATTATTCTTCCAATGTTGGTCCTTCGTCGTCGTTTCGCCTCATGAGCTCCTCGAATTCTTCTTCTGGGATGTCGATGTCGAAAATGCTCCTTGGCTGTGGCGGCTCCCCGGCATCCAGAATTACGGCTTTGGTCGGCTGCTGATTGGCTGGATGGGATGTCTCTGCTTCTGCGTGGTTAGGAATGACTCTAACCGAACCTAACTAACATCCTTTCTGTTTCAATGGAATAATCAAACAATAAAGAAAAGAAACAATTAACTGAAGGTCATTTAATCTATTTTCAACTTCACTTTCGTGTATGCTATACTTTACAACCTAGAGAACGCATCCGCGTTTGAGTTTGACTTTCCGTGTCGGGTTTTCACTTCCATCTGATACTCCTGTAAGGCAATCGCCCAACGCGCAAGTCTACGGTTTTCCGATTTCATAACCTGTAACCATTTCAGAGGGTTATGGTCAGTGACGACTTCAAACTTTCGTCCGTACAAATAATAATCAAGCTTTCGCAAAGCCCAAAAAACGGCTAGACATTCTTTTTCGATGGTATTAAAATTTTCCTCTCGGGGTAAAAGTTTGCGTGATAGATACATTATCGGATGTTCCCCGTCTTCGAAACGTTGCGTCAACACTGCTCCCAACCCGTAATCGCTTGCATCTGTTTGAACTACGAACATTCTTCCGAAATCTGGATTGTACAGAACGGTGTCACTTTTAAGCGCGGTTCTTAACTTTTCAAAAGCCTCCTGTTCCTTTAAAGACCAAGGAACCCGCTCGGGAACGTTTTTTCTAGTTAAGTCCGTCAACGGCTTAGCAATTGATGCGTAATTCGGGATGAATTTCCGGTAATACCCTGTTAGGCCTCGAAATGTCCTCACGGATTTCTTGGTTTCAGGTTGCCCAAATGATTCTACTGCTTTTGCTTAATCCTCCATCGGTCTTATTTCCCCAGAACCTACTACGTGACCCAGATAAGAAACGGACGTTTGAGCTAAAGAACATTTTTCAACGTTCAGGGTTAGTCCTGCCTGTCGCAATCGCTCCAGTACTACTCGAAGATGTCTCACATGTTCCTCCCATGTTTCCGAACAATGGCCAAATCATCAAAGTACGCTTTAACAAAAACTTGAAGCCCTTTTAGGACCTTATCCATAAGCTTTTGAAAACTTGATGGCCCCCCTTTTACTCCAAACGGAAGAACTTTGAACATAAACAAACCAAACGGTGTGATAAATGCTGTCTTATGACGGCTTCCCAGATCGATTTTCATTTGCCAATATCCACGTCGGCAGTCAAGAATGGTAATGAATTTCGCTTTCCCAATTCGGCCCAGAAGATCATCGATTCGCGGCATAGGGTAATTGTCGTCTTTGGTGATGGCATTAAGCCTCCGGTAATCCACGCAAAATCGGACTGTGTTATCGCGCTTGGGGATCAGCAAGACTGGTGACGCATACTCGCTATTACACTCCTCGATTATTCCTAGAGCCAACATTTCGTCTAATTCCTCTCGGATAGCTTTCAACTTAGCCTCAGGCACGCGATACGCCTGTTGCTTTACTGGTCTCGCATTTCCAGTATCGATAGTGTGACTTATCCAATCGGTTTGACCTAGCTTATCGGAAAAGACATCGTGAAATTCACGAACGATTCCCTTGAGTTCATCCTTCCTTGGTCTCTCCATTTCGAATTCATTTATTACTCCTATAAGGTGTTTGTGATCTTTCCCCTTATTTTCAAATGCAATTCTTTGTTCCGGCTCGGTGTCTTCGGTCTCATTCGATGCAAAAAACGCGTCCCTGAAATTCGACCCGACGTCTTTACTAGATTCCACATCAGTTCCAATCGGTCTGTGAAATTTCCGGAGCAAGTTGATATGGTAAATAGACTTTTTTACCCTTGACCCATCAATGTGAATCTCATAGTTTCGATCGTTGACCTTACGACATACTTTGAAAGGACCGCGCCACTGTAGCTGAAGTTTATTTTGGCCCTCTGGCAAAAGTATTAACACTTCGTCGCCCTCAGCCAGTTCTCGTTCTTTCGCAGTTTTATCGTACCATTTCTTTGTGTTAGCAGAGAATATTTTCTGGTTTTCAGTGGCGGATTCCGAATATTTTCGAAGTCGCTCGCGCATCTCTAGAACGTAAGAAACAACCGACTGTGATTCCGCTCCTTCTCCTGTCCAAGATTCTTTCAGCAAATCTAAAATTCCTCTCGGATTCTTGCCGTACAACAATTCAAATGGCGAAAAACCAGTTGCCGCATGCGGCGTTTCACGATACGCGAATAATATGTAGGGAAGAACTTTGTCCCAATTCTTCGTCTCGTCTTTAACGAATTTCCGTAGCATGGATACAATCGTACCATTCACCCGTTCCGTTATACCATTCGTCTGAGGCCTATACGGGGTCGTTGTTACCCGTTTAACCCCAAGTAAATCGTACAAACGTTTCAGAAGACCGGATAGAAAATTCGTTCCTCGGTCACTTAATACCTCCCCTGGAATTCCGTGCCGAGAGCAGTATTTTACTAACTCTTCTGCCACTTTCGGTGCTGTAACTGTGCGCATTGGGATTGCTTCCGGATACCTGGTTGCCACATCGGTTATTACCAGAATGAATCTACACCCCGATGAACTCTTTTCTAGCGGACCTACCACATCGACCGCAATTCGCTGAAAAGGCTCGGTAAATATTGGCATTTCCTTCATCGGTACTTTCTCAAACGGCTTTTTGTGCGCAGTTTTTTGACAAGCCTCGCAACTTGTGATAAACTTCGTCACGTCTTTATGAAGACCAGACCAAAAAAATCTTTGTAGCAATCTCTGTTCCGTACGGTGAATCCCTAAATGCCCAGACATTGGAACCGCGTGAGCCAGCTCCAAAACCTTCTGCCTCAAAACCGAAGGGACAAATAATTGCCATTTTTCCGGACGGCTGTCAGAACGGATGACTCTATACAGAAGTCCTTCAGAAAGAATTGTCTGTTCACTTCTCTTGGATTCCAAATCGGATACCTGAGCTCTCACACAATCAAGCGATTCGTCACTTTCTTGTGCCTTACGAAAATCTTCTCGCGTCAATGAAAAAACGTTAAAGTTTGCTTCTTCCGATCGGCCCTTAGATTGCGCAGATCTATTCCGCTCGGAATTGAAATGAACTCTACTCGTACGTTTTTCTCGTCGAGATTTTCGTCCTTTTCCATTCGGAGGTAAGAAAATTTCATCGCTAAACCCAGAAAACGGATCTTCTGTCTCAACTTCATTTTTTCTCCGCTCGGTTTCTGATCTCGTAACCGCGTTCACCCTCCGAATGTCCGTATTTTCCTCAGTGGCAAAATGAGATGATTCTTCCAAAAGTTGGGAAAACCCCTTGAAATCATTTCCCACTAAAATATCGGCTGGCAAATTAGCCACCACGCCCACCTGGAGCAATTCTTTGACCACCGAACCGTCTTTGCGTGACAAATCAAGGGACACTTGGGTTACCGGACAACCGTGCTGATCACCATGGAAACATCGTACCATGACTTCCCTATCGGACTTTTTGGACCCTACCCCAATAAGATCCGCTCGGACCAGCGTTTGGTTACTACCGGAATCTAGAACAGCCACCACGGGCTTCCCATTCAACCACCCGTGCACCCTATGACCTTTCGCAAAACACGCAACGCGCTCGGGGCTACGTACAAGGCACGAAACCTTACTTCTTCCTTTCGGCTCCCAATTTGAACTCGAGTTGGTACTCGCGTCCCCAGTTCTTGCCTTAAAGGTACACTGTGCCTGCTTGTGTCCTTTTCTGGAACAATTAAAACAGACCAAAGGACCTTTCCCATATTTTCCACTCGGTATTTCCTTATCGGTAGTCGGTTCTTTCTTTACACCGCTTTCCAGCTCTTTTGATTTCGGAAAACGCGGCTTATCAAACCTGCTATCTCTACGGGCAAGGGTAAAACTATCCGCGAGGTCAGCAGCCTTTTCTAGAGAGTCGACTTTGCTTTGTAGTAAATGAACTTTAAGCTCCCCGAATGTATTATTGACAAACTGTTCTAAAAGAACCTTTTCCAGCACGATCCCAAGCAAATGCTCAAGCGCGTCCTCATCTTTTAAGGTCTTGAAATTTGCAGTGCCCAACCATTTATGCAAAAGTGCAATTAGCCTATGCTGATAATCTTTGAAACTTTCGGGCGCCTGTTTCCTTTCCTCTCGGAATTTTCGGCGATAGTATTCCTCGTTAATTTCAAAACGTCTCAAAATAGCTATTTTTACTGCCGCATAATCGTGAGCATCTCCAATCGGTACCGAGTTATACGCTTGGCTTGCTTTGTCGTTTAGAAACGGTGCCAGTCTAGCCATCCACAGCGATTTAGGCCAACCTAGCAGTACCGCGGTTCTTTCAAAAGTTTCCAAATATCGGTCAACATCCTCTGTTGGAGACATTTTTACCAAACGGCTGGATTTGTCAATTCCCGTATTTTGCATAGCCTTAGATAGCGTATCAACAGCAACATTTTGTTGATCTTCCCTTGACGATATTAGTTTTGCAAAACTATCACGCCACAATTCCATTTCGGCTCCCCGCTGTTTTTCCGCAGCTTCTCGTTCCTCTCGGATTAGACGCATCATTAGGGAAATATCTATTTGACCCGCCATGTTAGCATTTTTCGTTTCATCGTCACTCATCGTGCCGGGATTGGACTCAATCCTCGTGGTTTTGTAAAGCGACTGCGAAAAACAGGATTCTTCCGATCGTGGAATTGGTGATAAGAAAACTTCGCTTTTTATTCCAGTCGGAAAAAATTCAAAATCCGAAGCTACATTAATCGAATTTCTCCGAGTCGGGATGGGGATCGCTGGGCTTACTGCCCTACTTACGGACTGAGTTCTAACTAACGCTGGTGTTATCGGAATATCCCGTAAAGACTTTCTTCTCAACGGAATGTCTCCTGGCAGACCAACTTTAGTATTTTCCGCCTTTGCAACCCCTGGACTACTAACACTCGGATTCGGCAAGAAACTCATACACTTACCTAATTACCTGTGCACGCTTTATCTACGTGTACTTTATTTTTGTTTACACCAATCGGCTCTTTCAAATTAACCAAGCACCACAGCTATTCTGCTGCATATGAACGTGAATCCATATTCCTGATATGAATGAAAAAACAATTTAATCCAGATACGGTAGCGTGAGATTTTCTTATTTTCGAGTTAACCAAACGGTTTTCCGAACGGAATTTTCTCGAAACAACCCCTCGACAAAAAATGTAAATTTTCCGAAATTATAAAAAAAACTGGATTTCAGGCTCCTAGAGACGGTGCCACCACGATGTTGGGATACTGCCGTATTATGGTGTTCGTAACCCTTGTCTATAGTTGAAATAAACAAATAACTATATTCTTACAGAAATACTTCCGATCGGTCAAACAAGATGAAGATATAAAACGAAAGATACAAGATAGTTGAACTCACTCTCTGCTCAATAGCTTTCCTCAAAGTCAAAGTAATATGTAATTCTGCACAGGTAAGATTCGGTAGTGTTCTCCCTTCTCTCCGAGTTCGCCCTGACGCTAAGGTCACCCGACCTCGCGTCCTTTACTAATTCATTCAAGAATTGACTATTGTTATGATGGTTGACTTTGGGGAATAAACTGCTGAGCGGAGAGCTAATTGCTAGGGATAGTGCAGCACGAGAGAAAGGGCTGCGTGAGAACGCATCCCACAACATTAGGCATTCGGCAATCGAAAATGAGTGGGGCGAGGTTTGAAGCTACAGACTAAATAGATTTTGGCAACTTCGCGTACCCTTTGGTAAATGGAATTCTCATGTTGGCAATATTATGCGTAAAACCAACTTTTTAATTAAATCCCTCTCCACCCTTAAAGCTTTCGGTTTGGATACTAAATGCCTTCTCTGTTATTTTAAAACTTGTATCCGAGCTCATTTAGGATATGCTTCACCGGTCTGGCATTCCTTTCTTTCTGCAGAGCTCTCTGAAACTTGATTGATTGATTAAAAAAAAAACGTCGCAAAGCAGGAAAAAAAAAGGTGAATCATCTCAGAACCACTTAGCAGCAACACTATTGTTGCTGCGAGGTGTCCTTTAAGCTCCTGCACGTTTTTCAATTGGTTTATTCCAGATCACCCCGCGACGGACAGGAGAACCTTGTCGCTGACAAGTGTAACTAAAAGGACCTGTCTTACCTATAATACTAACGCAACCTACTTCCCTAATCACTCCATCTATTTCTAAACCTGGAGACCACAATTTCGTACAGTACATTCTAACCCCTCTAACAAAACCAAGCTGATTTTCTCACTTGCCCTCTTTTCTACCTTCGATGTGTCTCACGGTGTCAATGGTTGTCTGCGAGAAGTTTTTCCATCAGAAAAACCGGTTATGTAAATTGTATCCCTGTTTTCGCTATAAGTCAACGGGTCTCGGGAAAGGTTTAAAACAGGCAAAACCGTGGGTTATTTGTTGAAAGCACAGCCTAGTTTTAAAGTATTCAAACATTTTAAAATAGTAATATTAAAATAAAAATAAAATAAAATAGTATAAATAGGAATAGTAAATAGTGCGAGGGGTTCTTTAAGATAAATACTTTTCCCCTGGATTTCTCCAACGTGTTCCAGACAACAACCCAGCTAATTTCCAGGTTGAAAGTTTGAGAAAGGAATCTTCATGATACTTACATAGCCATTCTGACAGCTTATCGACCTCGACCAAAGGCACTGAAGCTAGCTGAAGATTTCCTGAAAACTTTCTATTTTCTTTCTTCACATTTTTGAATCGGTCAATATCAGGTAAAGGCTCAAATGTAACTTCATCATCAATGGTGTATACAGTAGAATGAGGGGAGGAAACAACAACTGATGTGAGATTCAGGTCTCCAGTATCTTGAAGTTGCTAAAATGAAAGGAAATGTCCAAATAAGCAACAACTTAACCTATACTATAATTATGTTCTTTCCTCTTCAGCAAGTTTTCAACGCAATTTCACACCATGCCTGAACTCCAGAAATCAATACACTATATTTCCTATTTGATAGTGCAAAACGAATACGCGAGCTGAATTTTATTAGAGCTATATTTCGGCCTATCTTGGCAATGGTCCTCTTCAGACTCAAAGCCGCTCAAGTTGGAAGAACGAACTTGTGGAAAAACAAACTAAAGATTCTAGCTTAGCGTTAAATATTTGACTTCGTGAATACCTTTGCGAGAGTTGCTTGGAGTTAAACAGGTTGTTGTGATTTCATTTAGGACACGGCTGCTGTTTTTGCTGCTCGATTGGGTCGCTGATCGGGTAGAGATTTTTCTCCATTTGGGTTGACTTTGGTTTTGTCGTAGAGAAGAGCTTGGAGTCTGAATTTCCTTTCGCTGATGATGCCGTTCCGTGTTTCTGGTAGTGAGTATCGCCTGTGTCTCTGTTGATCCCTGGACGGTTTTTAATTATTTCAACGGCTTCTCTTATAGTTTGATGAAGTCCGATGCATGTTGCAAGAATCTAGGCTTTTTCAAAATGTACAACATGCGATGGGTTTCCGAAAACGTATTCTGCCAGTTCCGATTTGTTGTAATCTGGACGGTGTCCATTGGAAAGGGCGTGGTCGATCTCCTCTTCGTATTCTGTGAGCCTCTTTTTCGAAATCCGAAAGACATAGCGCTTCGCGCAGTCGCAGAGTATCGAATAAATACCACGTTTTTTCAGGTTTGGGACTTGATCTTTGCCGGTGTTTAGGTAGGACAGTAGAGTGTTTTAAGTCCGGTAAAATGTTTCGATCTTGTACTTTTTTAAGTTCCTGGACAGTTTTTCAACGACTCCTTGAATGTACGGGAGGTAGACACGGGCATTTTTTTTTTCTTGTTTGTCAATACTAGGAGTGTCAGTGTTGCTTTTAGAGGCCAGATGGATCTTCAATCTGTCTTTAATGATTATTTCGACTAGTTGGATGTGGTATTTGTTGCCGTAAAGTACGTCTCGGGTGTGGCTCAATTCGGCGTCTAGGAGGGTTTAGTCGGAAATTTTGATGGCTCTATATCGACCAGTGAAATGACGAATGCGCGTTTCACGCTTTCAGGTTGGTATGGCCTGTCGTTGTGAGTGGGTTCCTGTATGCTGAGAATTTGAAATTGGTTTTCCGTTGGCGATCAACACGTCTAAATATAGAAGTTTCAGGTCATCATTCTCAAATTCGGTGGTGAACTGGACTTTTGGTTGGACTTGGTTTAGGGTGTCAACAAAGGCAACAATATCTGTCCCTCCCACGCTGTAAAACCACAATATTTCCTGTTATCAAAAGCAGTTGCGGAAAAAATCCACTATTCTGCAGCCTAAGCTGCAGCACTCATTGTACGGAAGCCATCTTTTATTCGCATATCATATACAAGCCGTCCAAATGGTGTGATCTTCTATGATGTGTAGCTAGATTAACAGATAGGTTTTCTTACAATTTTTAGTGTGTTAAGTGCGGGGGGGGGGGGCAGGGCTTATGAGAGAACTAAGGCAAAAAGTTTTATCAAGGAAAAAGCTAGGAGACCTCAAACTTGTTCACAACAGAGCCTGCAGTTCTTGTGTTTATCTGCAACTGCTATAAAGCTTTTGATCTACAGGCTACATCGGATTAGAATGGAAGCCTTACACTGCATACAGGTCCGTATCCTGGAATTTATTTCGGGGAGGGGTCTACCCGCGGGTCGGACATAATCTACACCAAAAAGTAAAAAACAAAACATATAGACCAGAGGTAAATGCCTATACAAAAATGATTTTTTTTTTATGTTTTTGTTTTTTGTTGTTGTTTTTTTTTTGGGGGGGGGACGGCGAACCCCCTAATCCTCCCCCCTCCTGTATACAGACCTGACTGCATACCTATTGCTATTTATACCACAATTTTCTTTGACCTGACAAGTGACAAGAACAGCCAAATAACATTCGAAGAACTTAAAATGGCTGTGAAATCTGACTTATAGTTACAAATTTTCTAAACCTTATTTTTCATTGTACTGAAATACCATACTTTGAGCTTCAGATTCACTTCTATTTCTAACACCCTACAAGCTAAGAAAGAAAGCTTGGGGGGAGGACTTTCTTCAGGAACAAAGGGCCAGCAGGTGAGCAGTAGGATACTCTAACGTACTTTTACTTAAGTAAGTAAGTAATTTATTTCTGACCCACCATTTTCAAAAGCGGAGTATGTAAAAATAAAATAAATAATTAAATAAAACACAACAAAAAACAAATACAATATATAGTTTTTAACTTACTGTGTGTCCATTCTTCGACTTCAAGCATGAGCCGCAAAGTAGGATTAGAAAAATTAGGACTAGGACTCCAAATAAAGATGCAAGCAGTACTTCGACATTTTGAACAGCATGTCCTGAAAGAAAAATGGCAATGGCATAAGGACTAAACAGTCGTTACTCACAAGTCAAAAGATGCAATTTTACAAAAGATGTATCTAGGAATGGATTGGAGTCAATTACGGATGGAATGGCAGTTAACAGACATTTTGCCTGATAAAATATTTTAAATAATTTACCGAATTAAACCCAAGACACCCTAAGACCCATTCACAACAGTTTTTTTTAGCTAATACTCAATACCAGCTAGATCTAAAAATTGCTCCGAGACCTTCGCAATTGATACTGCTGCCAGTTTCGGATACCAGCTATAGTCTCGGACTCAAGTTGAAATCAGCAAGTTTTCAGGGTACTGTACTAGCCAATAAGGTTATTTTGGGGCAAATTAAGGACTATTCTGATTGGCTAGTACTGAACCACAGAGATCGAATAAGAATGACCTATTTCACTTTCGGTTGTCAAGACAGCAAACAGTGGATGTGATTTTATCTACTGGGCTTGGTTCGAAAACAGCCAATCAGAACAGTGAACTGACCCTTATTTGTACCGCAGTTTTTAATCAATGTTTTTTAGATGGTATTTTTCTAAAATTGTTTAAAAGGGCTTTTATTACCCCAATACCCAAGACCCGAAATGTTAAGACCGTGCATGATTTCAGGCCGATTTCAAAGACGCCAGTACTCTCGAAAGTGTTGGAAAGCTTTATTTCGGAGTCCCTTCTCAGTGAAGTGGAAGATAAATTGTACCCTGCGCAGTTTGGGTTTCGACAAGGGCATAGCACAACCCATTATTTAGTAAGATTACTGGATGCACTAATGAAACATCTAGAGAATGATAACTCGTATGCTGAAATTATTTTGGGTGATGTTATTAAGGCTTTCGACAGCATTAATCATCAAATTGCAGTTGAGGAAGCAAGAGCAATGGGGGCTCGTGAGTTCATTGTTCGGTTAGTTGCTAGTTTTTTAAAGTTTAACCGAAAAGGGCTAGGATACGACAGTCTAGTTACCCATCACTTGTTCGCTTAAATAATCTTGAAAACCCGATGAAAAAGCGTTAGTTTGTTTTTCTGATATTTCCAAATAATCGATTATCCCATTGTGCTTGCCGCTCTTCCCGTTTTTGTGATATCTCTATGGTGCCTGGAACATTTGGCAACAATACCAGCAGCAAACGAGTAAATAAATTGTGTATCAAATAAACAAAGAAGTGTCTGCAGTCTGCAGTGCCAAAAACTAGTGCTAGATAGTGATAGTGATAGTGCAGTGATTTTCGCGGGCGAATTGTGGACGGATTCACCATGGGAAAGCGTCCACATTCCCAACGTCCCTACTGAAGACTACTGTGGACAGAATGAAAATCCCCAATAGGTGTTGTAATAATTCAATGTATTTGAATCTAAGATGTAAAAATAAGTTGCCTGTTCAGTTAAACTTTAACGGGTAGGACTCAGTGTGTTATGTAAAGTTCAGACAACATTTCCAGTTTTTTAGATATATTTTGTGGAACCCCACAAGGCACGAAGTTGGGGCCTTTAATCTTTTCGATCGTTTTTAACCGCGTTTTGACCCATGTTTTAAATCCCTCCAGAAGTTTCCTATGACCCCGACTGGGGTTTCCCTATCTTCTCTTTTCGAACTTTTGAAAAAGGATTTGGATGAAGTCTAGTTGTCCGTTAGTATACCGAAAAGCATGGTAATGAGGTCTCTTTCTTAAAACGGGAATTGCCGGCTGTTGAAGAAATTGTTCTGGAAATAAAATCCTCTGTTAAACTACTTGGGGTGAAAATAGATAATGACTTGAAGTGGAGAACACATGTTGATTCCATCATTGCAAGATCAGCCCCACTGTTAAAGTCTTTTGCCGTTCTTCGCCGATTTGCAATCCCTCCTCGAGTTTTAAAAACAATCTACTGTACATACATTCGTCCCTGCGTGGAATATGCGTGTCCTGTATGGCATTCCGGACTGACAGTTGAACAGACAGAAAGACTTGAGTCTATCCAGAAGAGGTCGTGCAAAGTGATGCTTGGTCCGGATTATGTTTCCTATGAGGATGCTCTGGTCAAGCTTCAGTTGCCGACCGTTGCGAATAGGAGGCATCAACTGACGATGAAATTGGAAAAAATGTTTAACTTCTGACCACTTTCCCAGACTTTGAAACTCCAGACCAGACCAGACCGAACAAAAGGGGAAGACTAGCTAACACTGACAAGCAACGGCTTCTTCAACCCCCCATGAACTCAACCGAAAGGTATTTATCTTCGTTTGTGCCTTACTTTATTCGTAATTTTAACTGTCAAAATATCAATCAGTCGTGATTCGTACTTTGTTGTGTTGACGATCCGCAGCTAGCAGTTGTAAATGCTATTAAGGAAATAAATGATTTATTACTATTAGAATATTCCTCAATATTCCCGAAAATAACCTTATTGGCTAGTACCATCAAAAAAGATTGGCCAGTACCGTCAAAAGATTGGCTAGTACCGTCAAAAGCTGAACTGACTCGAACTTGGGTCCGAGACTAGGTCGTGCCCGAAACTGGCACAAATATCAATACTCTTGATAACTAACTCTTCGTGCTGATAAACAATCGTCGCGTGCCCAGCGAAGACCCAGAAACGTCACTACAACAAACGTTGTTGATTGGTTTACACAGAATTTGAATCAATTTTAGGGTTCATTTGGGTGACGTTTCTTGTTCTTCCCGAGATTCACTGGCGTGTTTCGGACTTGGTCATATGGAGTATTGCAAGTGGCAGAAACCCAGCAAAGCCTCGGTCTCGGAGCGATTTTCAGAACTACCTGGTCTTGAGTATTAGCGAAACCCGTTTGCGAATGGGCGTTTAGCTTTTCCAAAAGCTACCCCTTCCTTAAAGTTTAACAAAACAGGGCTTAGATACAACAGTCTAGTTACCCATCACTTATTCATTTAAATAGGCTTTATGATAAAAATAGGTGTGCTGTGTATGTATGAAGGGGTAGTTAAGATGGTAGCCTGTCGTGTGGTTATGTGTAGCGGGCGAGCACGGTAATATTGGCGACTGGCTTACGGTGCGAATACACCGTTATGCACCGAGTCTTCTGATATGTATATGGCGTGGTTAGGTGCGAGTACACCGAGTCTCTTCGAATACACAGAGTCTCTTCGAAGGCGATACTCAGTTCGTAGGTCAATAACTAAGCAGTTTATTTATTACTTATATTGGTTCACGATACAACACTGCACTATAAAGTTGGTTGGACTGGGGCTACGCCCCAACTTGAACTGAACTGATTTGCTAACTGGGAAGCTGACTCTTTTTACTCAGTTTTCCCGTCGCTTGCAGCGAGCTTGCCCGAACTCGTTTGTACTGTCCCATTGCTGTCCCACTCCAGGAGCTTCATACAAATTTATCTGGACAAGCGTATGAACGGCTTACTCCATATCACAGGCTCATCTGTTTGTTCTGTTGATTTTTTTGTGTTTATTTTGTTGTATTAGTGTTTCTTCAGTTGTTTATCTGTTTCTTTTCTCTTCTTTACTCCGCTATCTTCACATTGTTTTTGTGTAGTGGGTTACAAATAAGTTATTATTATTATTATTGGAGGACCGGTACTTTACAGGGTGTTTTCTACTGTCCCATTGGAGGAGGGATACTTTCCCAGGGTGGTTTTAAGTTAGTCCGGATACAGAGGAAAGGATGCCACAACTGCATCTAGTATTCTTTTTGTATTTCTCATTGTATATCCCTATCTGCTAGGTTAAAAGACTTCATCCCAGTCTAGCTTGTCCTCTCTCTAAGATTTATTGCTGTCTAACTCTACCCATTTAATTACTAAGACCGAGAGACAAAGAGATTTTCCTGTCTGAAGGAAACAGGGGAAAAGGTTGTTGGAATTAAAGAGTTTGTTAAAAAGTTAGTGAATCTTATTTGATTATAACTGTATCCTCACAGCTTCAAGACCAATGAAAATGTGTTACTTTGTTGCTCCACTATTCATACCTTACCTTAATTACTTTAATTCGCACTTAAGAGCGATTAAGGTCCAATCGATCTGTGTTGCTCCGTGAGTTATGATGGCTGACATTTGTTACTGGGTCCGGGTCGTTCCAGCACTATTTCCAATGCTTACATGACCACTCGTTATCCAGTGACTTCTAGAAAACTTCATGAGAAGTTGCTGACACTGAGGATTTATAAAGGGAGTTCCAGTCACTGATCACTCTTTCAGAAAAGAAGTTTTGTCGCACTGTTGTTTTTATGTGGCATTCGGAGAGTTTCTTGGAATGGCCTCTTGTATAGGGTTGGTTGAACCTGTGCAGGTCGAGGGGACTAGCTGTGTCATTGGAGATTTTATGAGTGACGGGTGGTGGGTAGCATGTCATCTCGTCCGTGGCAGTACACTAGTGTCGGCAGTTTGAGTTTGTGTTAGTCTTTCTTCGTAGGGGAGTCATTAAGGCCATCTAAAACCTTGGTGGCGCGTCTCTGTACACCCTCAAGAACAGATGTTGTCTTTGTACTGGGGAGAGGCTAGGAAGGTTCCAAAGTCGAGGTTGGGTATTAGGATGTCTTTAGAAGGTCTAAAAAAGACTTTGGGGTATCTGCTTGTAATACATCTCTTGAGTAGGCCAAGTCCTGCATTGGATTTTGAAACACGCGTACCTTGTCTGTGAGTGGAACCTGAGCTGGTTGTCCACGAATACAGCCAAGTCCCTTTCTTCGTTGCAGGTGTCAAGATCTATCTGGGTTCGCTTGTCAGGGTCCCACAAAGAGTAGACTGCGTTTTCGTTCTTCGGTCCAAAGTGTACGACTGAGCATTTGCTGGTATTGAATGATAGAAACCACTCTTCAGCCCACTCCCAGGATATGGTTGAGTAGGATATGGTTGAGAGCTTGTCCTGACTGCCGGGTCGAAGAGATTATTATTATTATGGTGGCGTAGGCCGTAGAATCTAGCCGAAACTCAGGCCACAAATTGCCAATCGTCTCAATCCCCAGATTCACAATTGATGGTAAAACGTCACTCTAAAAATACAACTGATGAAAACATCACTCTAAAAACACAAATGATGATTGAAGAGCTTGGAATACAATCGATTTTCATCGGTGAACTTTTTCTTTCGAATTTGTGCTACCTCCATGAGCTTGTGCCTCAATGCTTGAAATATTCAGCCACTACAACTGTAAATGATTGGCAAAAAATAAATATTTTTGAGGGATATGCATTAGCTGGCTTTCTTCAGAAGTAATCTTACAATCTGGAATTAACATTTTCTGAGATTTAGCTTCACTCAGCATTGCAATGCATGCTTTTGTTGAAATTCAAATTCTCCACTTCGGGGTGAACTTTGTCTTGTCAGACCAGTGCATACTCTGATCATCACTACTAGAGCACAAGGTGAAAAGAATACTTAGAAGAACCAAAATAATTCAGTGTATTCAAATCTAAGATCTAAAAATAGTCAAAAACAAAACAAAAAATCCGTCTTTTCAGTTAAATGTCAAGTAAAATAAAGAAAAATTGTAGCCACAAACTGTTATATTTTTTAGCCTTTTGCTCTTGTTGTTCAGTATATTCTTCACCCTTTCCCTGCCAGATTACAGCATCCTGAGTTAATTGCATAAGGCTACTGTCAGAGCATCCAACAAATTCCAACAGAAAAAAGAAATAACAAATTGCACCAAAGGATTTTGATATTTTTCCTTATGTCAAAAGAAAGCTACCTTATATGCTTTTAAGAAACACCAGGTTTATTTATTTTTGCCATTAAAAAAAAAAAATTGTACCTTACCTATGTCAAAAGAAAGCTATACTTGGCATTAGCTCTTATTAATTTCATAATTTATCATTCTCATTTGAAATGTTTGAGGCGGAAAACAAAACCAAGATGATCCAAAATTTAGACAAGTGTTCAAAGAAGCATACCTCCCCTTGCCTCTACTGTAGCTTACACACAGACATAGTAAACATTTGAAACTCTTTAATCAAGAATAAAGACTTTATCAGACTGGATGCCTAAGTGTAAGGCAACTCTCAAGCAAGAAACACAGCATGTGCAGAGGCACTTCAAGTAATTGTGGTCATAGAGGTGAAGAAACTGGTTCTTAATTACAATGCTTAAGATCAACAGAGTTGTGTCTTGTCTTGTCATGAGTGAATGTGCTCAGCTTTTGCCATCAAATATAAACTTTCAGTCAATTTTCCAACAGTATGGTCTTCTACTTAACATTACCAACAGATTCATCAAAATCCTTTATAGTTTTGCGGTAAGACCAAAAGAGCAAACAAATTTGCATAATGCCTCAAGCATTTGTAGATCTTTGTCTTTACCTAAATTCTTGAAACCAAGTATCAAAGCTGTAGAGGGGCTAGTTTTTGGGATCCCAAAACGTAAGTGGAGGGATACCTATGACATCGCAAAAGTTGTCCGTCCGTCCGTCTGTCCGTCCGTCCGTCCGTCTGTAAGCACGATAACTATCGAAGGGAATCACGTACGGTTGTTCTGTTTGGGCAAGTAAAATCTTTGCCAATTATAAAAGAACCCAAATAAAACAAAACAAACCGCTGCGTCTCATAGGAGAATTTCAAAATTCTCAAAATACTGCGGAGTGTTTTAGAAAGAATGGGATTTTGAACGTCGGTGTTTTTTTGCGATTTTTGTTTTTCAAAGTGTAAATAAGGTAAGCCCTGAGTACTTTTATGATTTTTTTTAACACTAACTCGTTTTATCACCCTTATTTCACCCGACATTCAGAGGATTTAGCTCACGAGAGAAGAAACACAACAAGAGCAAGATTTGTTCTCAGGTACATAGGTGTGAGCGTCTGGAATGACCTTCCAGAATCGGTCAGAAAGGCTGTAAGTCTGGCATCATTCAAGAGAATGGTTAAATCCTATTATTTGAAAAGGAAAGAAGTGTGATAAGAGAAAAGGGTATTTATTTAAAAAAAAAAAAAAAAATTATCCCCCCCCCCCCCCAAGGGGGGGAGGTAATGAGTGAATGATATAGCGGATTCATGGTGGTTAGAATTACGGTCACAATCAGGCCTTTTTTGTCTTAAAAGTGGCCGCTAATGGTAAATTATTTGCTTAATTTATGTGTTTTTGATGAAATTAAAAAAAAAATTCTATGTCTATCTATGTCTTAATGAGATATTTTGATGAAACTTGGTATGAGGATTGTTTGGGTCAAGGGTAAGGTCGAGTTCGTAGATGGGCGCTGTGGCTCTATATTCGGGGGTGGGGGAGGGGGTTCAAATTAAGGGACAAACAAAATATTTTTAAACAGCTAATGTGATAGTCGATTAAGGGGTAAGAAGACATGCTGAGCACGATGGTGACAATCATTTTCTCGCCGAACAAGTAGTTCGTCCGGAATCCGGCAAAAACTGGAAAGTTTGTTAAAAGTAAAAGTTTCATTTGAAGCTGATTAAATGTTTGATTTAGGGGTAAGAAGACATGCTGAGCACGATGGTGAAAATCATTTTCTCGCTGGACGAGTAGTTCGTCCGGAATCCGGCAAAAACCGGAAAGTTTGTTAAAAGTAAAAGTTTCATTTGAAGTTGATTAAATGTTTGATTTAGGGGTAAGAAGACATGCTGAACCCCGATGGTGAAAACCATTTTCTCGCCGGACAACTAGTTCGCCTGTAATCCGGCCAAAACCGGAAAATATGTTAAAAGCAAAAGCTTTATCTGAAGTTGATTAGATGATAGAATTAGGGGTAAGAAGAGACATTGAGTCTGTATATGATGATCATTTTTTACCCGGACATATAATTTGTCCGGAATCCGGTTGTACCCGCATTTTTTAAGTCAAATTTCTTTATAGGGATAAGGAGATACGCCGGTTTCGTTTCTGAATTTTCTTTTTTTGCTGGACTAGTAGTTCGCTTGCAATTCTGGCGAAACCGCAAATTTGGCAGTAGTAAAGCAGGAAGTTTCGGTCAGTATCGTCAAAATAGACATGGCTTATAGAGGTATAGATAGATAGGTAGATAGAATATCTGAACTCGGTTTTCTCAGATGATTAGCCTAGCAAAGACAAGACCAAATTGTCTGGATCAAATCTTAGATTTTTGGGATCCCATCGACACCTTTGGTCTTGTTCTGATTCCAGCTTAAAAATCAACTGATTTCTTTGTGTGCTACAACTTGGGCATTCAGATAAGATATGTTAATTAATTATAAGATAATTGTGTCCTCACACATGTCTGGGATACCTCTGCAATGAGCGTAGGTGCAATCCCCAGAGGATGAAGTTCCATAGTTTAAATGTCTGGACGCAGTCATAAAGTGATTGCATCTCATTCTAAGAACTGTGTTAGCAACATATCTTTTTCTAGGTATTAGCTGAGGTGGGGCCCAATGGGTGTTGAATGCCTTGACATATCTGTTTGATGATATTACATCTAAATGCGTGGCTACATACTCTCGTGATTTTTGTTCAATCATCCTCAACATTTCCTGGGGTGTAATCTAAACTTTCCATGATTTAGGATGATGGGTGGCTGGTTTAGCAACTTGGTCTTCTTTATTGTTTACGAGAATATTTATTTGGACTGTGGGCAATTTGATCTGTAGGTGTAGCCTACTGAGAATTACGCATCAGATCCTAGCCTATATTTCAGTTCTGAGAAGATATACTACCTCATCTATCTCGCTGAAGCTGTGCACAATTACTTGGAGAACTGATTTCGAGTCAATGAATATGACATACAGGTTTGGTTTTCTGTCTTTGATCAACCAGTTTCTTTGGTTGACATCTTTTTCTTCTTTTCATATATTTATGATACTCAGACGACTCAGTACTCTATTTCTTTTTTTTTATAAGTAGTAGACAAAAATGCTCCTCAGCCGGGATTTGAACCCAGGACCCTCTGCTTACAAGGCCGTCACTCTACCACTGAGCTACAGAGGGGCTTGTGAACAGGGTTTGCAAACCACTACAACAGTTTGGTAGAAGCCGGCCATAGGAACAGTGATCCCGCCCGAAGTAAAAGTGCGAAAGTAAAAGTGCCATCTATATCAGTACTGTATGAAATTCTTGTCATGGAGGCAGGGGCATCACAACTGCTGGGGGGAGGGGGGGATGCCACCCAATGTTGTCGGACAGTCTGTAAAATCTAACCGAGTAGTCGCAAAGCAGGGCTATTTTAGTTGATTTTCTCCATGAAAACAGTAGTTTTTTCTGAAAATTGTTCAATTTTTTGTCAAAATAGTCGGTTTTTCTAAAAATCAGTCAACTTTTTTCAAAACTGTCATTTTTATTGTTGAAAAAGTTTTTTTTCTGCAGAACAAGTCGGTAGAAATTACCAGCCAGTCAGTCTGTAAATGCCTCGTACCCCTCAAAACATTTTGGCTAGTAACGGATCTGCATGGAGGTCAATGATCTGGTTCTTGAAAATAAAATATAAGCAAACAGTCGATATAGCTTCTTCAGTTGACTGTCAGCAGTCGGTGTCAGCTGATATGCTGTTGATATGCACAGGATACATACTTCATTGTATGTTAGATTTATAATCCTCTGTACTGTCTGTACTCTGCATCAATCGGCCATAAACCTTATACAGGGAATACAAATCAATTACTCAACACTACAACAAGAGTGGAAAACTAGGGTAGGCATACCTGGGAGAAACTGAACTGGGAGACAAAACCCACTTCCTACAGAACATACAACAAGGAGAAACAGGTATTGAAAAAGAGATTCAAACATTTTTCATTTCATCAGAAATGAATACGAGTATGCTGGCTCAAGGTTTCATTTTTTCCACTGGGTTTTTAAACTTCAGCAAGAAAGTAGGACACAGATAGGCTTGGCCTATTTAAAGAGGTTAATGAATGAAGTTAAAGTAAACAGTTGGCAAAGAAAAGTAAAGCCGTAGCCTGAGCTACGGTGAGCAGTGCGACTAGTATTACTAGATGCAAGTATCCCTTACTAAATGGTACTTCGCCCAAGGGCTACATTGAGCGTGTTCCACCCTTCTAAAAATAGTTACTATTAGTCTCTATTTCCGTTCCATCCTCACGAAAAGTTACTACGCTGACCGTTCCAACCTTCCCGGAATAGCAACTAATAGTTACTATTTGCTTACTATGCTCGGGAGCGAAGTAAGCGTTTTAACTACGCATTTGTGTAACGTGATTAGTCGGATTCGCCCCTGGCATGGTATCCTGCTGGAAAATAGAAGGCCTCGCTCTTCTATAAACAAGACAAGAAGCCAGCAAGAAGCTCATCGAAGTTGTCCAGAGGCGAGCCATAAAATCCATTCGTGGCCTCAAAACACTGACTTATGAACAACAGCTGCAGGAACTAAAACTTCCAACACTAACTTACCGGCGGAAGAGGAGAGACATGCTACTTGTCTTCAAACTACTCAACTCTAATTGTCTCACTTCCTTCTTCGCTCCTGACAGCAATTCACTTACTAGGGGCCAAAGCTGTTCCAAGATCCTGCTCCTCTCGTGTTCGCCAGCACTTCTTCAGCAATCGTGCTGTTCCTGTATGGAACTGATTCAGCTGCCAATCATTCATTCGAACAAAATTAATTGTACTAATCAGAACGGTAAAAAAGTATTACTTTTTAAAAAAAGTACTGCCTTCCAAAATTGTTTGCAACACGCGCACTTCAATCCTATACACTTCTTTTTATCACATTGTAAGATATTTGAGATATCTTTTCTTTATTATTAAGTCGATTTTCTCAGCATTTGCTTGGAAATCCCAGGCAAGTTCATTTCTAAATTGCGCCTGTCGCATATTTGAATGAGGTCAGCGTAATCAGGGGCGCTACAAGTGCGTTTTCTTGTGGGAGAGGGGAGAGAGCCAAATTTTTGACTGACAAACCGTCAATTAGAGCTTTATTATCAACCACAACAAGACCAAAGGTTTCAATGGGATCCCAAAAACCTAACATTTGATTCAAACAATTAGGGCATGTCTTCGCCATTCAGTCTTCGTCAGATTCCCTGAATGTTTTTACTGTTAAAATAAAGTTCAAAAATAGTTCAGCTGTCTCCTCGCCCAGTACCGAATCTACAGTCGATTTCAGAAACAACTTTGAGCTTCAACCAAATTTCCAGTTTCAGCCAAATTCGCGGTGAGCCATCTGTCCAGCTAGCAAACTAAGTTCAGATATGGATTCAGCGGACCTCCTTACCCCCTCAATGAATACCTTATTAGCTTATAAAATATACGTGTTCTTACCATGAATTCGAAACCCCTCCTCTGCCTCTGAAGATACGACTAAAGGACCCCTCTACGAACTTGACCTGTACTTTACAAGTGAATTGTCATTGAACAACATCCTCGCTTGGACAGCATATTTCCTCGTTTGAAAATTATACATCAACCCCTTCGGCCTTCGATTACACTAGATCTCTCTGACGTCCAAACAAATGAATGTCGGCATCCACGTGCAGAGCTATACTAGTTTGTGAAGAAAGGGGTAGGACTGATAAAGCCGAAAACTGGTCGACAAATTTTGTGTCCGGTCTTCGCCGATTTCCGGGTGAACTACTTATCTGGCAAGAAATAACTTTCATATTCGGATTCAGCATGTCTCGTTACCTGTAAATAAACTATCTCGATAGCTTTTAAAAAAAATTGTATTTGCCCCTAATTTGAAACACCCTCCCCACCCCTAAATGTAGGGCTACAGAGCCCATCTACTAAGTTGACCTTACCTTTAACTCAATGAATCGCTGAAATTTTATGGCTGGCTTAGGGATCAAACGAGTGGAACTATTTGAATGAAACTTGGATAGTATAGAGACGATGTGCCGTGGATGACATATTTTAGAGTCCGGACCGGATCTAAACGCGGTCGGGAGCGGAGTACAGGAGTTTCCCGAAAAAAGTTAAGACTCGAGTGAAACTTGATGGCCGGTAAGAGAAGATGCTTTAGATAATCTGTTTATGCGGCTTAACCGGATTCAGGCGCGGTAGGGAGAGTTTGAGGGGGAGGGCTACCGGTAGCACAACGGCACTCCTAGGGATCAGACTCGTATGATGAAACATTTGCTCCAGATGATCCAAGGCGATGCCGGAAATGCTCAGACTCGCGCGAAACTAGATACTTTATTTCTAGGTACAATCCTAGGGCGGTTGAGTGGGGTGTTTTGCGACATTCCCATCTACTTTCTGTACCACTATTCGTAACAAGTGCCATATAAGCTCTGCCATTTTAAGGTTTTGTCTGTTTTGCAGGCGTATTATAGAAGTAAACGTAAAGAAAGCAGTCCCGGGAAGCAAACACCATTTTGAAAAGCTGACTGTCCGTGCATCATTGCGACGAAGGAAAAGAAGAAAGGTGGATATCTAGATATTCTTGATGACTAACTCTTCTTGCCGATGCAAAATCGTCATGTACCTAGTGAAAGAGCAGGAAGCGGCACCACAGCTGTCCCCAACGATCGCCTTGATTGGTTTACGTAGGCTTTGAGTTGTTGAGTGTACGAAGAGTTTTAGTCGTTATGGCGACGTTTTCTCGTTTTCTTGAGGATCCCTATGAGTTACCGAGAATTACTCTGACATTCCTGTAGTTTACTGAGAAATTTTAAACTCGCTTTTGTGTGTGTATGAAAACGATGAATACATTCTGAGCTGCCCTGGACTGCAATTAGTTACTTTACGAACCGTAAGGGACTTCAACAAATTCAAATTCACACGTGAATGAAGTATTGTTATGATTAGTTCCAAAGTTATTGTGATTAAGTCAAACTTAATCTTTTATTTTTGTTTTGAAGATGACTAGGAATGACATCTCCAAGGCTTTCTCAAATGTGATTTTTCACTTTTTCTAATAAATGTGATAAATTTACTAGTTACAAATTTACTTGGGCGCTGGCTGAAATTCAGAGAGACGATCTGGCAACCTTGTAGAATATTTTTTCAGGAGCTTTGACTGTAAAAAGTTTCTCCGTATAAAGATTAAAGTTAACTGCAGTATTTGCTACTCGGATTCATCTTATCTCTATTTGATATTAATCTTATCTGCGTAGAGATAAGGATAATCCGAGTAGTAAATACTGCAGTTAACTTTAATCTTTGTACGGAGAAACTTTTTCCAGTGCTTATCTGTTTTCGGACAAAACCAGCCCGGTCAGTGGAACTCCGCGGCAGTATTTCCTCCTTGTACAGATGACTTCAATCCTAGTTCGGACTAATCGTCGTCTTTCCAAAATGTCAATAAACCACATTCGGACGCAGCTTATTTGTATCTGGATGGTTTTCGACTGCTCTCACGTACCAGATTCAAAAGAATCGCCCAGATTTGGGATCATACTATCCTTACGAGGAGTATTATCGACCGCATTTTCTGTACAGGCGATCTACTTTCGGATATGTTCCGCTCTTAACCGGTTTACTTTAGTCCGCCACTTCGTCAACGAATGTCCTAATACGGGTTACACTGTAAAAAAAAATCTTGCAGTATTTGCTACTGGGGTTAATCTTGTCTTTATAGAGATAAGATTATCCCTAATTCGGACTAATTTTATCCCAATAGAGATAAGATTAATCCCAGTAGCAACTACTGCATCCTTAATCGGAGGAACTTTTTACAGTGTAGTCTTTTCTGCATTACGACTAACATTAGCAAGAAGTACACCTTACGAGGACTGCTTTCGTCCTACCGTGGGAGAACGTGGAGCAATTCGGTCTCTCCAGAGATAATATTCGTCTTTGCCCAGCTGTCGTAGAATGTCTTGATCTGGTTTAAAGTCATCCACGCGTAATCTCCGAATAAGGATTACTTTCATCCAAGAGGAAATGATACCGACTACAGATGATTTTCATCTTTATCTGGACTTCATCCCGACGAAACGATGTTATCCTAATAAAGATAAGAGTAATCTGAGAAGTAAATACTGCAGTTAACACTAATCTTTATTCGGAGGATTTTTTTTTTTACAGTGTACAGTGAGTTTTCTGCGCAGAAGTGGCGAGAAATTTGTTTTCCCAGGGCAAGTTCATAAAGCAGAGATAGATCTAACTGATATTGAGCTTATACTATACCAGTCCCTCAGTTCACAGGAGGAACTGAAAGGTCAATGAGAGGCCTAGTATTTGGATACGATCTTTCTGCCTATAATGTTAGGTGATGAGGGTGCACATTTATGCTTATATAGTTGAAAATCTGGTCATTTTGTGTTTTCTACGTTGCTTTTCAAAGAAATAGCTTAACATTTTTTAACCCGTCCGGCCCCTACTCCGTCCGCTTTCGTCCCGTGGTGGGGGCTGTCCCGGACGACTGAGAGTCTACTGGTTTTTAGGGCTGCGAAGGGTTTACCTTGACTCCTAAAATTTTCATAAATTCACCATAGAATGCCCAGTGTCTGCTCTCCTTTGACCGAAAAAAAAACGAGTATATTGATTAAAAAATAAGCTTCCAGCAGCAGAAAAAGCAAAAATCGTTCGGTATGGCCCCCCTATGTAGATGATTAGTATTAAAAATTTCGGTTGAACTGACCAGCCAGGTAGCCTATCGGCACAATTTTAGCTATTCTGGCATAAGGCGTCATCTCGCCGTTCCATACTCACTCCCGCTGCGGAGTTCCCGCATTTTTGCTTGCACTAGCGTAGGAACTCACTTACCCCATTTTCAAGGGTCCCCACGGACGGGGATTACTGAGATTATCGTTACTATAAAATTACCCCCCTTTCCGATTCGGTGTGGAGTAAATTTGGGGAGTTGCTGGTGTCGTCGGTTTCGAAAAAAAGGTTTTAGGAATGGTTAGAATGATGGTTAAAATGAGTTTCTATGATCAAGATTGAAAGACTATTGCTTAGAAAATGTTAAAACTCTGTTTTACTCTGATAATATTTGTCTTTTTGTAAACTATGCAGTTGTGAAATTAAGCAGACTGCGAAAACAAAGTGGACTGTAGATTTTCAGACTAACTTCGTTTCGTCACCTAAATGAGTTTGGCAAGGAAATATGTCAGCAAATTTCGAACAAAATTGACACGGGTTTATTCAATGTGTTCTTGGTGTTTTCAGCCTGGATAATCTCTAGGAAGTGACTGACTCTATTCTCGTGGCTCCTTTCGACTACCCAAGGAGTCCCTGGGAAACGGCAAGAGTACTAAATTAGGCAATTACAAATTAGGTTGTTCTTATAACACTTTTCAGACGTCTAGACAAATCGAATGAAATAAAAATAAAGTTCATCGGACGATTTAAAGGCGTAATCTCGACGTTCCCCAAGGACTCCTCGGCGAATCAAAGCGAACGGCGAGAATTCTCTTGATGACTATCTCTCACTTCCGATGCAGAATCTCCAGGTACTTGCAGAAGAAAGGGGGTCAAAGCTGTGCTGACTCAGGATTTGAGTCGTTACGGACACGTTTACTCCTTCTTCCGGAGAATCACTAGCGTGTCATATACCGTATAGAGGGAGTCACTCCAGGCGGACTCCGCGTACAGAAAACAACGAGGAATACTTCCGAAATGGATCGATTGTTCGAGAAAAACGATATGCAGTTGACGAAATTAGTCTTGATCCACTTTATTTTTTGTTTTGTTTATTCTAATTGTTTTTAATTAATTTTACAATGCACCGAAATCAGCAAAAAATGATTGCCCTCCGAATCTGAAAGGCAGTCCTTTTTGATGATGGTGATGATAATCGGAGCATTCCCCGTTCGTGGGGAATCACGACAATACGGGGACTGAGTCCCTGGGAAAAACAAAAACGCGGGGAGTCCTCAAGTGGAGTCCTCGGAGAACGGCGAGAATACGCCTTAAATAGGACCGCTTTTACGGATCGATTGCTTATAACAAACGTTCACAAATTTTATTACATCCTGAAACCAGCCTGAAAATGAACTTAACCCCGAGGCATGAGTCCCCCCCCCACCGATGATGGGATCCTGGAATTAAGGTGTCAGCATTTTTGGGGTCCTTCCTGCGCAAGCCAAGTATCGTTGACTATAGATTATCTGGATTCTGGAAGTACCCGAACTAGCAAAAGTTGGACAGGAAGACAGATTGCGTGTTATAGTAAGTAAGTAATTTGTTTATGACCCGCCATTTTGAAACGGCGGAGTAAATGAAGAAAATAAAGAAAATAAACAAAACACATAAACACACAGAAAAAGACACTTAATTTTCAATCTTCGGTCAGGAAGCAGTGGACGACGTCGTGCGCTGGTTGGGCCCTGTTGTTCATGACTTTTGAAAGCGATGAGGAAACATCCAAAAGGGTAACACTTGCATCTTGAATTTCGAATTTCTCCGTAAATGTATGGTTATGACAAAATTTCGACAAGTGGAGCAGGTGCTTTGCATATTTAAAATAACACGATCTCATCTTCTTAATCTCCTTCTTTCGCAGAACATGAGTGACGCCAGAACGAAATAGTATAGAAGGAGCGCAGAAGGTGCTGTTCAAACTTTCCAAAGCTTTACGATTATAGCGCCCCCGGTTGGGGACGATGCGCCCATAGGCGCTACAGATTGATTTATAAACTTCTTGAGCAACCAAAGAGCAAAATTTTGACAATGAAAATTATGGTACTTGAGCAAAATAATGCAAGTGTCATACATATGTATCACGTAATGCGTCACCAGAAACCCTAACTAAACAACAAAGAACAGAGACAGACACATAACAAATACCATCACGGCTTTCCGTCGACATTCGAATCAATTAATCAGTATCTGTCACCGAGGATTGCAACTGGTTAGGTATCGATCTTGTGGGTGCGAGTGAGGCTCCCGTGAAGTATCCCGACATGATTCCTATTCATGGCGGCAACACACGGGATCTAGCTCTCATATTTTTTTATTATAATACTATACCCGTCTCAGTAATATCAACAAATCACCCTGGTCGGGACATTGTGCGCTAAACATCAACGGTGTCTAAAGGTCTTTTTAATGAAAAGTATTCTCACCGAAAAAGAACGGCGGCACTCCACCGCTTTTTAAACGGCGTTAGCTGTGGCGCGCCATTTGAAAACGGTGAAAATCGACAGTTTAATAAGACCAAAGGTTTCGATGGGATCCCAAAAATCTAACATTTGATTCAAACAATTGGGTCATGTCTTCGCCACTCAGACTTCGTCGGATTCCTTTAATATGTTTACTGTTAAAAGAAAGTTCAGAAATGGATTCAACATGTCTCCTTGCCCCGATACCGAATCTCTAATCGATTTCAGAAACAACTTCGAGCTTCAATCAATTTCCACTTTTATGCTTATAAAACATACATGTTTTTACCGTAAAATTCGAAATCCCTCCTCTGCCTCTAAAGATAGGACTAAAGGACTCATCTACGAACTTGACCTGTACTTTACCACTGAATCCTCGTCGAACAACATCCTCGCTTGAACATTACATATCAACCCCTTCGACCTTCGATTCGATTACACTAGATCTCTCCGACGTCACAAAGAATAAACAAGTGAATGTCGGCATCCACGCGCAGAGAAGTTTGAGAATAAAGGGGTTGGGACTGCTATAGACGAAAACTGGTCGACACATTTTGTGTCCCGTTTTCGCCAGATTCCGGGTGAACTACTTATCCGGCAAGAAAATAACTTTCATATTCGGATTCAGCATGTCTCCTTACCGCTACATCAACTATCTCAATAGCTTTTAAGAAATATTCTGCTTTGCCCCTTAAATGAAACCCCATCCCCCAAATCTAGGGCTACAGAGCCCATCTACAAACCTGACTTTACCCTTGACCAAAAGAATAGTCATACCAAGTTTCATCAAAATATCTCGTTCCCTTCGAGAGTTATCGTGCGAACAGACGGACAGACAAACGGCAGGCGGATAACTTTTGTGATGCGGCTTCGTGCCGACATTTCTTTGTACCGAATGGCCGAAGAAATGGGGAGGGGGCATCTCCCCTCATAAGCGACGCCTCTGGCTATTAGAAGGTCGTTGGAAAACAAATTAAAGATTGTTGTCCACATATCGTCAAAATTGATATGGCTTATAGAGGTATATCTGAACTTGGTTTTCTCAGATGATTAGCCTGGCGAAGACTGGATCTGGCGAAAGAGGACCAAATTGTCTGGATCAAATATCAGATTTTTGGGATCCGATCGAAACCTTAGGTCTTGTTTCTGCTTGCGAGCTGAACATGAACAAATTCGACTCAGGAGTCGAGACGGCGCGAATTTTGTGGCCAGACGAAGCGAATTTTTTTAATCCGCCTTTTTTTTCTGGCAACATTTAACTACTTCCCATGCAAATTGTAGCTTTAACATGGTTCAAGCTCCCGAAAATTTCAAGCCTCAAACGCCAACTAAATGACCCACCCTGTATCTAACTAGTGAAGACTGCGAAATGCGAAGTAGGCGGAGTTTTGTGGAAACACTGACGATAAAAGTGCCTTTTTGCGATCCCCAAGATTACCTATTAAATCCAAATCTGTCCGGCGAAAAGAAAGGGGCGATCCAGGGTAAAGTAGATACAAAAGTACATTTGTTCGGAATCTACAGCGAACAAAAGTAGGCTAGTTTTCAAGTCAAGAGACGTGCTTATTCCTGAAGAACTGCAATCCTAAGAAGTAAAAAAATTAACAGCAACCAGCTGATGCTGCCGTAAATGGTAAAGAACGAGAGCTCAATAAATGCCACTCAAATTACCGAACTCAGTAACTGGGTTGAAGCAAATAACTAATTTGTACTGTACCGAAAAACTAACTAAAAAATAAGGAACAGATCGAGAGCGGTGTAACAACCGAATTTGTAAAATGTTAGAACCACCTAAAACAACCGAATTTGGCAAGTCTAGTAATAGAAACGGACTAAAAAAAAAATCCGGTTAATTACCGTATTTGGTAACGAATCAGAGCCAAATGAATCTCGCCGAATTTAATATAATACTGAGTTCGGTAAAGAATGAGACCAAATAAGTAGGTTAAATCACCATCCGCAGGGATGGACCGAATGCGGCAAAATCGATGTGGACTGAATAAAAGTTGGATGAATTGTCGAATTCGGTCACGAATCAGAACCAAATGAATCTGATTAATGACCGAATTATGAAATGGAATGACCGAATGCGGTATAACAGGTATGGAATCCGGTGAATTACCAAATTGCTAACGAATGAAACCAAATAAACAGGTTAAATCATCGAATTTACGAAGGGACGGACCGAATGCGGTGAAATCGATGCGATGTGAACAAACGTTGGATGAATTACAAAATTCGACAAAGAAAGGTGAACTAATAAACACGTTAAATCACCCGATTTGGAAATGCGGGGACAAACAATTATATGAAAAGAGCATCACGGTTTCGCCGCTATGCCCGTTTAGACCGAATTTTTTGCCTCTGGCGAAAATTTGACCGAATGACCAAAACGTAGGGGGGGGGGGGGGGGGGGGGGGGCGGGGGTCGTGACAAATGGAGAGGCTTTGACGACGGCCTGTGCGCCACCGAAAGCTCTGGAGGAACTAAGGCCTAAGGTCTAAGGTAATCCCGATAAAAAATGTGGCTACATGTAACTTTTTACAGGTAACTTTTCTACCGAAAAATCACGTCGGGCTTCCTGCTTGATTTTCATTCGTGCATTTTACTTTTTCTTTTTTTTTTTATTTCTCCACTGTACCTAGCGAGTGGGTCACAAATAGAATAATAATAACAATAATGGTAGACGTCAATGAGAAAATAACCGGAACATTTATTCACTGCTACAACTCAACTCTCAAAAAAAATTAACGGAAAACGATCGGAACAGGGATAGGACGTCGAGCTGTAAAATGTTTCAACTGGCACTTCGTACGGATTAGGCAGCTTCCAGCGGAGCATCTCTCTGACGTTTTGCTTCCTTCTTCTTCGAACTGACAGCTTCTGAAAATGTCAACAATTTATTAGTTGTTTCTTCATAGACAAGTGTCTTTTTTTAACTCCTTTAGCCCAAGGTGACTGCGAATCATGTTTGATAGTACAAAACGGATACGTCAGGCAGGGGCGTCCCGAGCCTTTCTTCAGTGGGGGGCGCACATGGTAAAATTGACCGAATCGGTACCTGATTTTTACTGAATTTATGAAAAAATAAAATAAAAAATGCCTTCATTTAGCTAAGAGAGAACAATTGGCGCGTTCTCACGCTTTTCCGCTTATGTTTTTGTTTTCATGGATACGCCGTCACTAGCCTTTTACCTTTGGAAGACCGTTCCAGTTTTGCCAACAGGACTTGAAATAATCGCAAAAAACGGTGTTGCCGTGTCCATGATTCATTATCGAGTACGATGTCGGACCCGCAAGCCGATGTGGAGTTACGATCCAAATTTGAAAAAAGTGAAAAATCAAGCTAAGCTTTGGTTGCGGATCTGGATTGCGTGTGGGCGTCCCTCGTGTGGGAATGTGTTCGAAATTAAGCGTAAAACGAAATCTGCTTATAAGCGACAGATACGTTCTGTCCGTGAATCAGGTGCTTGTTTCCCGACAAGTTCACATGATTGGAAGCGGGTGCTAAATTCTTCTAAGTTTGATGATTATAATAACGATAATATTCCACAGTCTTCTTGGACTCAACATTACTTGAATGTTTTTTCCCGTGTAAATTTTGTTGTTCATCACCATTATTCACAATTACTTTCGATTTGTTTCCGTATGAAAGTAGAACAAAAACATGTACCTCCAGTGTCTGTCGCAGATATTGTTAACTCGATAAAGCGGCTGAAATCCTCTTCGGTTGATATTGATGGGATTAGTGTTTGGCATCTTCATAAAGATTCCCCCGATTTGATTAATCATTTGCAGTTACTTTGTCAAATGTGTTTATGTTCGTCACTTGTACCTGACAGTTTTCTTTGTGGGACTGTAACTTCGGTGTTAAAAAGAGGGAAAGATCCAAATAAATGTGATTCTTACCGGCCAATTACTGTTGCCTGTAATATCAGTAAAGTTTTTGAGTATATACTACTCCCGTCTGTCATTGATCATGTAAATTATGATGCCAATCAATTTGGTTTTAAAAAGGGAATTGGATGCCAGCATGCACACAGGGCGCTTGCTGTTCTCCTCAAAGACGTGCATACCAAAGGCCAGTCATTACATATTTGTGCTTTGGACATTTCTAAAGCGTTTGACACCATTGTTCATTCACAAGCTCTGCTGTCACTGTATCAGCTTGGTATAAACATTTCAGTTATATCTGTGCTACGTTTCTGGTATTCTAATTCGTATGTGAGACTGAAATCCAACGGTCATATTTTCGGGAATATTCCAGTGAAGTGCGGGGTCAGACAAGGAGGTGTCCTTTCGCCGTACATATTTAATGCTTGTATCGCAAGTGTTCTGACCAAGATCCCATCGAGTTGTTTTTTCGGGTTTAGTGAACTTTCATATCTAGCATATGCTGATGACCTCCTTCTGATTAGCCGTTCAAAAAGCTCACTTGAGCGAAACGTTCGTCTGGTTGGATCTCTGTTTAAAGATATTGGCCTTGCTTTAAATATTGCTAAGTGTGAATATGTGTCTTTCAATAATGATCAATGTGCCAGTTCTCTGAATTGCGGGAGTTTCGCTATACCCAGAGTAAAGATGTTTAAGTGGCTGGGTATATCTGTTTGTGACTCGCTTGCTAGTATCCGGAGGAAGTTTTTATCTGATACTAAAGATAAATTAAGAATCGGGTACGCAAAAATCGTTGCTAATCGTGGTCGTTTCAGCAGACGTGGACTGGCTAAACTTTATTCTAGTTTTTGCGACCATGCCGTTTTGTCTGCGTCTGGTTTATATCCTATATTTACAAAGACTGATCTTAAGCAAATGAGGGTGGATTATTTTCGATATTGCAAATTCCTTTTGTATTTACCCAGATCGGTCCGAAATAGACGCCTTGTTAATCGTTACGGAGCTAGCGACATCTTATGTTCGCTGGAAAATCTGCAGACCAATATTGGTGCTGACGCGTGTTTCCGCCTAGGTGCGCACCACGGCCTCATCCGGCTTTTTCATTGAGTGCTTTTTTGTTGTTGTGTGTGATATGTTGTACTATCTTTATTTCTTTTCTTTTCTTTCATTACTCCACTATCTTAAATCTGTACAGTGGGTCACAAATAAATATTATATTATATTATATTATTAAGGCGCGGCAGGCGAAATTTTTTGAATCCACCTTTTTTTCCTGGCAACATTTTAACTACTTCCCATGCAAATTCTTAGCTTTTAACATAGTTCAAGCCCCCCAAAAATTCCAAACCTCAAACGCCAGCAAAAAGAGGCAACCTTTGTCTAACTAGTGAAGACTTGCGAAATGCGCCGCAGGCGAAACTTTGTGGAAACACTGATGATAAAAGTGCCTTTCTGCGATCCCAAGATTATCTATTATTCTATACAAGCCAGAGCTGTCTGGCAACGAAAGGGGCGACCCAGGGTAAAGTTGATAAAAAGTACATTTGTTCGGAATTTACAGCAAACAAAAGTAGGCTATTTTTCACGTCAAGAGACGTGCTTATTCCTGAAGTACTGCAATCCCAAGTAAAACAAGAGCTACGAGCTCATATGGCACTTGTTACGAGTAGGCACGGCTCGGTTATGTCAATGATATATCTAGTGTTTGCTAGGTGTCTTCCCACCAAGTTTCATCTCGATCCCTCCACTCATAGCGTTTTCCAATATTTCCGGTTTTCCCCTCCAGCTCCCCCCAAAAGTCACCGGATCCGGTCCGAATTTTAAGTGGGTCGTCTGAGGCATGAGGTCTTTCCAAATATCAAGTTTCATCGAGATCCGGTCCCCCGTTCAAAAGTTATAAATACCTCAAGATTCCGGATTCCCTCTCCCTCCACTCCCCCGACAGTGCCCGAATCGGTTCGGTCATGTCAATGATGTATCTAGTGTTTGCTAGGTGTCTTCCCACCAAGTTTCATCTCGATCCCTCCACTCATAGCGTTTCCCAAGATTTCCGGTTGCCCCATCCAGCTCCCCCAAAAGTCCCCGGATCCGGTCCAGATTTTAAGTGGGTCGTCTGAGGCATGAGGCCTTTCCAAATATCAAGTTCCATCGAGATCCGATCACCTGTTCAAAAGTTATAAATACCTCAAGATTCCGGATTCCCCCTCCCTCCACTCCCCCCACAGTGCCCGAATTGGCTCGGTTATGTCAATGATGTATCTAGTGTTTGCTAGGTGTCTTCACACCAAGTTTCATCTCGATCCCTCCACTCATAGCGTTTCCCAAGATTTCCGGTTGCCCCCTCCAGCTCCCCCCAAAAGTCACCGGATCCGGTCCGTATTTTAAGTGGGTTGTCTGAGGCTTGAGGCCGTTCCAAATATCAAGTTTCATCGAGATCCGGTCACCCGTTCAAAAGTTGTAAATACCTCAAGATTCCGGATTCCCCCTCCCTCCACTCCCCCGACAGTGCCCGAATCGGCTCGATCATGTCACTGATGTATCTAGTGTTTGCTAGGTGTCTTCCCACCAAGTTTCATCTCGACCCCTCCACTCATAGCGTTTCCCAAGATTTCCGGTTGCCTCCTCCAGCTCCCCCCAAAAGTCACCGGATCCGGTCCGGATTTTAAGTGGGTCGTCTGAGGCATGAGGTCTTTCCAAATTTCAAGTTCCATCGAGATCCGATCACCCGTTCAAAAGTTATAAATACCTCAAGATTCCGGATTCCCCCTCCCTCCACTCCCCCCACAGTGCCCGAATCGGCTCGGTTATGTCAATGATGTATCTAGTGTTTGCTAGGTGTCTTCCCACCAAGTTTCATCTCGATCCCTCCACTCATAGCGTTTCCCAAGATTTCCGGTTGCCCCCTGCAGCTCCCCCCAAAAGTCACCGGATCCGGTCCAGATTTTAAGTGGGTCGTCTGAGGTATGAGGTCTTTCCAAGTATCAAGTTCCATCGAGATCCGATCACCCGTTCAAAAGTTATAAATACCTCAAGATTCCGGATTCCCCCTCCATCCACTCCCCCCACAGTAACCGAATCTGCTCGGTTATGTCAATGATGTATCTAGTGTTTGCTAGGTGTCTTCCCACCAAGTTTCATCTCGATCCCTCCACTCATAGCGTTTCCCAAGATTTCCGGTTGCCCCCTGCAGCTCGCCCCAAAAGTCACCGGATCCGGTTCAGATTTTAAGTGGGTCGTCTGAGGTATGAGGTCTTTCCAAATATCAAGTTCCATCGAGATCCGATCACCCGTTCAAAAGTTATAAATACCTCAAGATTCCGGATTCCCCCTCCCTCCACTCCCCCCCACAGTGCCCGAATCGGCTCGGTTATGTCTATGATGTATCTAGTGTTTGCTAGGTGTCTTCCCACCAAGTTTCATCTCGATCCCTCCACTCATAGCGTTTCCCAAGATTTCCGGTTGCCCCCTCCAGCTCCCCCCAAAAGTCACCGGATCCGGTCCGGATTTTAAGTGGGTCGTCTGAGGCACGAGGTCGTTCCAAATTTCATCGAGATCCGATCACCCGTTCAAAAGTTAAAAATACCTCAAGATCCCGGATTCCCCCTCCCTCCACTCCCCCCACGGTGCTCGGATCGGGGAAGTGACTATTTCCAACTTAATCATTTGGGGTCCCTGATATGCCTGCCAAGTTTTATCGTCCTAGCTTATGTGGAAGTGCCCGAACTAGCAAAACCTGGACAGACCGACGGACGGACAGAAATTGCGATCGCTATATGGCACTTGGCCGAAGGGCAAGTGCCATAAAAAGAACAGCACCCAGCTAAAGCTACCGCAAATGGTAAAGAACGAGAGCTAAATGAATGCCACTTCAATTACCAGACTCAGTAACTGGGTTGAAGCAAATAATGAATTCGTAGTATACCGAAAAACTCACTAAAAAAATAAGGAACAGATCGAGAGCGGCAACCGAATTTCGTAATGGAATAAAACTCTTGTTAAAACTACCTAAAAGAACCCAATTCGGCAAGTCTAGTAATAGAAAAGGACTAAAGAAAAATCGGGTGAATTACCGTATTCGGTAACGAATCAGAACCAAATGAATCTCGCCAAATTTAATTATAAAATGGACTGACCAAATGCGACCAATTACCGAATTCGGTAGAGACGAGACCAAATAAAATGGTTAAATCACCGAATTAACGCAGGGACGGACCGAATGCGGCGAAATCGATGCGGACTGAACAAAAGTTGGATGAATTATCGTATTCGGTTACGAATCAGAACCAAATGAATCTGATTAGTGACCGAATTATGAAATGGACTGACCGAATCATACGGACTTGAACCGAATTCGGTAAATAATGAGACCAAATAAACAGGTTAAATCACCCAATTGACGCAGGGACGGACCGAATGCGGCGAAATCGATGCGGACTGAACAAAAGATGGATGAATTTTCAAATTCGGTCACAAATCAGAAACAAATGAATCTGATTAATGACCGAATTATCAAATAGACCAACCGAATGATACGGACTTGAACCGAATTCGGTAAATAATGAGACCAAATAAACAGGTCAAATTACCGAATTTACCCAAGGACGGACGAATGCGGCGAAATCAATGCGGACTGAACAAGAGTTCGATGAATTATCGAATTCGGTCAAGAACCAGAATAAAATAAATCTGTTTTATGACCGAATTATGAAATGGACTGACCGAATGATACGGAACCGAAATCGGCAAATAATAAGACCAAACAAACAGTTTAAATCACCGAATTTACGCAAGGAAGGACCGAATGCGGCAAAATCGATGCGAACTGAACAAGAGTTGGATGAATTATCGAATTCGGTCACGAATCAGAACCAAATGAATCTGACTAATGACCGAATTACGAAATGTACTGACCGAACAGAGGGACTTGCCCAATTTCGAAATGCGGGGACAAACGATTTTTGTTCGGCGAACATTTGACCGAATGCCCAAAACGTAGGGGGGAGGGGGGGGGCGCTGCGCCCCCCCCCCTCGGGACGCCCCTGACGTCAGGTGAATTTTATTAGAGATTTTATTAAAATTCGGCTAACGCATCCGTTTTGCACTATCAAACACAAATGTTTTTTGTTGGCCTCCGGACAAGTGCCATATAGCGATCGCAATTTCTGTCCGTCCGTCGGTCTGTCGGTCGATGAAACTTCGCTCTCTATCAAGGACCCGACCAGATTAACTTACAAATAATCACTTCCCCAATCCGCTTTCCCCAGATCTGGGTCCGGAAACTAGGAACAACGGTAGCAAAAGTATATTGTCCAAATGCGGTAACGATCCAAGGACCTCTGTGGTGTAGGGCCAGTGCTCAACCGAAAGCGCTACACTTCGTTGTATTCACAGCCGAAAGTGGAAACACATACGGTTTGAAGATTAAAGCGACTGTCGTTCTGACCAAGTGGTCAGAAAGAATGGTAAATGTTAACCAGAGCAAATTAACCTCTCTTTATCTTGTGTCATCAAATCTCGTGAAACGCTTCCACATAAGCTAGGACAATGAAACTTGGCAGGCATATCAGAGAACCGACCAGATTAACTTGGAAATAATCACTTTACAGATCCGTTCATAGTGGGGTGTCGTGAACTATTCCCCTTCCCTCTCCTTAGCTACGGCCCATTCCGGTGAAATGATTATGGTTTGCCGGACACTAGTTTAGTTGCTGTTTACCGGCTGGACTAACGACAGTCTGTTTACTTTTCCTTATTTTCTTTTGTGGTGCAAGCTAATAAAAGTGACCTTTTTGTATTAATTTATGTCGAAGAGAAAAAGACACGACATAAAGTGGATGTCAGAAGAGGGATCTGAAACGACCACCATCATCTCATAAAGACGGCAAACCTGTGAAGTATCCTCACCCTCCCAATTCCAAAGCTGAGGTAGGACCGTTCGTCTTTCCGAATTATTTTTGCAAATTCCCGTTTGCAACTGTTTATTCCTTTTTTTAATTTATCCCCAGTGAAAGATATTATTCCACGGTTAATTCCGATGATTATTGATGCGCTACTATATTTGGTGTTCTGCTGTGCGCTATCCTAAGTTGAAAGATCTGATTGCTGAGGCGAGAATACGCAGTGGCGGAAAGACATCTCAGTAGTAAGTGAAAAGTTTCCCCGGAGTGATAGCAAATAGTAGCCGCAGACAGTAGTAGATGGAGGTGGAGAAAAATATATGTGGATAAATTTGATAAGCCGTCAGGAAAGTAAGTAAAACTGAAAGAAGTAAAGAAGCGTGAGGAAAAGGAGAGTTCATCCAACATTCAACCGACTATTGTTTTACAGTTGTGTCCGTGTCTTGAGTCGGTAGTGCTGCACATCGCAAGGGTCGTGCATCACTGCACAAAAGTAGTGCTTCACAGCAAACGGTTCGTGCATCACTGCACAGTAGTAGTGCTTCACAGCACAAGGTTTGTGCATCACTGCGCAGTAGTAGTGCTTCACAGCACACGGTTTGTGCATTACTGCACAGTAGTATTTCTTCACAGCACACAGTTTGTGCATTATTGCATAGTAGTAGTGCTTCATAGCACACGGTTTGTGCATCACTGCAAAGTAGTAGTGCTTCTCAGCACACGGTTTGTTCATCTCTGCACAAGGAATGTGCTTCACAGCGCTCCAGCAGCACGCGGATTGTGTATCCTTCACAGGTAAACGTGCTTCATAGCACGAACTGAGCCGGTCAAAAAGGGGATTAAGTCTTGCTTCCTTACATTCAATCTTCAGGTGGTGAATGCAAAAGACGGCTGCTGAAGAAGACTCCTCAGGTATACAGGCTTCTTCTGGAATTAGAACGCGAAGCCAGTCAAGAAAAGAAGCAGCTGATCTAGTAGCTTCTGTACCTGAGTACTACCACATTACTTCCATTGATTATCCAGCTTTTTCGGTTTCTTCTGCTGAAAGTTGTAACGATCAAACTGGGGTCGAAAGACTATCGGAAGCGAAGGCTCAAATTTCTACAGGCGTGAAGGCGTGAAAGTGTCGACTCTAGCGGGACTGACGAGTTGTGTCTGAAGATCTCTGGCGAAACCACAATCGCCGTCAAAATGGATGCTGACCAGGTGATGCAAATGCTCAAACATTCCATGAAACTCAACATGGAAGCACTGCAACAAACAATGGCAGCAGAGCCGCAAGCAGCGGACACTAGGATGATTACGTCTGTCCAGGCATCACAAGACCTCATCCAAAACGCTCCAGTTGCTGCTACATCATCCATCATCCATATGGAGAATTACACAGAAGCGACGGAGATCGACACCTAACTATCCACCTTTCGAACAGCAAGGTTGAATAACTGGAATCCAACCACATGGGCAGCCCGACTCACTGTGTTAAGCTGCGGCTTCAGTCCCAGTTTCTGAGAGCTCTGACTATCAGCGAGTAAGACCACAGTACTTCGCAGATTTCAAGTAACCGAAGAAACCTACCGCCAGCGTTTTAGGACGCTAGAGAAGGAGCAAGATCAGTCTTTTACGGACTATGGGCTCAAGTTACAAGATCAAATGAACAAATGGCTCGGGCACCAGGATATGAAAATCTGACCGATTCGGACGACCTAAAACTTTTGGTGAATCAAATCCTGAGGCGAGTCGTAGTAGAGCAGTACACGAACTCTGTCAAAAACGAAGAGCTGAGGCTGAGACTACGAAAGTTGAGAGACCCGACACTAGGGAAAGTTACAGAGCTTGCAGAAAAATTCTTCAAGACAAGACAAGAGGAAGACGAGTGGGAAGTAATGTCAGTGTTAAAAGAAGGCCTTACATACCTTAGCGAGAAACCAACACGCGACGTACTCAAATTGCTAGAGAAAGTGTCGAAAACTTTCTCATTCATACCTGGTCGAACCACCGCCGTGAAACACCATATCAACAAGGGAGACAACGCGCCAATCAAACAGAGACCCTACAGGATTCCCCAAAGCCGCCAGGCAGCAATAGAGGAGGAGATTCGTCGGATGCTGAAACTTGGGGCCATTCAGCCGTCCAGCAGCCTTTGGTCTTCGCCTATAGTTGCTGTCACGAAACCGGACAATACCATTCGATTTTGCCTGGATTTAACTCAACAGCGTTTCCAAGTTCGACGCCTCTCCACTGCCAAGAATTGATGAAATCCTGGAAGCTGTTGGTGACGCTAAATGTTTCAGCCTCATTGATTGCGGCAAAGGATACTGGCAGATAGAACTGACACCTGGGAGTCGAGAAAAGAAAGCTTTTCAATCGACTCTAGGGCTTTTCGAGTTTGTTGTCTTACCTTTTGGCGTACATGGAGCCCCAGCGACGTTCCACAGGCTTGTTGATGGTATCCTACGTGATTTCTGCGATTTTGCAAGAGGATATTTGGATGACATCCTCATATTCAGCAAGTCGTGGGAAGAGCACATGGTTCATGTGGGACAGGTCCTAGAGCGCTTTCAGCTACCTGGACTCACCCAATGATTCACCCAAGAAAATGCCGGCTTGGAGTCCAGGAAATCGTATATTTAGGTCACCAGCTGGGAGGAAGGAAGGTATCACCCCTTCTAAACAAAGTGGAAGCTGTGCAGAACTTCCCAATTCCGCGTACCAAGAAGGAATTACGTACCTTCCTAGGGATGACCATGTATTACCAGCGCTTCATTCGTAATTGCGCAACAATTGCCGCTCCTCTCACAAATCTGCTACAGAAAGCAAAACCCAACCAGCTCGATTGGACGGACGCCACCGATGCCACCTTCAAGTAGTTGAAAACTACGCTGGTGAATTAGCCTGTTCTCAAAGTAGTTGAAAACTACGGTGGTGAATAAACCTGTTCTCCGACTTTACCAAAGAATTCATCGTTCGAACAGATGCATCGGAAGTTGGGGTTGGAGCTGTACTGACCCAGCGAAACGGTGAAGAACACCCCATTGCCTTCCTTACCCGGAAGCTGACGCCAGCGGAAAGATGTACTCAACTGTGGAAAAAGAGGCATTACCCTTAAAATGGGGAACTGAAAGACTTGACTTTTATTTACCAGGGCGAAAGTTTAGGTGGAGACCACTATGTTGGTTGAACGTACGAACCAACAATTGATGAGGTGGTCTCTTGCGTTGCAGGAGACAGCAGGAGTACCAGTTCGAGATCTTCAGCCGCTAAGGATCCAGCAATGGAAATGCAGATGCACTATCACGGCTCTTCCTATGAATATTAATGTTGTATTATATATTGGTGTTGATTCAGTATTTATTTGCAGATGTCGTTCAAGTTTCTTCCAATTAGAATCAAAGCCCTCGTTGAACACCCTAATCGAAAGGGACAACCATCAAAACAGTTTATTAAAGCGCAACGCTCGGACCCCGAATTCACTAGATTCTTCAATCTACAGGCCGCTCAAATTTCAGACGAGAATGAAGCGACATATGTAGTAAGAAATGGACTTTTGTGCAAAGTGAAGAAACGCGTCACCGACGGGTCACCAAACGTCGAAATTTTGGTACCCACGATATTTCGAACCCAGTTAACTGGAGTGGCCCACAAGCGAGTTAACACTTATTCTGGAGATCACAAGGGGCGAAACACTACTACAAAGATCCTGGTGACCAAATTCTTTTGGAGTGCTATTTACGAAGATGTAAAAGAGGTGCTTGGCAGTTGTGAATGTAGATTTAACATACTCTTTAAAAATTATACGGTGAAATTTCTCGAGCAAAGAGCCCAAGGGAGGGGGGGGGGAGGAGTGTCGTGAACTATTCCCCTTCCCTATCCTTAGCTACGGCCCAATCCGGTGAAATGATTTTGGTTTGCCGGACACTAGTTTAGTTGCTGTTTACTGGCTCGACTAACGACAGTCTGTTTACTTTTCCTTGTTTTCTTTTATGCTGCAAGCTAATAAAAGTGACCTTTTTGTATTAATTTATGTCGAAGAGAAAAAGACACGATATGGGGGTGGTGTACGGATGGGAAATCCAGAAACTATTAACATGCATAACTTTGGAAAGGGTAATCAGACATGCGTGAAACTTGACATGTGTCAAGAACAAGTGTTTCGGATATTCAGTTTCAAATCCGGACCAGGTTCGATACCTATGGGGGGGGGGGCACCATGTACGGTATGAACAGAACTTTGTGCCGTCTTTCGATAAAATTTTAATCTTATTTAGTGTTTACTTTTATATATGACGTTGATATATTTATATATGAGTGTCTACACGTATATATGACGATATCGACAAATTTGAGTTTCACCACGATAGTTCGAAAAGAACAAAAGGAATATAAATATTCCTTCAGCCCAAGCTGACTGCGAATCTTATTTGACGATGCAAACCGGATAAGTCAGCTACATTTTATTAGAGCTATATTTCGGCCCTTCTTGGCAAGGGTCCTCTTCAGGCCCAAACCGCTTAAGCTGGACAATGAACGTGTGGAAAAGCAATTGAAAGAACAAAATCGATATTTATCGATCTATCTAAAGTTACTATTTCAAGAAGGTTAGAACGGTCAGCATAATAACTTTTTACGAGGTTGGAACGAAAATAGTGACTAATAGTCACTAATGTTAAAAGGGTGGAACACGCTCATTATTACAATTTACTACAACGAACCTACGTGGCCACAAATTCAAACTGAAAGCACACGTCGTACTATTTACTATTTATGTTCCAGTATTTAAAGCTATATGCATACTGTGAGACTAGGCTCTGCTTTTAACAAATCTTTCATGGCTTTGGCTGTTTTCAGCCTATTGACTTCTAGCTAAAACAAGGCAAAATTCAGAAACCAAGTCTTACGCATTAATAGCATGGTACGCGAATACTCGCTGGGAGCATACTGCGCATGAAAAATAGTGAATAGTGGCTAGTGCTAAGATTAGCGAGGTTTCGGTAGCGGGCTTTAATAATTAATAATTTTATTTAAACCCTCCATACAAATACAATGTAAATGGTCGGAGGAGTTGGTAGAGAAACAAAAGAAAAAGAAAAAGAAAAGAGAATTACACAACAATACGATACAAAATATAACATATCTAATTTGAAATAACATATCTAATTTGGGTCTCAGGTATTAAAGTTTAACTGAAATGGCTGAGAAAGGACAATCTAGTTACTCATCACTCATTCACGTAAAGAGGCTTGAAGACCCGCTGAAAATACGTTACTTCGTTGTTCTGCTATTCACGAATAATCAATTTTCAAATAGTGGAATTTCCGTGTGATTTGTGGTACCTCTATGCGTTGGTATCTCTATGCAATTGTTTGGTACCTCTATATTAATTCTTAGCCAGTTTTTCATTCCTGAACCCGATTAATGTGCTTGTCACTGTGTACAAATTTTAAGTCTATTTAGTGTGTTTTTTATTTATATGAAAAGAATGTTGTCGTGTTTATTTACATTGTTTTTGTTTAAGTGTTTTAATATGTATATTTTACTTTTGTGTTTTATTCATACTCCGCTGTTACGCAAAAAGCGGGTCATAAATAAATAAATAAATAAAATAGGCGTATTCTCGCCGTTCCCCGAGGACTCGTCGGGGAATCGAAGGGAACGGTGCGAATAGAGGGGGGCACTCCACACGGACTCCGCGTACAGAAAACAGCGAAAACACGGGGAATGCTTCCAAAATGGATGTTGTTCGAAAAAAAATATGCAGTTGACGAAATTAGTCTTGATCCACTTTTTGTTTTGTTTCTTCTGACCGTTTTTAATTAATTTTATATTGCATCAACACCAGCAAAAAAAACTTCCCTTCCGAATCTGAAAGGGAGTCCTTTTAAATGATGCTGATGATAATCGGAGCATTCCCCGTCCGTGGGGACTCGCGAGAATAAGGGGAGTGAGTCCCCGGGACAAACAAAAACGATTGCGAACGGCGAGAATACGTCTTATGCAATTCGGAAGTTGGTTGCATTGGCGTTATAGACACTACAGGTCCTTGAAAGGTAGTCGCTACTTCAAGGACTTCGGAATATGGGATTTTTTCCAACTGAGGCATTGACAAACAGAACAGACTACCATCTGAGTTTTTCGGTTCAGTACTACTAACACAATAGTTTCCTTGGACGTCATCTTTAAAGGAAGTGTCTTACCTATTACACTAACGCAACCTACTTCCATAATCACTCCGTGTATTTGTAAACCCGGAGACCCCAATTTCGTACGGTACATTTTATCCCCTCGAAGAAAACCAGGCTGAGTTTCTCTCTTGCCGTGTTTTACTACCTTCGATGGGTATGACGCTGTCAACGGTTGTCTGAGAAAAGTGTTTCACCAGAAAACCGGTTATGTAAATTGTTTCCCTGTTTTCGCTGTAAGTCAACGGGTCTCGGAAAAGGCTTAAAACAGCCAAAACTGTGGGTTATTTGTTCAAAGCACATTCTACTTTTAAATTATTCAAATACATTAAAATACCGGAAGTTGAAGAGTAGATAGTGCGAGGGGTCCTTTAAAGGCCGTGAGCAAGAAAGAAATCCCAAACAACCAACCTGTCGGTTCTTCGGCTGGCACTTCCGGCAGTTCTGGTTCCTCAGTAGGAATTTCCTCTAATTCTTCTGTGGCAGGCAGACTAGATTTAATGAGTTCGGCGAGTTCATCTTCAACAGCCTCAAGGTCGTCCTCAGTTAAGGTTCCAGACACCATCTCATCTAATTCCTGCAACCAATAGTTATTAATAGAACGTATTAGTTATTACAAATAAGTAATTATTAATTACTAATACTCATACAACAGTCTTTGTAAGAAAGGGAACGTTTTAGTATGGAAATTTGGTTTTCTATAATCAAGAGTTAATGGTGTTTACTATTTTTTTTTTGAATAAAACTTAAAACAAAAACTAAGAACGTGTCCGAAATGAAAGAAAATGCTGAATTAATTCAGCATTTATGCAGAACTTTTTTTTTTAGCAACGCTTTCGGACTTAAATTTTCGCTCAGTTAATGCAGCATAAAATTCATCGAAAAATTCAGCAAGCTGAATAATTGTATGCTGAATTTTCAAGAAGGAACTGGGGAGTACGGCAATTCTCTCAGTGTTTTCGGCGGCAAACATAACCAAAAAGACAACTGACAATTCGGCAAACATACCAAATTCTAAGACAACTGGCGAACATGGTCAACGACGAAAGGAAAGATAAGAAGATAAAAAGGTTGGATATCAGTAGCTGATCCATTTTGTCAGCTTTACACAGCTAGTTCTTTTTTCTTCTTCTTCTTCCTGACTTAAATTTTGGTATTCTAGAAGTGACAGAGAAGAAAAAACGGTACAAGCTTTCGGACAAAAAAGAAAAGAAAATGCAGCATTTACAGTACCAAAAAGCTTTCGGACACGTTCTAAAAAATTTGGTTTTGTGAACAGTCCAATTAAGATTAGGCTCTTTAATACAGTATTGCTACCAGTTCTTTGCATTAAATTTATGTTATAGTTGTACTAACAAGTCATTTAATCTCGATATTGTCTGAAGTTAACCTTTAATAGCCTTAATCTGTAAGTAATGGGGTATGTTTACATATTATGTATATATATATGTATATTTATTCTTCAAACCAATGAAAGACGAGTTCAAGATTGCCCAGCACGGACTAAAAGAACTCAACTCTATGAATTATGCAGTGTTGCCACTTTTCTCTCAACTCTTTGAGTTGTGATGTGTTGCCACTTTTCTCTACAGATCCTGTGACATTTAGCCGCAGACACCGGTGACATTTACGAAATTCGGTCCTTTTGTCAGTTTGAACGAAAGCCTCGTGGATTTCTGTGATCAACCTGAGGTGCATTTTTAAAATGAACAGTTTCTAGAGCTAAACTGGTAAAACATCTCTTAATTTCCGTTCCTAATGGAAGTAGATTTCACCGGTTTTCTATTCATTTGAAAACAGAGCGAGTGAAAATTCAAGACACACAAAATCTTGCCACGTGATGAAACATGAAAATAGAGGTTTCAAGAACATACTTAAGTTTACTTTATAAGACTATACAATTTTTGCAAAAAACGTCAATCCTCTTGACGAAAGGCTTTGTAATCGTAGACTCCTACGCCATTTCTAACATAAGTGCGATTTTCTGCGACGAATTTTGTCATATTGACAGATCACAGAATTCTTCGTCGAGTGGCAACACTGGAGTTGTGACCATCATCCTGAGAAACGCCTTCCCGAAGGAACTGTTTCGGTTTACCGGACCCATCTAGAACCCACATACAGCTACACAAACAGTACAGATGACTGCCAAACAATGTATTATTGCCCCGGAGCACCAAACATGTCTGATTTTGTTCCACTTGTGCACGATGATTGCGCTTGTCCTTCTTTCTGTTCTTCTTCCACTTACCCCACTTCTTACTTTTCTGCCATTTGATTACTTTACCCCGAGGGCATATTAGAATAAAATGTAATTTCAATGGCGCTTTACTGTACCCACCTGTATTAGGAGACTAGTAAGTTTAATAAGGTGTGTTACCTTCTGCTTCTCTATTCCTTCTTGGGTTTCATCCATGATCCTCTCAACATCAGCTATGGAGAATACTTCATGTAATTTCTTCAAAGCTAGATTTCCCTTATCCAGATTTTTCAGAACTTCAACCTGTACTTGCGAGAATTCGATATCATGAATCATCTGTTCCAGGTTGTCCAACTGGTTGTCTGTGTTTTCAGTTAGCTGTTCGAGGTACCGCTTCTTTTTCAGCAGCAGTTTGGCACGCCTATAAAAAACAATTTGCAGGAAGAAGAATGTGTTAAAAATCTGAATCCACGACATCCTTGGAACTACTTAGATAAATATTCCTTGAGACCAAGCTGACTTTGAAACATATATTCAAATAATGCATAAAACGGAGTACTACATATAACATATTTTACTTTTAAATAATTAGATAATTCGTTTAATTCCATGTTATCTTTCTGTAAAAATAGCGGTGGATCGTCATACATGATCAACTTAGTACTTTTCGAAAACTGGGGAATCCGAAAACTGGTGGTGGGAGGGGGGGGGGGGTCTGGTGAAATGATTAGGGTCGAGGATCGGGATGGAACTTGAACGGAAGAACAAGCATTACCGCTCGATACTTTATTGACAAAACAAGACTGGATCGTGACAGTAGAGTGGGTTTTCCCGGACTTAAGCTGATCACGAGTTAGGGTACTTCCACAACACAAGTACTAGAACCATGAAACTTGGCAAACATATTAGATACTGTCCCAGGTCGACTTGAAAATAGTTCTTTTGTCCCATCCGATGATCATGGGGTAGTGGAAGGATCGGGAATCCGGATTCTAGTGACATGCATAACTCTGGGACGGGTGATCAGAAGTATCAAGAACAAGTGTCTCAGATGATCAATTTCATGTCTGGAACGGATCCGATAACTTGGGGGGGGGGGGAATCTCGTGAAACGCTTAGAGTCGAAAGACCGGGATGGAACTTGGAGAGAAGAACAAGCATAAGTCGTAGATCCATTATTGACAAAACAGGACCGGATCGTGGCACAGTGTTGGGGAGTTGGAGTGGGTTTTCCCCAATTCCGATGATCACGAGTTAGGGCACTTCTAGATGTGCTATGACCGTGAAAATTTGCAGGCATGTTAGGGACTCTATCAGAGTGGCTTAAAAATAGTCGACCCCGATCCGATCATTGTTGGAGGAAGAAACAGTCGTCAAGGAGTAACATAACGATTTCAGATTTACTAGATCACGCCCATTTTCTGATGAAATGAATATCGGGAGAGAGATCCAGCCTTGAAAACTCCAAACCGTATCTGACAAACATGCTAACTGTTCTTACAAGTGCCGTATGAGATTTCAGCTCTTGTTCGGGCCTATTAAGTGAATAAGTGATGTGTAGCTAGACTGTGGGATCTCAGTATTATTCACGCAAAATTTAAACGTGGAGTGGCACGCGTAACCCTGGAGAGAGGATTGGAGCTCCCCTCAAGCTTTAACCAGGAAATGATCACCATCGTCAACTGGTAGGTTATTCATCGGGATACTATATTCTTATTGCTTGCAATTGTAATTTAAGGTAAGATAATATTAGGCTAGGCTACTGTTTTCCTAGTTGGCATTTTGTTCAAACCAGCTTTTCGGAACTGTTTTAAAATTGCTGTTCACGCCATCTATTTCCCTTAATTTTCAGTGTCACATTCACATACTGAAGCCAGCATACACATTTTACAGGGAATCCTGGCGAAAACAGAAATCTTCCGCTTCCAGTTTCGAATGTAGAAATCAAAATTAGTGATGGAAAAAGACTGAGTACAATCGGTGCAATACACATTGGGAATATATTTCTAGAGAAAGAAGAAACTAATGAATGAAAACCGACAAGAGGACCCAAAGAAAATCATTAATATGTACGATTTCTGGCATGGGTTCTTCATCTTTAAAACCTTCAATACTGGAAATAAGTTGTTAACGGATATTTACTCCTGCATGATTTAGGTGCTAAACTACCACACAGATAAAACTTGTGTGTCACCGCTTACTCAGGCATGAACTATTAAAGAATTTAAACGACAAGCAAGCAAAACAAACATCTTCCATCATCATCAAACTCATCATACTCAAAACTTAGCTCTGGTTTTGGAAAGTTCCACAGAGATTCTTTTTATTCATCCCGGACCTCTTTCTTCTCATCAGAAACAAAAAGAAACTAACTAACAGGTGTTCTTGACTGGTGAGCTGTCAAAATCAGTAATGAGGAGCCCAACGGTTTTCTATCTGACTTCTTCCAACAATGTTGCCAATTAAGTAAAATATATTTCAACCCCCAAATTTGAAGTCAGAATTTGTCTAATAGAAGAGATATGTTAAGAAATCAGGATTAAGAACCCAGAAATAAAAATATCTGCACTCTATTCGCTAACAGAAGAAGGCACTTTGGTGCCATCAACGGCAACGAGACAGAAAACTTTGCTGTTTCTGGCACCATCAACAGCAACCAGACAGCAACTGAATTTTGGTACCTTCAATAGCAACTCTCGTCGGCTATTTCAATTATGTCTGGCACTTCTTCGGAGCACAAACAAAATTTATGCAAAAGTGATTGAAAAATCTTTTATCTGATGCTTTTAATGGGAGTGTGAATACACCTGGCAGGCTAATGTGCAAATGAGTGGACCATAAGTAGTCTACTTTGTCTTGGTTTGGAGAAGTTTCTGGGCTACTCACTCTCGTTTGTTTTCCTGCAGAAGTTTCTTTGCTAGATCTCTATCCTTTTCTAATACTCCTTTGATCCTTTTCTGATACTGTTTTACTTTGTCTCTCTGTTGCTTCAGTTGCTGAAAAAAAAAATGTATTTTTTGAAATCCTATGCGAAAACGCTGACAGTATATTGGCATAGCATAGCTGGGTCTACAGGATACATTGCTATTTGCGCCATCCCTAGTAAACTTGTGTAAATAAAGACTAAATCATAAGGATGGCATGCGGAACATGAATATACATCAATCCTGACCAAATTCACTGATACCAAATGTAAAAAAAAACTAGGTCGAACAGGCGCCAACACATGCGACAGAATAACACTGGCGCAAATAGTCACACTCAAGCTATTTGGGGTTAACCTGGTAGCGCAAATAAAATCCGCGAAAGGTGCAAAAGAAGAAATTGGAAATGGAAGCTGGCGCAAAAAAAATTTGACCACGGTCAGTAGTCAGCAGCTGCTTCGAAGAAAGACATTTGGCAATGCTTCAACTTTGCTGAATGAAATGGAAAAAAACTATGTTGCAGAGAATAATTAGCGCTTTCAATCAACACCCAATTTAACACATTTGAAAACTCTGTTAATGTAGAGGCTGGAAAGAAATGGTAGGAATTGCATGCATATATTTCATTCAATGGGGTGGTGCAAATAGAAAGGTATCCTGTATCTAGAGTTGGACACACGCTAGCCTATGCCATCTTTCAAGCATAAGGTCCTCACAGATATCCAGGATTTATCATAGGGTATAATGCTGGCATAAGGTCCTTACACTATGATAAATGCTGGATACCTATAGGTGGCTGCAGGTACCCTAACCCAGACCTATTGCCCTCTGAAGCAGTTCTGAAGGCATTCTGATCGGTTGATTTCAGCTTTACTCAAATCCTCAATATTTAGTCGGGTTAAAAGTTTATCCTGTGTGTAGCCATATACAGGGGCGTGACTATGGGGGGGGGGGGGGGTCGGGCGAAGCCCACCAAAAGTTCACTAGTTTGTTGGCGCGGAGCGCTGGCAAACACAGAAGAAATAAAGTTTTGTATGCTTTATCGGGCGTTGGTCAGCTCGTCCGAAAATGCGGACCTTTTTACATGCAAGAAAACAAATTCTGCAAACATTTACTTAACTTAAATTTTACTTAAAGTTGTTCAGCACCATCCGGCAGTTGGCCTGCCTGTTCGATGCCCTCTGTTTGTTTGATAAGTTTGTAGTTGGTTGATCTTAAGCTATTTTCAAGGGCAAAACACAGAAGAAATCGACTAGTGTATGCTTTAGAACTAAACTTTGTCTGCTTTAGTCGGGCGTCCATGGACTCTTTGGCACGTCGGGTGCACCGGGGAAGTTAAGAATCGTCGGGTAATCATTGTTTTTACATGTAAGAAATCAAGTTCTGTACAGTCTTGTTGGGCAAAAAACAGAAGAGTCTAGACCCTACGTTGCCTGGTCAACGTGAAGTGTTGCCGCAACCTTAGTTCGGCTTCGCCGACTAAAGTGTTGCGAGAGCAACACTTTTGTTTTGTTTCTTCGCTAACGGTTAAATGCTGAATTTTTCAACTCATGAAGGTTTTCAAAATGTTTATGTTCCAGTCCGTGAAGAATATCTTTCTTCCCATGGTTATCATGAAAAATGGTTAAAAAAAGAATATAAAGAATATAGGAAGTAGGGAAAAATTGACTTTGCAGCCAGTTGAACTTTATCCTTTTCAATCGTAGACATCGTGACTTGTGGAAACTTGGAACATTATCTTATATAACCTAGTTGGTATTATAAAGCTATCTATATAGCTTTTTAGTTCAAAATATATTATCATTTGTATCCGTTGCGTTAACACTTAATTCTAGGTTACAGTGAAAGACCATCACCATCGACCACATTAGCATCTTATGAAAATGACAATGCTTTAGCAACCGATTCTTGAACGACAACATGAACCAAACTTTTCTTATCATCAAAAACACCGGAAACAAAACAGGTACACTTACTAGGAAAAGTCGGAAGTCCCTCGTCACCAAAGATGATTATGGAGTAATCACCAATTTTTCGTTACAAGTCCGTGACTTGTCTCACAGTTGGGTTCCGCCTATTCTTTGTATGAGTGTGTACCCTACCACTAAAGTTGTCAAACCCTCAAAGACTTAATTTTAAGTTACAGTGATAGACTATGCAGACTAATTTTCTTACCCTCAGATTTATAGAGATCAAATAAAATGTGCACCGATTTGCACTAGTTTCTAGGCCCTTATGAAGCCCTTCTAGCAACCGATGCCTACTTACAACTCCATCTCCCCATGATAGACCTAGTACTAAATTGTTTTCAGTTCAATACCAGAAACAAATAATGGGATTAATAGGTACACCAACTAGCAAAAGTTACAAGCCCCTCATCGCCGAAAATGTTTATGGTCTAACAATCGATTTCTGCTTACAAGTAAAACAAAACAACAGAAAATCAGAAGTAGGGACTGAATTCACTTTGCACCCAGTTGAACTTTATCCTTTTCAGTTGTATACATCATCACTTGTGAAGACTTGGATAATTATCTTATATAATCTAGTTTGTATTATAAAGCTATCCCTAATGTTTCAGGATCAAAATACCATAGATCCATTATCGTCTTTTATTTACATGTAAGAAATAAAGTTCTTTACAGTCTTGTCCGGCAAAACACCCAAAAAATTTAATTCTGAATGCTTTAGTCAGGCGTCAGTATTCTTGTTGACACTCCGGCACTTCATTTGTTGGGCACACCAGGAAAGTTTAAGTCCCTCCTGCAAGAGATATTGTAACACACAAGAAATCAAATGATTGCAAAGTTTTGTCGAACAAAGACCGAAGGTTTAAGCTTCATTGGTTAATCAGGTTTGGGTTTTACACATAGCCTAAGCAGTCTAGTACACTAGCCCTTTTTCAGTCACGGTGCTCAAAGGTCTAGCACCATGCCTGCGTGTTATACATTTGAGCACTGCAGCCTACCTTGAAATTTATGCATGGTGCATAGATTACAGCATGCAGTGCAGGCCTTTTTCATGTGCGCACTGTATGCTGAAATTCATGCACCATGAATGATTTCAAGGTAAAGTGCTCAAACATCTAGCACTCAGGCACGGTACTAGACGTTCGAGCACTGTGACGGAAAAAGAGCTGGTTACTGGCAGTCTGGGCTCAAGCCTAATGTCCTTCTTTGTCTTCCATCCCAACAGAGTCACCATGTCCACAGATGGACCGGTCTTATAAAGGGAACAACGCTACTGTCGTCAGCGGCACCTCTGGCTGCAGTGATCCTCCTTGGTACCGTGCTCCAGGTGTCACCGTGTCAACGTTGGATGCTGGCGATGAGCTGGTACAGATTGCATGCAGAGAGAGCAACCTGAGCTGTTAAAACTTTCATGTGATTTCAGAGTTACTTCACATATATTACTGGACCGAGCCTAAGTCTGCAGACTAGTTTAAGTCTCATCAGCCAATTGGATTTTTTTTTTTTACACGAGAAATCAAATCAGATTCTGTGAACTTCTATCTGGCGAAGACCAAAAGTTTAAGTCACATTGTTATTTTGGCTGCACACATATGATAAAAAAAGACATAGTCTAGCAACAAACTAGAATCCTTATTTTGGTGAATTTCTGGTTTCCACATAATCTCAAAGAGTAAGTGGGGGGCAAAATGCAATAATGATCTAAGTACTCCAGTACTAAGCATGTCAAAACTAGTTCTTTTGCTGTAAATTCAAAACAAATCTACTTTGACAAATCAGGGGTTCGTGATGGACTGCTTAGTCGTCATGTAAGGTAAATTTTGCAAACTAAGACGTACTAATACAGCTTTATCTTGCTCAGTTATCCGACTGGCAGGCTTTTTGTGTTTGCCAAATATGCCTCCCATGTCCGCATGCGACAACGTTCAAATTTTCCATGGAACTCAGAGCGGCAGAACTGAAAATGCTGTAATTCCTTCCGTGAAACGAAAACATAAAAAAGAAATTCAAGATATTAATTTATATCTTCGGTGCATCTTTTTTTGAAAAAATGTACAAATTACTTCTTTGAAGTTTGGCAATTAAGGTGGTTTATTATTACTTCTCCGTCTGGAAGAAACTACTCATGCGCAAAATAAAATTGCTAACACACACTCTTTGGTGGGAAGTTCAAATGTTTGCCGGAGGGTCGTTTCAAGTCAGTTGATGTTTATCTTTTAAGCTGGACGGAACGTTTGTTTTGTAATTTATTGCCAGGATACCCAATAGATAGTTGTGCTGCAGAAATATACACGGTAATAAAGATGTTAATAAATGCATGTTTGAACTTGGTGCTCATTGCAGGAAAGCTCTTTTTTAGTTTGACATTTTGTTAAGTTTGGTGTCTTTTTTACAGTACAGTAAGCAGTTTATTTGTAACCTGCCATTTTTCAAAAGTAGAGTGAATGAAAGGAAATGAATAAAATGCATAAATTAAGGACACTACTGACTAGCCTAATTTTCAATCATTCTACCAGGAAGCTGATAAGGTTGTCTGCTAAATGGGCCTGGGTTGGGCCCTGTTCCATCCTGTTGTTCATGACTAAGAGTTTGTTTCTAAATCTGATGTTCTAAGGGCTACTTTAACCTTTATTACCACATCTTAGCAGCTGGCCTCATCGTTTATATTTTGAAGTAATTTTTCATCAGATTCGTGGCACAGTTAAACTAGGGTTAAGCTTAGCCCCTGTCCTGCACTCTTCTTTGCTCTTTGATAGGTCACTATGCACAGAACTCTAGAGGTGGCAGAGGTGCTGCTTTAATCTTGCAGAGGTTGGATCTTTGCCAAACTACCTATAGGCTACCAATCATGCACAACCCCTGGTTTTTGGATAACTTATGCCAAGTGCTTGATACTCTGACCCAATAAAATATTGATGGTTCGATTGAAGCTGAGAAATTAACCAATCAGATTTGATGGTGCAAAACGCATAAGTTAACCACATTTTACCAATCAGAATTCAAGTATAGTAGCAGGTCAGGGTTAGTTTAAGAACATGGTATGCAGCGTCAGGGTATAGGGTATGCAGAGGGTATGCAAAACACTAATAGAATAAACAAAATCATGTTTTTATGGTTGACTGGATTACTGTATGACCAGCGTAATTTAACATATTCTGGCGAAGAAAGCTATGAAGTTGGTTTGTCAATAAAAAATTTGATTGATTGATTGTAAACCCACTAGTTTATACAGCCTATTAAAAACAAGCGTTTGTAGAAAATGTGCGAGCCTATACCTTAAAAGGCATGGGTTAGCCAATGAAATAATGTTGCCATCATGACGGGTGAATGTGTTCTCTAATTTTTAAAAATCTTTTTAGGTCCATTCAAGATAGAAAAGATGGAGGAAAGTTAAATCAGTGTGTTCCCAGTGAAAACTCCAGCGTTTGATGACTGAGCTGGTGATCAATTGAAAGTGCAGTGAAATAGTAGCTAGTCTACGTAGTTGTGAATTTTGGAAGTTCAGTTCTCTAGCAAGATGCAGGTACTCTGCTTTACTTGGATATTGATGGTCATGCTCTCGCCAGTCTTACCAGAAGGTAAATATGCTTTTCTTTTGAATTTATATTCCTTGTTTAGACTGGTAGTCTACCCTAGAAAATAATGTTTATTTTCCATGGCTTTAAATTGTCTTTTCTTGGATCTTAAACTAATGGACCATTTCTTCAGTCCAAGCCGACTGCGAATCATATTGGATGAAGAAAAACGAACGTGCAATCAACTGGGATCACTGGTCACACATCTTTCTGTGGTTGCATTTTGACTTGGTTTAAAAGAAAATACTTTCATTTTTGATATATCCTGAAGATTATCATTTCTTCGAATGTTAGGTTCGTTTTCTAGCTTGGGCCTGAAGAAGAGCAGAAATGTGTCTCAGCTGGCTTCTCCACTTAATGCCGCCGGATATAATATAAGCAAACTGTTTCATTCATTGCTTTATGATTAATACCCAAACAGTAGCGAGCTTGTAGTCTAAGCAAACTTCATGACACCAAATAGAACACACATCAGTTTCATTTCACTTTCATTGGACTATATTTAAAGAAAAAAAATACAGAATTAACATTTTATTCCTGACAAGAAAGCAAAAAACCGAGTATTTGTCCGAAGCCTCCACCAGGTCCTGCAACAACAGTTATCAGCAGGGGCTTCTCTAGCCAGAACTCGAGGGGGTTGTTGGTGGGGGGGGGGGAACGAGCGCCTTCCGGCGTCCTACCGCCCGTTTCAGCTTTTCGTTTCAAAATAAAACTCGTGATACCTGCAAGCATTGAAGACTGAAGAAGCCTAGTCGTATCTCCGAGCTCAGGGACTGTTTGATGGGCTTGGGCATTGGAGGTGACTGCGCCAAAATATACGACTGGCAGATGTCCAGCAAGACTTAAGAGTTTTACCAGTTAGAAACAATAGCCAAGAAGCACATCACCACATGCGGGAAACTGTACGAATTTAAAGAAACATTAAAACTAGTATTTGTAAGGTTAAGGTGAATGTCATTCGTAATAAGAGGAATTCGCTTCCGCAATAGCCCTACGCGCAGCAGTTTCTAATGACTGTATATCAGACAGAAAGAAAATGAGCGCCGTAGGCTAAATTTTTGAATTAAGCTATGACTTTTTCGGGCAAACACTTTTCCCCATCAAAGCCTAGCTTTTAGTGTGGCCTTAGCCTCGAAATTCCAAGCCTAAAACCCCAATGAAACGACGCGAACTTCCAGTAAACAGAGCCTACTACGAAAAGCGCCGCAGACAAATTTTGTGGAATCCTGTATGATCAAAACATCTTTTTGGATCCCAAATGAAAGTAAAGGCCACTTAGCACGGATCTACCAAAAAAATGTAAGATATTTAGCTGGAAATTCAACCCTTTCCTATAAAGAACTAGTGATCATCCAGAGAAAAAAAAACTGAAACAGAGCAGACTTGTTCTGAATTTACAGTTAAAAAACAAAATCAAAATCAAATGACGTGTTGCAATAATCAGGTCCACTATTTCATCTTCTATCATTGCTGGCGAAGTCTATTTATTTTAACGTCGCACTGGAGGAAAATTCTTATAATAACATTATTTTCTGTTAAAATACGAAGTATATTTGCATGAAACTAACAAATTCTTGAAAAGGTACGCCACAAGCAGAATCATCCTGATTTTTACTTGAACCGAGAGATATTGGTACACAACAGCTCGTGTTAAAACTTGGGTTAAAAATGTGCGCTGCAGGACGAAATTTATCATTTGACAAACGTCTGTTGTTGGTCTTGGATGCTCAAATTTGACAATCATACTTCTAAAATTCTGACAGAATATGATTAAAAAAATCTTTTTACTATCCGAATGACTAGTCTTTATGTCAATCTGGCAAGCTCGAAACATGCGACTGAGAATGCAATTTCTTGAGTCTCAAACGCTCGAGAACCCAGAGCCGCCGATGTCCAAGCTGATGTCGACCCTGTTTCTTGGTAACTCCGAACTATCCTTACTGACTTTTATCCTTACTGACTTTTCCCTGCGCACTGCCAGCCCCCCCCCCATTTTGCTTTCCTGGGTGAGCGCCCAGCTTAGCTGAATTTGTGTGGTCGGTCACTCGGCGAGCGCCCAGTTTAGCTCAATTTATGTGGTATTTTCTTTCTTCGAAGGGGTGGGGGGTTGTGGGGGGGGGGGGGCGGGTACCACTACCTATAGCGACACCCTGGTTATCAGACCTGAAATTTCTGAATAAACTATTCCAACTAATATGGTAAATACTTGTGCCAACCTCAGCGTTCGCTTTGAGCAAATCAACTTTTGAGAAATGAAGGAGAATGCGAGGGTAAATGTGTTGTTCTGGGAAATTCTAAAAGTTCCATAAATCTATCGAGTAGTGTAACGCAAAATGAGATAAGTAGGCAATACCAAGGGGGGGGGGGGGAGGGCGGTGACTTCAGTTGAAAGCCAGTTTTCAGTGATTGTGTTTTCACTTAGGTTTAAAAGAAAGTGCTCTAGTTCTTGGCACATTCTTCAGGTTACTCTTTCTTCGAATCGATTTGTCTTGTCAAGTTCCTTCATGGGAGACGGTTCTTTCCGATTTCGTCTTTCGCCCCGTTGTTGGTCCCTATGCAGAAATCTTTTCCTTCCTAGTCCTGCTGAAAGGCCTCACCGTGTCAGCTAATCCACCACGGCCGCAATACCCACTTTCCCGGCCCGCCATCTAAAGATGAGTCCCAGTCTCTATTCCCCGACTCTCTTCCAAATGCGCTTCACTTGATCTTGATTCTTTTCCCAGGCTTTTGTTTGTGGACGCTTCTAAAATTTGACTCCATTCCTGTCACTACTTTGGTCGGTTGGTCGCTTGCTGAACTTCGAGATCCGGAAATCCTGTGCTGCTCGTCGCAACACGAAGATCGAGGGGACTAGTCACGTTACGCTGAGCAGCTGGTTTAATACCGATCTTCTCTTCCGGATAGATTTCTAAAATTTATTCGGTTTGTTGGAATTGGATAGGTTTCTGACGGCTGGAGGTTGAACCGGGCAAGGTCGTTAGCAATTAGATGGGTAGATATCTTAGTTTCTGTTTCCCCAAAGAAGGTACAGCTGCAGAAGGAAATTTGGGGAAATTTACCTGGTAGGTTTGAGACGTAGCCGATGCTTTCTTACACTTACATTTTGCGTTATTTATGTTCGTCAATGCAATTGTACGTTCTGATCCTAATACGTGAAGGGGAGAAGTCTTCTAACTTCAGTTCTTATCCTGGGAACAGTGCCGTGTGATTTTTAGCGTAAGTTCCGAAGGGTTGCATTCTGCAACACGTTTGTCAAGCTATTGACCTATTTTGTTTTGTTTTGTGGGTGGGGGGGGGGGACTGCCAGAGATGAAATAGAACACCATGATTGTCGTCGTTTTACCATTTTTTTTTTGTGGGGGGGGGGGGGGGGGGGTCTCCCGCTGCCACAGGATGCCTATCAGTAGACAAGTGGCGAGTCGATATTCAAGGAACATCAGCCCCTGTTGGGCACAGAACCGCCGATAACACTGAAATGAAGCTGAATAAGATTTGACGCAAGGATGCGCAATTACAAGGAAAACCATTTTGGATAGTATTTCTTACAGTAATGTTACAGAACATTTGTGTCATGGCCCTTCAAATGTTATGTAACTATAAACATGTTTTGCTCTGTTATTTTTTTTAGTGAAAAAGCAACCCATAAAGTCGTAACAAAAACATTCTGTTAAACTTGCAGAAAACATCCAGTGTTCTCTGTTAAGACTGCGCATCATTAGTTGCGTTTTTGCAGATACCATGGTATCTGATCCCACGGTTTAAAGTCCTTTTCGCAGTTACCGTGGTATCTGACACCTCGGTCAAAAGGCGTTTTTGCAGTTACCGTGGTAGGCTATCTGGCCGGGTATCGTGGTATCTGATATTCAGATACGGCGGTCGGACCGCGGTAATTCATCCCTCATCATCACTAACACAAGAGTCTAGTTTTTTGTCGAAATGGCGGGAAAGAAGTTATGTCAATCTAGTTATCAGGATATCAGTATTTTTTTTTTATGATTTCTGAAAGCGCAGATCTGGCAATTGTTGTTTTTGCAGAGCAACCGTGTTATCAGATACCCCGATAGCTGGAAAAATTACTAATTGCAGGTCTAGTTACCGTGGTAACAGATACCGGGGTATCTGCAAAACGCAACTGTTCTCATGTCACATTTTTTCAAACTTCTGACAGTATCACGGGACAGTTAAGAATCCTTATGGGTACACGATGGTGGCACAGGCGAATTTGAATAAATCAACGAAGGATGGTCAACTTTTTCGTTCAGCGCTCTCAGATATGATTTGAATATGGATTTGTGAATGTTTTCTAAACAGTGCGCTGGCAACTCCTATCCTACAGTAGCCGTTTGGAAGTGCTCATACCTCGGGCGGAGAGTTTGTCGCCGTCATATAGGCTACAGCATGCCCAGCTCTTATTTTTCACTCGTCGGTTTTCTGTTCTGTACTTTCCCTTATCTTTGCTTCAGCAACACCTAAGCGTATGTTTCTTAAACAAGTTGCACGGTACGTTCGATGTTCGGAAGTTCTACTCCCCCGAGGCATGAACAGTATGACGTCGCTATGTACATATGTCCTGCTCTCACTCCTTTTCCACTTCTAATTAGACGCCTCGTTGTCCTCGCTGTATACTTTCCATGGTCTTTGCTTCTGGAAAAGATACGCGGTTGCCGGCACAATGTGCTCGAGCACTGGTACACTCGGTGTTCAGAGGTCCTAACACCTAAGAGGTGTGAATAGTCTCCGTATGAGGGATTACACACTCCACACCACCTGCTGTACGCCCTTTCACGGTATCGACTGAAACCGACGGTGCCGGCATCGGTGCCAGCCACAAATTAGGCGATTCCCGCTTCTGAACATGCTGTCTTCAATGTTCTAACACGTGGCAACCGGTGCCGACTGGTGTAAGCCGATGCCGGCACTGGGCACTTGCTGTACACTAAAATCAAGAGTGGCCAACCCCTCGTCTATGTCACGGTTTCCGCCTGTTCTGAACTTGTTTCTTTTCCTGTTCTGCAGGCCCGTATCCAGGAATTTATTTCGGGGGTGGTTTTGCCTTTCGGGGGGGGGGGGGGGGTTGCCTGCTGGTCGGACAAAAAAATAGATCAGAGGGAAAAGCCTATAAACATCATTAATTTCGTGTGTTTCGGTGTGTCCCCCCCCCCCCCCCTGGATACAGCCTTGCTGTTCTGTTTATAAGGGTCGGTTACCTCGCTGGATACTTTTCCTGCTAACTTCGCTTTGATGCCTGATAGCTGTGTACTGTGTACGACACGGCGTGGGAAGTACAAAGGCTTATAGTAAAATATATAGAGGAATTCGATGATCCAGCCGGCCTTTTCCTATCGTCGTAAAAGCCTGGAGGCTGTACACCTACGTCGACGAACAATAGCGGGGCTATCAAAAAGCTGCCTAGCTGTAGGGTACGCATAGAGCTAGGAAAAACTGTGGTAGGTGAAGCCTATATACAAAACTTGGAAGGGTTTTAACCTAGGTAAAACCACTAGTAATTGTAAGCCGAGAACAGGGTATTTGAAACTCTTAGGACCTTTATCTGAAGAACTGAGTCTCATCCGAAGGTGAAACAATTATTACCGTATATTTATGTTTGGTGGCACAAGAGGCGTCGTATAAGTAGGGAGGGGGGACGCCTTAAAAACACTCGGTTTTTCTGAAAAATATGTCGGTAAAGACGATCAACCAGTCGTTAAATACCTTGCCCCCACCCAAACATTGTGGATAGAGAGAGATTGCAGCCCACCCAGCAAACACGGTTAAACCTCTTGAAGCGGAAAGTTCTGGAGGGTTTTGTAGTTCCTAGCATTTTTTCAAATAAACCCCATATCTAATCTAATCTAATCTAATAGAAAAAGAGTAATTAACATTGTGAAGTACAGGACTTTCGAGTTTGAGATTGAATTATCCATGTTTGATAATTATTCTAAGCCAGTAAGTACCTCGAAACAATTTGCTGGCTTTTTCTTATTGTATAATCACAAGTTTACAGAAAAGTTTCATCAGAAATGAGAGCTTGAAGTTTTCAAACTTTCACTACAAAACGAATCCTGCTTCCTATTGGTTTGTTTTTCAATGGCACGTCATCACTGACCAGTAGAATTTGAGACTCCGTTTTTGTGTTCAAACTTTGAAGCATTCATCTCAGTTCCATGGGAACTCTTTTGCAAAAATGGAATTATACAATCAAGGAATAGTCCATTTAACATTTCCAGCAAGTCCCTGGCTCAGAATGATGACCAAAAGCCGATAATTATAGTCCCGTGATGATGTTGTAGAAATATCTGTTTTCGTCGGATAGGGTGCAATCTATCTAGTAACGCCTCTGTGTGGCACTAAACCGATCAACTCCTCTCGATGGCGATCATTTACCTTAACAAACACACGTTTCTTCTGCGATACATGGAGCAAACAGTAGAAAATGATATTAGAATCTCACATAAATTATATCAAGAAACAAACCCTGGGTCTTTGATTTTTATGCTAGGAGCTAACCTGTAAGCGTGGTGATTCCGGATCGCACCACTACAGCACTCCAAGGAGACATTGCAAATGCGAGAATGCTTCCAGATTACTCCTTTAAAGTTTAACTGAAAAGGGCTCAGATAGGACAGTCTAGTAATAGTGCGAACACACGACCAGGATCGGGAGTTCCCGGACGGAATTCCTGCCCGGATTTGCGGCACCATCATCACTTGCATATGGAAAAGTTGAAATTTTTTCAAATGATGAAAGTACAGGAAATCCGACCGTGAAATCCTGATCGTGTGTTCGCACTTTAAGCCATTACTTATTCACTTAAATAAGCATGAATACCCGATGAAAATGCGTTACCTCGTTGCTTCGCAGTTCACGAATAATCTGTCTTTGAATAGTGGAGTTTCCCTGTCAAATTTGTGGTGCCTCAGTGCGCTTGTATCTGTATGCTTGACGGAAAATGTTTGCGAAAAATTCGTATTCAGGCACCATGCAGTCTTCACCAAGTTCACAACTAGCCGGCCTTTATGTTGAGATTCAAATCTTCACGTCTTAGTAGAATTTGCTTTGGGGACGGCAGATATTCCGAACGTCACTACTAGAGCAGATAGTGGAAAAGCAGAAAATCTTTTGGCAGAATTCACATAATTAAATGTATTCAGTTGAACTATACACAATAAAATCGACTTCTCAGTTAAACTTTAAGGAGCATCGTCTATGATTGTGCCGGACACTTCCTGAAATGCTGAGGAATAAACATTCTCCTCTGAAAAGCTGACCGATATATAAGATCTGAGGGATGTGCGTGTCATTTGTTAGGATTCCATCCGTTGTGATGTAAAAAGTCAATGAAGATCAATTTACATTCGGTAGCAGCTATACGAGCTTTCATAGGGGTTGACTCTATTGTATGGCATCATCTAGAGGGTCCGGGTCCAGAAGTGATTTCTTCCGCTGAAGGGATTAGTGTCTGCTATTTGTTTTCAGTCACAATTATGCCGGTCGACTGTTTTTGGTTAAGTTTAAATTTCGACGCGCGAAACATGAACTATATCGAAAATTTTTATTTATATTGCTTTCCGGTTTGTTAAACCTTGTGTGTCCCGAAGTCTGTCCCGAGGTGTGTCCAAATTCCGATGACTCCGCAATTATGGTATTGGGGGAACTTTGGTTTCTGTAGCAAGCATGTCTTGTCGCTAGCAAATGAAGTTCAGGTCGGTCTAGATAAAATCGTGACCAGTCGATGGAAGTATAACTGCACAGCTCCAATTTTTACACCAGTTTTCTTGAATCATTCGGTTCATTATCTTTCTAGACCCCCGTGCTGAACAATTCTTTTTGTCGGCAATGCCGGTTTCATACTTAGATTCATCGTATGATAGCTTCAGGGGATCATGTCTCTTACTATATATGTGGTTCATATGTGTAGTAGGACAAAAAATGGAGGAATATTTCCGGTACTGTACATCCTCCCTTGTAGCCTATGCCCATTTGGTACGAAAATCGTAATATTGTTCAATTTTTCTTTATTTGACAGTTCAAAACGGACACGTCAGCTGAATTTTATTAGAGCCGTGTCCGAATTGAAATAATAGCACCAAGATTAACTCCAAACAGCTTTCACAAAGAAATTCACCAAATCAAATATTTAAGGACAAGCTAGATTCTTTAGTTGTTTTTCTGCAAGTTCATTTTCCAGCTTGAGCCTGAAGAAGACTCTTGCCAAGAAGGGCCGAAATATAGCTCTAATAAAACCCAGCTGACTTATCCGTTTTGCACCGTCAAACATGATTCGCAGTCAGCTTGGGGACGGAAAATTTCAAAAGGGTTCGCAGCCAAGCTCGGCCGAACCTTTTGTTCATTAATTATAAAGAAAAAAAAAATCAACAAACAATCGCTAGATTAATCTTCGCGATTTTCGCATCCAAAATGCTGTAACACTCCCCAAATCCAAAAAACTCTCCAATTAAAAAAGAAATGTCGACCTGTGACCGGATAAAAATCCACCAAATTAAAGAAATAATAAATATTCCTTCAGACCAAGCTCACTGCGAATCATATATGACAGTTCATTTTCCAGCTTGAGCCTGAAGAGGATCCTTGCCAAGAAGGTCCGAAATATAGTTCTAATAAAGTTCAGCTGACGTATCCGTTTTATACTCTCCAGTATAAGGAAATAATGTCGAACTGTGACCTTATAAAAAATCATCATATTAAAAAAAGAATGTCGACCTGCGACCGGATAGAAACCGAGACAACCAATGCCAAGATTGGCCAAAATATCGCTGAAACTATGTCCCAGCTTACGTATCCGTTTTGAGCAAGTTTCTTTCATTTTTCTAAGGGGAGCATGTTGGATATGTAGTGATCGGGATAGAGGCTCTGAATTAGATTTATGACGAACGATCAAGCTAGGCAGGGTGTACAGTCGCAAAAGCCTAGTATGGTTAGATAGAAAAGAGTTGGAGCTGGGTTAGAAACGCCAGGAACTGAAGTAATCCCGATAGATTTCGGCTTAGGTCTATAATTAACTACATGTTCCTGGATATTTGGTCCGAATAGCACTGGGACTGTAAGTAACACAAAATGGCAGACAAAAATAACGGGTCCAAGATTATTCTATTGTAATTCTGAATGAAGCAGGTGACAAATAAGAATTCAGATACTGTTGGAGGAACGAACAGGCGGGGTGTCCGGAAAAGCTTCTAGTCGCATGTGGTCATGGTATTTTCAGCTGTAGGCTACGAGCAGCGTATCAACGCCCGTGGCAAGGGTTGTAAGTTGCTGCCTTTTGGTCCGTCCCAAGGAAATATGCAGTTTTCGTGCCGACCGGGACCGGGGTCGCTTATTTTGGCTCACTTTGTACTTATTTGTTTGCCGTTTCTGTTGTAGGCGTTTCCTCACTGCATCTTATCAGATTGGCCGTCCCCGTCCTGTACCGGACGGCTTGAAGGCATCCGTGTACAGTTGGTGGTTCTGACACATTGACAGATCGTCTCCAGACTTTTTGTGTCTCATTCATTATGCGTTCAGCTCCATTGACCCCCGATTGAACTGGAAGGGCCGACTCTTGTCTCGCTTCCATCTCGATTTCTGCGTCTAAACGAACGTCTTGCTCTGACAGAAGATTGGCAGAAACGTTGCGTTCATCCTCGTTCCCCTCATCGATAGGCGTTTCTCCGCAAATTGATAGGGTATTAATCGATTGATACTTCGCAAAAGCTGTTGTCCAAGGAGGAACGGACATGGAGATCCAGTGCTTCAAGGCAGCCGAGAAAGTAGCTAATAGAGTCGGGGCATATTGTACTTACAGTAGATTTTTACTTTTATTTCTTATTTGTTTAAAGTACTTTGGCCTTAGAAAACAGACACGCGGTCTTAGAAAAATAGAAAGTACCAGCTGTACTTTTTGTAGACGTCATAATTACCACTTTGGTCAGGTCAGGTGGAAAATGAACTGTTCACTGGAAAGTTCAATTCCAGCAGCTGGAAAATGAAATTTCCTGCTTGAGCGGCTTGAGCTTGAAGAGGACCCTTGGTCGAATGTATAGCTCTAGTAAAGTTCTGCTGACGTATCCGTTTTGCACTATCAAATATGATTTGTAGTCAGCTTGGGCTGAAGGAATATTTATTAAGAGTATGAGACTATTTACAGCTATACAGAGGTGCCATTTTTATTTGGGGGGGGGGGGGGGGGGGCAGGGGGAGGCTTGCCGTCCCTAGATTCATTTTGAGTATTCTTAAAGGACCTGTCTTACCTATAATACGAACGCAACCTACTTCCATAATCACTCCATATATTTCGAAACCCTTCTCAGAAAACCACGCTGAATTTCTCACTTGCCGTGTTTTGCTACCTTCGATGTGTATCACGGTGTCAACGGTTGTCTGCGAAAAGTTTTTCCGTCAGAAAAAACGTTTATTGAAATTGTTTCCCTGTGTTCGCTACAAGTCAGCGGGTCTCGGAAAAGGCTTAAAACAGCCAAAACCATGGGTTATTCTTTGAAAGCATAGCCTAGTTTTAAAGTATTCAGATATTTCGAAATATTGTAAGTTGAAGAAAAAATAGTGCGAGGGGTCCTTTAAGTAAACCTGGGATTGGGGTGTAAAGTTTATCTTTGTCCCTCTCTCGGTTTATTGAAATGACGCCTCTGGCTATATCAGGAATTCTGTTGCGAAATATCAGCATTCTTGTATATGGATTTCCAAAACGACATTTTATCTGTACTAAGTGAGTCGCAGGATGTTGGCCGCATGGGCTTTGTCCTGAAGTGAATATTCGACCGGCAGGCCAGTATCCAGGAATTTATTTCGTTTTTTTTTGCCTTTCGGGTTTTTTTTGCCTTGGGGGGTGGAGGGGGGGGGGGTTATTGCTTGCTGGTCGGACAAAAAAGTACAAAAAACAAATAGATCAGAGGGAAAAGCCTATAAAAATTATTATTTGTGTCTGTTTCGGGGGGGAGGGGGGGGGTTCTTGCCTGCTGGTCGGACAAAAAAGTACAAAAAACACATAGATCAGAGGGAAAAGCGTATAAAAATGATTATTTGTGTCTGTTTCGGGGGGAGGGGGGGGGTTCAACCCTCCCCAATGAATACGGCCCTACGTGTAGGCTTTGCAATGTTACGACACAGTTACCTGTCCCTGTTTATTAGAGACAACAGGATTTCGTTGCTAGCTTGGTTCAGGGAAGAAAAATGCATATTGGTACGGTAGCTCATCATGGGATGCAATTAAACTCGCCTTTGTCTGCATAGATAATTAAAGTACAATTAGCCTGCAGGGTTTCAATTAAGCGACACTACAGATTGTTTTTTTTTTTTTTACAGCATAGTAAGAAGGTCGTGAAGGTTGCAAAATTGTCAACGGTTTTCTCTGGATGTTCTGGCACCGGTTGTGTTCTCATACTATTATTTCCATTATCTGGAGCCTAACATTTTAAAGTTGTCTCCGTTCTGTTTGGGTTGAAAACCCTGCGAGATGCCAAAGTTGAATGTTAAAGGAGTTAATTCAGAAGTAGTTCAGCGTCTGCAGTGCCAAGATCGCCCACCTTCAAGCGGAGTTCGAAACCGGGACTTGGTACGGCCGTCTAGTGGCGTGGTTCGGAAATTACAATGCTGGGCCCTTTCAAGTAGCAGTCAGATTATAGTTGCGTTTTTGCAGATATCATGGTATCTGATACCACGGTCAAAAGGCGTTTTTGCAGTTGGCGTGGCATCTGATACCACTGTCAAAAGGTGTTTTTGCAGTTATGGTGGTATCGTAACTGACCGTGGTATCTGGAAAAGGCATCTCATTTTCATCAATTGTCAAATTGATGGGAAAGAAGCCTGGCACTTAGTGATGTAACTGAATATCAATTTTTCGTTTGGGATGACTTCGAAAAATGCAATTTCGGCAATTGTCGTTTTTGCAGAGCTACCGTATATCAGATACCACGGTAACTGCAAACACGACTAATTGCAGACCTAGTTACTGGTATCTATGGTATCCACACAAACGCAACTTATGGCTTGGCCTAAACGTTATGACTAAGCCTTGGCTTCGTTGTACGTCTTTTGTGTGGCGAGGTTCCGCCCTGTATCTTTTATGACCAGTATGCGTTTCTGATATCGCACTGCCCATTTTGTGCCTAAATTGAACTTTATTGTTTACTTTCAAATCATCCCGCTAAACTAACTGCCAGACATTCGGCGAGCAGTCATAAAATCTAAGCAAAACCAGAGACTTCCAGGTTTATTTCTGGTTTTCGGAAGACGTTTTATTGTCAATTCATCGCACGCAACGTGCTCCGACGTTTGGACCTGTCAGTCTGTCACACCTTGGAGCGAAATTTATTTCCTCTGGAAAACAAAAGGGCCTGTGTTTGATGGCCTCTGAATGGGACAGATCCATTGCGGTTTGGCTAATGGCAGTCTAGTAGAGTGTATAGAGAGATTTCAGGCGACCCAACGAAACTGGATTTTTCAACACCGTCATCGAAAAAGAGTAGAAACGAATAAATCAACATTGTGGGCTATAGGATTTCCTACTTTTACCCTAGGTTCACACAGAGCAAATCGCGGCGATGAACGAGATTTTTCAGTCGCAGCGACAGAAGATTTTTATCGCCTGGATGTTCACACTCACACAGGCAACAGAATTTAACGCGAAAAATAATTAAAATAACTAAAATAATTAAAAATAGCCCTTAAATAATTAAAATAATAAAAAAAAAATTATGTTTTCTAAAATAAATAATTTTAAGTTTTCTAAAAGTGAATCATCAAAAGGGTCGTTTATGGTGCTGTTGAATTTTCCCAACATAGAAAATCGCATGACGAAGCAACAGAAATCGCCGATTTTGGCGACGAAAATCTCGGCGATGGCCTATACCGCCTCAGTGTGAACGCCTGTGTGAACCTAGGGTTAGACTGACTTGTCGTCTTTTGGTAGCCAGTCTGAAACTGTAGGTTTTTGGAAACGTGTTTGTTTACCCTTTGTTGATTGTTTAGTCGCGGTGTTGGAGAGAAGTTCAGACAGAATTAGATCTCAAAGGTTTCAAACTTTTACTACGAAATAGTCTCGCGTTGGTTGGTCGGTTTTTCACCTCTGAGTCAAAGCCTGGTCAGTACTGCCAGTCGACTTAGATCCGTGTTCGTTCTGTAAGGTGCAACATGGTGCTATGCTTCCATGATATGATATTTTGATATGATGTTGTCTGTATTATGGTCAGGAAGATTTTCTTTATTTGTTTTTCTTTATTGATTTTCTGTAATGAAGCAAATACTGTGGAATTGACACAACTTGGTCGTTCGATTCCGTAGTGGCCCTACCAAAATGTCGTTGTCCAGATTATAGTCAAATATTTGGAAATGAGAACAATTATACCACAAGTCGGAGTTAATCGAGTCTCTCCCAATATTTTGACATACGTGACTTCTTTGAAACTGCTGGGTTTCTCCCTGACTCACTGAAGAGGACCCATGCCAAGAGGGACCGAAATATTGCTGAAATAAAGTCTCGCTGACTTGACGGTTAAAAGTTTAAACAGTGAAGTCAGCGAAACTTAAAGCATGATTCCCGCGAATAGATCTGGGAAACATAAGTTTCTCTGCAGCCGATTAAATGGAAACGGTTTGGTCCGCAGGTGTTGTAAAACTTGAGAGGTCCAGGAGAAGTTTGTTTAGTGTATATATTTCGTTAAAGGACCTGTCTTACCTATATTACCTGCTCTGATAATTCACTCTACATCCCTACACATTCCATCCGTACTCATATCCGACTTCGAAATTTCTGTATCATTTTTATCCTCCCTAACAGCACTACGGTTCGAGACTGATCGAGGTCCCGCTTATTGCTTCCGAGGAATTCGTCGGTCAAATACTCGTTATGCAGGTTTGTCCGTGTTTCTCGTCAAAACTAAGGGGGAGGCTGAAAACACCCGGGCGGATTGTTATCTTTGAGAAACCAACAGAGTTTATAATATTGGAATAGAAAATTCAGCTATTGCAATTTTTGCTTTAAAGAACACCTCACACTATCTGGTGTCACTTATGTTCTGCGAAAGAAGGAGATTAGAAAGATGAGATCTTGTTATTAGCACCTGCTCCCATTGTCGAAATTATGTCATAACCTTACATTGACGGAGAAGTTCAAACTTTACGATGCAAGTGTTACCCTTTGGAAGTTTCTTCGTCGCTATAAAAAAGCATGGATTTAACAGGAAATTACAGCACCTTCTGCGCTCCTTCTATACTATTTCGTTCTGGCGTCACTCATGTTCTGCGAAAGAAGGAGATTAAAAAGATGAGATCATGTTATTTTAAATATGCGAAGCACCTGCTCCACTTGTAGAAATTATGTCATAACCATACATTGACGGAGAAATTAAAAATTCAAGATGCAAGTGTTATCCTTTTCGATGTTTCCTCACCGCTTTCAAAAATCATGGACAACAGGGCCCAACCAGCGCACGACGTCGTCCACTGCTTCTTGGCCGAAGATTGAAAATTAAGTGTCTTTTTCTGTGTGTTTATGGGTTTTATTTATTTTCTTTCATTCCGTGTTTTCAAATGGTGGGTTATAAATAAATTACTTACTTACTTACCTACTTACTTATCTACTGTCTATGTTCCAGTATTTAATATTCCAACATGCAGTTGCCATGGCCGTTGGCTATCAGCGTAAACAAATCTTACCTTCAATTTCGATCTTATTCTAGGATAATTTTGAATACTTTAAAACCAGACTCTGCTTTAATAAATTACTCACGGCTTTGGCTTAAGCCCTTTTCCAGGCCCGTTGACTACTAAAACAGGGACACATTTACGTAACCATTTTTTCTCACGAGCAAGCTACTCTTAGACAGGCGTCTACATGTTACGCTAAAAATGGATAAATGGCAATCGGAAAAATCAGTGTGGTGTTGTTAGGGGAGGGGGTTAAAATACGTGCCGTATTTTAGTAAATTTCAAGCTCGATTTCAACGCCTTTGAAAGTTAGTGTATAGATTTGTTGCTGTTATACAAATACTTTGACCATTGCTCTCTGATGAATAATTTTGTACTTTTGTCCATCGTTATTAATTTGTTTGAGAAATATTAGGATAATTGCAGTAATTACCTGTCATTTTAATTCGTGTTTGATATTGACGACTTAGATTTTAAAATCGTATATATAATATGTATCTTAGATTACATTGTAAATATACTAATATATATCATGGTTGAACGTGTTGACATTTCCAGCACTTTTTTTTTTTGAAAAAAATGTATGGATCATTAAACCGAGTTGTAGTTGTAATTGTAATACTGTATTGTATTAAATTCGGGTCTCCGGGCTTGGGAAGGGATGGAGCGATGGTTGCATTGACGCTATAAGTTCGACGGATCCTCTTAAGTTTTGGCCAGCATTTCCCACCAAGGAGCATCCTTCGATGTTCATTAAATCCGGATGAGTCTTCCTAACGAATTACGGTCTGTTGATGATCCGTGCAATATATTGGAGGTATGATGGAAATGGTGCAAATGACGGCTGGAGCAATCAGGGCAGACATTCTTGTGCCAGGCCGTCGCGAATGCAATCTCACACGACCAATTAGCCGTAGGGCAAGCTGTAATACTCCAAGGTCCCAGAAGTAATGAGTGGTGGCATTCCAGTAGTGTTCCTGTCGAGTCGCCAGGAAGAGGAAGTAAAACGGCTAACCTTTCTCTTACTTCGAGGACTTTGTTATTTTATAGGTTGAGATACTTTTCTTAGCAAAGTTTTTTGTTCGTATGGGGGTTTCCTGTTTTTCCCCTGTTGCAAGGACATGTTGCAGAAGCAGTCCAGCCCTGGCAGAACTGGAAAACATTTAATGGACTGGTTGATAATTTTTGTTTTCTTTCTTGCTGGAAATGTGCTTGCTAAAGTTTTTGAATGTCGTCTTTCATTTTTGTTTTCTTTCTTGTTGGAAATGGAAAAAAGCCACAGCCGAGTGTGGGTTTGTGTGAAATAAAAGCTTTGCAAGGAAAGAAATCGGAAAAGTCTCGTAGAACAGTGGTCCTGCCCCCTCGTCTTTTATCGCGCAGGAGGGTTCTTATGATTTTGAACTAAAAAAAAAGTTTGAACTCTTGAAACATTGTATTTCCGTTGACCATTAAGGGCTAAAAATACTCCGTTTTTGTTCAAAACTAACTTTACTCTCTATTTCGTGATAGATGTAGCCTTTCCTCCGCCAACATGGACTGTACAGAAACTGAGCATTCATTTCCGTCTCCTCGTCGCCTATACGTCCTTAATAAAATCCGATGACGAATTGCCACCAGACGCGCTAGCGGAACAATAACAGTCACACGTGAGATCTGGGGATAAGTTATCTGGCGGGTGAATGAGTGATTAGGCTTTCGCTTCATATCGAGTCGCGCATTAGCCCCGTGGAAAAGACAGCCAGCGCTCAGCACTGAAGTCCGAAGCCAGAAATGACAAACTTGATGACAACAGAGTTGGGTAAAGCAAAAAGAGGGGAGAGGCATTTTAAACAGTTTTGAACATGGTTAGGCCTAAGAAGAATTGGAAATAGCAAAACAAACCTTGATAAACGTACACAAAGAAACGACGTGTCATTATTTTCTTTACGATAGCGCACCTAGCGGCCAAAAAAGAACTAATCTGAGAAGAATTTTATGAGGGGCGTATTTGTTTGCCTTTATTGCCAGGATTTCAAAATCACTATCCATGCATAATGAAGATATTAACACAGACTGTAGATAACTGTCAATGGTTGAGGTTCAGGTTCATTTATTTATATTACTACTTCTACAAAATATTTTTTTTGCACTAATCTGGCAGAGCGCAGAGCGCGAAAAGGACCTTAGAAGTAAACTATAACTACAGATCTAACTACAAATAAAAATTGCAGACATATAGTATATTTTTTAGTCGTAATTTAAAAACATATTTGTCGTAAAAAAGCATCTTGCATCATCTCAAACTTCGAATAAATAAAAACTGAATTACGAAAAACGTATTGCACCAATTTCGGATATATAAATGTAACTTATTTTGGATTATTTACTTTAATTATAAATGTATAAATATCGTTTTCGATATCGATATTTACATTTCAGTATTCGATAGCGATACTTGGTCCGATATATCCTTATTAGAAGTCAATTATAACTACAGATCTAACTACAAATACAAATCGTATCCTCCAACACTAACCCTGGGTTCATACAGACGTTCACGCTGAGGAGAAATCGGCCATCGCCGAGATTTTCTTCGCTAAAATCGGCGATTTCTGTTGCTTCGTCAGTCGAATTTCATTATTGGGAAAATTCAACTTCAATCGAGCGACAGTACGATCTTATGCACGCAACAGCAACATGACGACCCTTTTGATGATTCAGTTTTAGAAAAATTAATTATTTTTTATTATTTTAATTATTTTAAGGGTTATTTTTAATTATTTTAATTAATGTTTGCGTTAAATTCTGTTGCCCACGAAAATTCAGTGTGGACATAACATGACGACCCTTTTGATGATTCACTTTTAGAAAAATTAATTATTTCTTATTATTTTAATAATTTTAAGGGTTATTTTTAATTATTTTAATTAATGTTAGCGTTAAATTCTGTTGCCGACGAAAATTCAGTGTGGACATCCAGGCGATAAAAATCTTCTATCTCTGCGATTGAAAAATCTCGTTCATCGCCGCGATTTGCTCTGTGTGAACCTAGGGTAATATGAAGAGGAAACAACTGTGATTCGCATTCAGCTTGGGCTGAAGGAATATCTTTGCCCAGCCGGTGCCCACTGAAACTCTACAGTGGTGCCCACCAAGTGAGCACCCCCTTGGTTTGGTTGCCACACTTCGCACGATAGCGTTATTTGTCACTCTATTTTGTTTTTGTCACTCATGTCCTACGTAGGGCATACAAGTCTTACTATTTCAGATAACGTCCAAGTTGTCATTTTTGCAGCAGGGATTCCGACCAGAAGTGACTATTTCAAGTTTTTTTTTAATGAAAATAAAATTAAGATGTGTCATTTCGCCGAGTGGATTCTGACCAAAGGTTCATGAAAATTAATTTTAACTCTCAATTCACTCTCTTTTTTTGGGCTAAAGGTGACTCTCTAGATGTTTCTGATATGACAAGCTTGAGCTCGGCGGAAAAGCAGTGAGCCATTTCATCAAAGCACACGTCCTAATGAGCAGAATTAAAAGCCGTAACACTGAGGCAAACGCGCCATTGCGTGGAATATGGATTGCTTTTCCCCTGTGAAACACGACACCAGATTTTCCGAAGCGATCTTTCGACTGGAACGCTCGTGGGTTCCAGATGGTCGGGCGTATTTTTTCGCGAGAATGTTGAACTTAGCATTCTCAACTCTGTTTATTTGACGAGATTCGTTTATTACTCCGACTCAATTTCGACGTTTCAGTTCGTCACTGTGGAAATGGTGTTTATTGTGTCAGAAAGAGAGGCGTTGGTGACTCCCTTCGCCTGTTTGTCACTTGGTGTATACCGTTTGGAAAATAAGTATCTCCTCGGTACCAGCCTTGTAACCTCAGTCCATGAACTCAGAAATTACAAGTAAATGGTAACGACTTTGTTATTGTTCTTGCCAGACCTACACGCAACATATTTCATGAGTCTAAACATAAACTGCACCTTCTGTAACCCGTCTCTGAAGTGATCCCAGTTCATCATAATCGTGAACTGAGGCGTGGCCGAAAAACAAGAACACAACAGAACAGTTTCAAGCTTTAAGTGGTTGACTAGGCCATGTTTAAGGGATTACTTGGTCTTGCTTCGTGGGGATCTGATTGAAAAGGCTGTGTGCCTTGTCTGGCGATTTCTGTATCTTCCGTAACCCTAGGTTCACACAGAGCAAATCGCCGCGACGAACGAGATTTTTCAATAGCAGCGACAAATGATTTTTATCGCCTGGATTCTCACGCTGAATTTTCGTCGGCAACAGAATTTAACGCGAAAAATAATTAACATAATAAAAAAAAACCTGAGAATAATTAAAATAATAAAAGATAATGAATTTTTCTAAAAGTGAATCATCAAAAGGGTCGTCCATGCTGCTGTTGCGTGCATAAAATCGTACTGTCGCCCTATAAGTCGAATTTTCCCAACAAAATCGCCTGACGAAGCAACAGAAATCGCCGATTTTGGCGACGAAAATCTTGGAGATGGCCGATATCGCCTCAGTGTGAACGTGTGTGTGAACATAGAGGTCTTCAGTTTTGGCAATCGCGTGCATAACGAATTTGTCTTCTCTGCCGGGCTCCTGGACGGGAACGTAGGAGATTCATTTCTTAGCCCCTACTCCACGAGGCCAACCACGTTTGAAAGGGTTTCTGAAAAAAAAAGCCACAGCATTTCACAAATGACCTCTGTCCGACAGAGTCCTACAATTGTGAAGAAAAGACTATTTTCCTATCTGAAATTCATTCACAAACTGGATGAAAAGAAATTTCTGGATGAAAAGAATCCTTCTTTTTCTTCCAGGTTCCAGAATCAAGGTGGTTAAAGAGCAAGTCGCAGTAGGTACAGTTTATGTTCAAATATTTTAAAATCCGCGACTCTTTTGGAACTCTTTTGTGTTTCTCAGAGATTACGAATCAGTCCTGGTGTTTTCAGCCACACGAAATCCCCTTGGTTTTGATGAGAATCACAGAGAATCTGGTACAACCGGTCCAGCTCATCAGAAGCGTTAAGCCGCTTTCACGTTGACGCGTTGAACCGTTCACACTGCGCTAGAGCTTAGGCAGACCAATAAAAGGCAACGCAGGAATAGAACCAAGTTCTATTCGTGCGTTGCGTCGAAGCGTACGCATCAGACTTTCAGTGAAAAATTTAATGTTTTGAAGAAAAACTGGAGGGAAGTCTACTAATGGTGATGAAAAAACATACTAATGATGAAAGAAACGAAAATTCCGCAGAATAAAATGAGAAAGGAGAATGTAAGTATGCATCCAGCGTGAAAGCTTCTCGCGTGGGTGTGAAACATACGGTACGCAACGACTTGTCAATGTAAAAGCGGCTTTACGCGTCCTGTTCCATTCGTGTCTAACAGCGCCAAACAATTAAAACCGAAGAATAGACTAGTGCCGTTAGAATGGATAAACAGTATGCAGGAAGTTCGGGAGTGGGAATGGGTGGAACGATTTGGGATATTTGGACCCGAAACCCAAGCTTGTTCCCCCACCTACGAAATCTTCAGAAAGATACCTGAATTCATTCGTTCAGTTACCACAATAAGCGTGGTAACTGCGAATCTCTGTCACGTGATTCGCCGGATTAGCCCGTGGCACGGTACTTTGCTGAAAATAGAAAAATGCGTTCCAGCCTTGACGCCAAGAATAACCGCGGTAAGTCGGGTGGCACATGCTCTATATTCTCTCTCACCGAATACCTCCTTTCTCCATTCTTCAATCACCTAGCAGTGATTCTCTGTTTTTCTGATCTTGTTCACTTTCCAGCCTTAGGGATATAAATATAAGTGTAAAAACGTAAATAAAGATAATCAGAAATAACTCTAAATAATTAGGCTCGTGAGTATTGCAATTTTTATTTGGAAGTCATCTTAGCACGGGATGTTTTTGTGACGTAAAAATACGATACCACGTCGCACGCGAGCATCTTGCGTCCTTATCGGTCATTGTGCCTAGTCAATAGAACACGCACCCACTTAAATCGTTAAACAAAGACGGCGTGCGTATTATTTCCGGCCTTGCGGTGAAGCTCACTTTGCTACAGGCGAGGATATTCCTGCCAGCGAGGGGTTGCCAGCTTAAATATTCATTCATGCCGAGCAGACAGCCAATCATAGGCAGCCAATCTGACGGATACGTCAGCTACGATTCTTCATCAGCGATATTTCGGCCCTTCCGTAGCTGACGTATCCGTTGAAAACATTATTTGAATCAATCGTAGTTGATTGCACTAAGCGGATACGTCAGCTGATTTATCAATCATTTATGATCATTAATACTCATTAATGTAGTAAAAATTAATAGTTGCGTTTTTCTTCGGCTTTTGCCTTTCCCATTTCAGCTTTGGCTTTTTATCGTTTCCAGGCCTTTTTTAACATTCTCGCGTTTTCGCAAGTTGCCGCTACTACTAAGGACTTTTAACTTTTCTCGGATGAAAACGCTATTTTGACAAATGCCATTTTATTTGTATTTTACTTGCACTTCAAACTTTTCATCTTTAATAGTCGAGACAGTCTAGAAATACTGATTTTCACGTTGAATCAAATTCCTCTTTTATTGGATTTTAAAAGAGGCAAACCTACCAAGTTTGCCTTTTTGCAAAAAGCCGAGGGAAAAGGCGAAAGTCGGCGTTTGCCTTTTTGAAAAAAACGGGAAATTGTCGAACAGTGCTTAGGACGAAAACGGAAAAAAGTAAAAAGCCGTAGAAAAGGCGAGAGAAAAGTCGAACAAAAACGCAACTAATAATCATTAATGTGATAATAACTATTAATCGTTAAAGGACACCTGAACAATGAAACCATACTTGAACACACCATGCAGAATACATTTATAGACATGGCCACGGAGAGCATTCTTCTCCTGAGCGTGACGTTTTCGAAATAGGGATGCTCGTTTCTGGAAGTTTGAACATGCGGACTCCAAGACAAAAAACGCAATTCATTCAAATCTTGTACAGCGCTGGCCGGATCGTATTGGAATTTCTTCTAGATATGCGTTTGGGCTTAACTGGTTAATAAAAATTCCAGAAGAAGGGTTGATTGGAGACATTTGTTCATTTCTAAAATTGTTCGGTGCTGAAATAAGGACTGATGCAAAATGGAGCAAACTTCATAGTTTGGAACACCATTTCGTATTTGGATTGGGTTTTCTGCAGGCAATGTCAACGGAAGTCATACAGATACGGATGATACTTGGTACTCCTTTAATGTGATAATAATCATTAATGATTAATAAATCTAATCAGCTAACATATACGTTTAGCGCAGTCTACTAGGGTACCAAGTGTCGGACATACTGTGTACCGGGAGTCGGACACACTCGATTTCCTGGCACTTTTTTTTATTTTTTCATCCCCTTGTCTGTTAGCTAAAATAAATCCGTCGTAGCACCAATACGATCCGTCGTTGATCTGTATAGGCCCACAGGAAAAAATTAGAGGGTTCGAAGAGAAGTATACCCGATTGGAAAAAATTAAATATTTCAGATGGATTGATTTCATCGCTGAATTCACTTATTACATTGTCTTGCCGGTGCGTCACCGGTTCACTCCTTGCGTCGACCTGCAAAAGAACTTGCTGTCTGTCCATGTAATAAATGTAGGAAGCCGAATTACTATGTCCTAGTTATAGCCCTGTTTCACTCGAAGGAACTTCCAGCTTGTCACGTTTGTATATACAATATATTTTTTTTTAGTGATAGGCTATTACGACTCTTCTTGGCAAGAGTCCTCATGTTTCCCAATCTGCTTAGGCTGACAGGGTATTCACGTTTTGATCTTATATATATGATGTGCATGATCCGTTCTACGAATTCGAATTCCAACCTTCGATCGAAAATTAGTCATTTGGGTCTCTTTGACTCAACGTGGATAATGAAGCCAATCACCTGTGTCTGAGTCATCAGTTCAGTACTAGCGTCAATAGGTGTTACAGTATCAGAACTTGTTATTATTAGATGTATGTAGGCAGTGACGTAAAAACGTCACTTGAAAACGTCAACGTCTCGTCAAACTTCACTTCGAACACCATGTCGTGAAAACATCACTATTTGGCTTTCAACTGAAAAAAAAGACCAAAGGTTTCGATGGGATCCCAAAAATTCAATATCTGATCCAGACAACTGGGTCTTGTCTTAGCCAGATCCAGTCGTCGCCAAACTCCTTGAACATTTTAACAATTAAAATTCAGAAACAGATTAAGGCCAAATAGCTAGTCATCTGAGAAAACCAAGTTCAGATATGGATTCAGTATGTGTGTTTCCCCCATATAAGTCATATCTGTTTTGACGATAACTTCCTGCCACTTCTGCCAATTTCCTGGTTTCGGCCGAACTTCAGAACTACTTGTCCGGCGAAAAAAGAAAGCTCAAAAACGAACTCAGGGTATCTTCTTTCCCCAATAATGAACATCTAATCAACTTCAAATAAAAATTTAACTTAAAAACAAATTTTCCGACTCCAGCCGGATTCCGGTCGAACTAAATTTCCGGGTAAAATATGACTGTCAAACACGGATTCAGCATCTCTTCTTACCCTTAAATAGGTTATCTAATCAACTAGAAATAAAACTTAAGCTTCTAACAATTTTCTGGTTTTGGCCGGATTCGGGGGGAACTACATGTCTAGGTAGAAAATTTGTGTTCAGCATGTCTTCTTGCCCTAAATCAAACATCCAATCAACTAAAAAAAAAACTTTTAATTTTAACAAACTTTCCGGTTTGGGCCGGATTCCGGGGTAACTACTTGTCCGTCGAGAAAATGGTTTTTACCATCGTCCTCAGCATGTCTTCCTACCCCTAAATCGAACATTTAATCAACTTCAAATAAAACTTTTACTTTTAACAAACTTTCTGGTTGTGGCCGGATTCCGGGCGAACTATTTGTCCGATGACAAAATGATTTTGTCCATTCTGTTCAGCATGTCTTCTTATCCCATAATCTACTATCAAATTAGCTGTTTTAAAATATTTTGTTTGCCCCTTAAATTTGAACCCCCTCCCCACCCCCAAATGTAGGGCTACAAAGCCCATCTACGAACTTGACTGGTCCGACGACCCAACGAATCCTCACACCAAGTTTCATCAAAATATCTCATTCCCTTCGAGAGTTATGGTGCTTACAGACGGACAGACGGACAACTTTTGCGATGTCATAGGTATCCCTCCACTTACGTTTTGGGAGCCCAAAAAATGTCAGCACCAGTATTGGTCTGCAGATTATCCAGCGAACATAAAATTTCAGTAGCTTCATAACGAGTTTAAATTTAACCAAACAATTATCGCTGTTTATTTTTCACAGCAACTTTCAATGCAATTATACAGAATTTACATTATGTTTTAATTACTCACTTACTTTTTCGAAATTCACCTTTTTACTTTGCTTTGTGAGTGAGTGTCTCTGGAATACTTGGGAACTTCATTTAGGAGCATCTACTAAAGTTCCTCCTTCGACCACGAAGTTGCTGGCGTTACTTTGTTTCTCCTCCTAATCCTTTTCGCAATTTCTTTTTGTTTTGTCGTTTCGATTTTCGGTTTTCTGGTGAGACTCGGTTCATTCTGTATCAGGTTCAAAGCGGACCACAAAAAATGGTCTTCTACCATACACACAATGATAACCATCCCTACTGCCACTATGAATGTTCAAAACCACAAAAAACACCGTCAAACAATTAGCAAATAATAATAAAAAAAAACAAATTTCCTAGGTTTGAAATAAGTCGGTCTGGACTAAATCTCAGCCGATTATCCGGGACAGCCGTTACGGCACGTAGGGAGCCAAGTATCAAAATAATAATTTCCATCTAATGCTTCAGCTATTTATTACAAATACAAATAAATTAAAAAACCAAGACCAGTGTGGTAGCCTACTCCTGGAGCCATAACACAAATATTAATTCAGTTATAATTCTTTGCTAATCAAACGTGGAAAATTTCGTCATCTGGAAAAGAAGACATTCTGCCTTGGTTTTTTCTCGAGCCGAAACAGCAACCCGGTAATCAAGTTCAAATCTAAATAAACAGGTGGCTTCCGATCAGTAAGAGAAGGTAAACAAAATGTTTGGATTAGGTCTTTAATGTTGTATGTTTTTTGTAGTTGTTGTTTTTCTCCCTTTTCTCCCTTACTCGATTTTTTTCTCCTTGGTTGGATGAGTAATACAATATTTTGTTCATTTTGCAGAAGCACTGCCTGTATGTCTCTGTCGTGCTTGTCTAATACATGTGATAGTTATAGAGGGGTTACCCACTCCATTGCACGAAATCGAACGAAATCGGCTGTGCCGGCTATAAATTAGGCGATTCATCTTTCATACGGATCTAACAGTGCTTATTTGATGTTTTAATTCGTGGCAACCAGTACGGCACCGCTGCACCGGGCAATTGGTGTACACTAAAATTGAGAGTGGGCAATCCCTCGATAGTTCTGTATAGGCTAGTAACAAGAACAACTGAAAACATGATAACTCAGTTAAAAACGTCACGATTGGCAGAAGACGCATAAACTAGTGTTGTGATCCCCATCCGTTTGTCAAGTGCTGTCCAGACGTTCCCCCCAAAAAGAAAATTTGTTAAGTGACCTCTTTCTTTTCAGATGTCCCTTCAAATTTGCAAGCTCCCAAGTTTATAACCCAGCCGTCGGCCTCACAGAACATTGTTAGTGAAGGAAAAATAAAAATCCTGCAGTGCTCAGCTCTAGGTAAGTGGCCCTTATGTTCCTACTGTTCATGCATGCCTATGCATTTATTATGGTTTAACGATGTCGTTATTCTTGATTTATTATTCAGCATTTGAAGTTTTCTCGAATGTTCCCTGTTCCAGTTCAGAGCCACCATTCGATTTAGTTCTTATTGAGCGTGTTCCACCCTTCTACAAATAGTAACTATTAGTTACTATTTCCGTTCTAACCTCACCAAAAGTTACTACGCTGACCGTTCCAACCTTCTCCAAATAGTAACTAATAGTAACTATTTGCTTACCACGCTCGGGAGCGTATACCTATATAGTTTTGTAATTGTTTGCATATTCTTGTGTTTTTCGGGATCCCAAAAACGTAAGTGGAGGGATACCTATGACATCGCAAAAGTTGCCCGTCTGTCTGTCCGTCTGTCCGCTCGATAACTCTCGAAGGAATTGAGATATTTTGATGAAACTTGGTGGGAGGATCCTTTGGGTCAAAGTACAGGTCAAGTTCGAAGATGGGCTCTGTAGCCCTATATTTGTGTTGCGAGAGCAACACTTTGGTTTTGTCCTCGTTTTTTTTTTTTTTTTTTTTTTTTTTTTCCTATGACTCCGATTTCATTTTATTCCTGGTAACTGGGAAGGGTCTAACCTGTGCGGTTTTTACGAAAAGTGTGGACCTTAGGCCGGATTGATGAATATGACATTACATTTTGGAAAGCTCCGTAGAACTCTTGCCTGGGGCCAATAAGGATGGTTTTTGCTTGTCCTCGAGCCAGAGCCTACGGTTTGCGAAGTGAAGTGGAGTTGTATAGCCTATGTCGGAGAGGACCATCTCAAGTTGTGTAGCGAACCTTTCGTTTCATCAAACCATGTTTCTGCTTTCGAGTGGAAAGCTCCGTTCTAGCACGCTAGCAGGCAGGCACCAGTTTCAAATTGAAGATGGACTAAAATCTATAAGTGTTAAATATATGCGGCAGTTACCCGGCCCCACAGCCAACATATCTTCTTTGAGTGATAAATAGAAAAATCTACAGAGACAAAAAGTGGCTTTTTCCCACGGGTCCGAAAGTGCTGCCATCTATTGTTTCTGTCCATGTCTGCGACGATTCCAGCTGAGTTTATAATTTTTTTTTTTGCACTTGGGTTTGCGGTAGAGTAACGGTATCAGATGTGCCCCTTAAACTTTAAAAGTTCTCTCATTGCTAAAGAAATTAGAGCTTATTCTTTGCTCCTTTCTAAGTCGTGACGTTAGAAAGTTGGCCTACGGCAAAAAAGTCAACTTTTGAACTAAGACAGGTAGAATTTTTTTTTCGACGGCAATCGATAGCCACTGATGAGCTGATCAAAGTATATGTCATCCATTTTTTGGTACAAAAATTCGTTCATGAGATACACCAGTTTGAAAATTTCAAAGGGGTTGACAACTTCAGTAGTAAGGTACATTGAAACCAAAAATAGGCGATAGCAGTTATGAGCCATGTAGGGGACTTTTAAGCAACAGTCGACTGTTAGCTCATAATCATCTTCGGTAATGAGGGCCTTGCAGCTTTTGCTAGTTGGTGTGCCTGTTATTTGTTTCCGGTGTATTCGATGGTAAGAACAATTTGGTTCCATTTGTGTACGCGACATCATTCGTTTTTTTGCACTTGGGTTTGCGGTAGAGAAATGGTATCAGATGTACCTCTTAAACTTTAGAAGTTCTCTCATTGCTAAAGAAACTAGAGCTTATCCTTTGCTCCTTTCTAAGTGGTGACGTTAGAAAGTTGGCCTACGGCAAAAAAGTCAACTTTTGAACTAAGACAGGTAGAATTTTTTTTTTCGACGGCAATCGATAGCCGCTGATGAGCTGATCAAAGTATATGTCATCCATTTTTTGGTACACAAATTCCTTCATGAGATACACCAGTTTGAAAGTTTGAAGGGGTTGACAACTTCAGTAGTAAGATACACACTGAAACCAAAAATAGGTGATACCAGTTGTGAGACATGTAGGGGACTTGTACGCGGCAGTCGAGTGTTAGCTCATAATCATCTTCGGCAATGAGGGGTTTGCAGCTTTCGCTAGTTGGCGTACCTGTCATTTGATGGTAAGAACAATTAGGTTCCCAATTGTAAGACATGCAAGGGACTTGTCAGTAATAATAGGCTGTTATGCTACAAAAATCTTCAGCGATGAGGGGTTTGCAACTTTTGCTAGCCGGTGTACCCATTATTTTTATCCGGTGAACTTGATGTCTATCACGGGAAAGGGACTTGTCAGTAGAATCGGTGCACGAGGGGCTAGAAATTTTGTGCAAATTGTTGCACATTGTATTCAATTTATATAAAACTGACGGTAAGAAAGTTTGTATCGATGGTCTCTCGCTGTATCCTAGGATTTACTGTTTTCGCAGCGGGTACAAACGATACTGTAAAACAAGGTAGTTTCGTAATAATTAATAGAGTCATCTATGGTATTTTAATCCTGAAAAGTTACGGATAGCTTTATAATACCAACTAGATTATATAGGATATTGTTCCAAGTTTTCATCCGTCACGATGTCTACGATTGAAAAGGATAAAGTTCAACTGACTGCAAAGTCAATTTAGTCCCTTTTTCCGATATTCTTTTGTTGTGGTTAGGGCAATCGATGCCCATGATGAGCTGATCAAAGTATATGTCATCCATTTTTTGAACAAAAATCCTTCATGAGATAAACCAGTTTGAAAGTTTCAAGGGGTTGACAACTTCAGGAGTAAGGTACACACTGAAACCAAAAATAGGCGATACCAGTTGTGAGACATGTAAGGGACTTGTAAGCAACAGTCGACTGTAAGCAACAGTCGACTGTTAGCTCATAATCATCTTCGGCAATGAGTAGTTTGCAGCTTTTGCTAGTTGGTATACCTGTTATTTGTATCAGGTGTATTAGATGGTAAGAACAATTTTGTTCCCAAAAAGCCAAAACGGCTTTTATGCTATAATCATCTTCAGCGATGAGGGGTTTGCAACTTGTAATAGCTGGTGTATCCATTATTTGTTCTGATGAATTTGATGTCAATCACGGGAGAGGGACTTGTAAGTAAGAATCGGTTCACGAGGGGCTAGAAATTTTTGAAAATTGGTGCAAATTGTATTCGATATCTGTAAATATGACGGTAAGAAAGTTTGTATCGATGGTCTATCGCTATAACCGAGGATTAACTGTTTACACAACGGGTACAAACGATACAGTAATCTAAAACAATAAGGTAGTTTTTTAATAATTAATAGTGTCATCTATGGTATTTTAATCCTGAAATGTTACGGATAGCTTTATAATACCAACTAGATTATATAAGATATTGTTCCAAGTTTTCATCCGTCACGATATCTACGATTGAAAAGGATAAAGTTCAACTGACCGCCAAGTCAATTTAATCCCTTCTTCCGATATTGTTTTGTTGTTGGTTTTACAACGCTAAAGAACAGCTTTTGATCATGTGATTATTCTTTTTAGAACATACCGTTTTAAAAGCTTCGATAAGTTCACAATTTCAGCATTTAACCGACAGCGAAGAAACAAAACCAAAGTGTTGCTCTCGCAACACTTTAGTCGGCGAAGCCGGACAAAGGTTGCCGCAACACTTCACGTTGCCCCGGCAACGTAGGTCTAGTTGAGGTTGCGGGAGGGTCTTTCAAATTAAGGGGCATCAAAAATATTTTTTGAAAGCTATCAAGATAGTTGATTTAGAGGTAGAGAGACATGCTGAATTCGAGTATGAAATTTATTTTCTCACCGGACAAATAGTTCGCCCGGAATCCGGCGAAAACCGGAAAATTTGTGAAAAGTAGAAGTTTAATATGAAGTTGATTAGAGGATCGATTTAGGGGCAAGGAGACGTGCTGAGTCCGAATATGAAATTTATTATCTCGCCGGACAATTAGTTCGACCGGAATCAGGCCAAAACCAGAGAATTTGTTCAAAGTAAAAGTTTTATTTAAATTTGATAAGATGTTCGATTTGCGGGTAAGAAAACATGCTGAATTCGCATATGACAATCATTTTCTCACCGGATGTATAGATCGCCCGGAATCCGGCTGAAACTGGAAAATTTGTTAAGTAAAAGTTTAATCCGAAGTTGATTAGAGGTTGGGTGTGGGGGTAAGGAGACATGCTGAATTCATTTTTGAGCTTTAGTTTTTTGCCAGACAAGTAGTTTGTCCGGAATCCGACCGAAACCGGAAGTTGGGCGGAAGTAAGGAAGGAAGGAGATACGACGTAGGCTATATGGTAAACCATATGCTGAATCGATGTTTGAATATTTGACAGCGCAAAACGGATATCTGAACTTGGTGAAGTTCAGCTGGCGTATCCGGTTTGCACTGTCAAATACGAACTTGGTCTTCTCCGATTATTACCATTGGCCTTAACCTGTTTGGAAATGTTAAAAGTAAAAATGTTCAAGAAGTCTGTTGAAGAACGAATATCTATAAGACCGAATTGTTGGGAGCAAATATTTTAATTTTTTGGGATCCCATCGAAACCTTTGATCTTGTTTTCTCTGTAATGCACTCGCTAGTTTTGAGGGATAGAAATGAAATGAATAGACACAAAATCGGCTTTAAATAACCAGTTTTTCGAAATAATCGCGTCCAAAAAACGATTAAAGGTTGTTGAGTAGGAGCACTTAATAGCATTTCTTTTATTTGCCAAGTCAGTTTTCATTTTGCGACGTCATTAGATGTTAATTTGCTGTTGAGTAGTCCATTGATGCTAATGTACATAATGCAGAGGCAAGTAGCCTAGGAAAGGAAGGAACAGTAGTCATATAGTCTGTAATGTCAAATTTCTACTTTCTTTTTTTTTTATTTTCCGTTTTACTAGCTGAGATCTCGAATCCTCCGCCATCGTTTCGCATTAATTATACTTTAACCATGTCGTTATTCTTATTTATTGTTCAGCATTCCAGGCTTTGCCAAATTGTTTATTGCGTTGAAACGCCGGGCTTCCGACTTGACTTTCTTCTTTTGTGTGACAACTTTGTATTGTTGTTCGTTGTTTGACTGGGATGACTGTTCCTTCTTTCCTAGGCTACTACTTTTGCATTTATTTTCCATATAGCGGGGTTGGACGCAGTGTAGGGGCGGGTAATATTGACTGACTCATTGACGTGAAGGCTCGAGTATTTCTTCTTCTTTTTTTTTTTTTTAACTCGCAGCACCTTTTCTTAACTACTATCATATTTTTAAGTTTTTGGGCTACGACTTTCGATGACCTTAATATTTGTCAATTACGTAACGTTACCTACTCTTTCTAAAGAGAACCCAAATTCTCTCCACAAATTATTATGTTTAGTTCTTTCAAACTAAAAATTAAACCATTTTGTATTCTTTTTTTTCGAAATAAACCAAATTCAATAGCTATAATCTACAAGGTTAAAATTTCGGAACCGTTTAAGTTCTTTCAGTTTAATGTGTCAGGTCTTTGTTCTTCATCTATTGTTCAGCAGTACGTTATGCAAATACCTTTTGTTCCAAACGCTAGCCTTCCTGCTTTTCGGCATTTTTTTTTTATCTTTTTAGAGTACCAGATGAGACGTCTAATCCTCTCCCACATTTAACATTGTCATCATTCTTAATATATTATTCATTATTCCAGGATTTTGTCATGTCTTTCTTCTTTTGTATGTCCCGTTTTTCTTATTATCCGTTTTACTGACTGGAGCGCCGTTTTTCCTTTCCTACGCTGCTTGCTTTTGCATATATTGCCATTTAGCGATATCGTTATTCATAGTCAATTATTCAGCAGTTCCTTTAGGCAAACAGTATATTCTTAATACGTAAATTCGTTTATTTCACAGCGCTAGTCTTCCTACTTTTTTTTTTCGTTCCCTTTTCTGTCCTCTCCCACATGCTTTTGCATTATTTATCATTTAATGTTGTCATCATTCTTGATATATTATTCAGCATTCTTGGGTTCGACTTGTACTTTCCTCTTTTTATAACCCCTTTTTCTTGAGATTTTTTTTACTAACTGGAACTTCTATTTCCTTTCATGTGCCATTCGCTTTCGCATTCTTCCCGCTTGCTAATGTCGTTGTATTTACTCTTTTATTCAGAAGCTACTTTAAGCCAAAATATGTTTGCCGACTCTTGTTTGAAGTCTCTCTATCGTTTGTTGAAATTTGTTATACGTCTTTTTGGGATCCCAAAACGTAAGTGGAGGGATACCTGTGACTTAGTAAAAGTTGTCCGTCTGTCTGTCCGTCCGTCCGTCTGTCAGCACGATAACTCTCGAAAGGAATGACATATTTTGATAAAAACTTGGTGTGAGGATCCTTTGAGTCAAGTAACAGGTCGAATTTGTAGATGGTCTCTGTAGCCCTACATTTAAGGGTGGGGGTTCAAATTACGGGGCGAATAAAATATCTCTTAACAGCTAATGAGATAGTCGATGTATGGGTAAGGAGGCATGCTGAATCCGTTTTTGAAAATTATTTTCTCGCCGGACAAATAGTTCAACCGGAATCCGGCCAAAACCTGAAAATTTGTTAAAAGTTAAAGTTTTATCTGCAGTTGATTAGAGGTTCGATATAGGGGTACGATAAGGAGATATGCTGAATTAGTTTTTGAGCTTTAGTTTTTGCCGGATAAGTCTTTTGCGGAATCTGACTGTAACCGAATAGTTTTCATCAGTTTCTTCAAAGTAGATATGACGTATAGGGGTAAACACATATGCTGAATCCATATCTGAACTTGGTTTTCTCAGGCGATTAGCCATTGGACTTAATCCGTTTCTAAATTTTAATAGTGAAAATGTTCAAGGAGTCTGGACAAGCCCGGAAATTGTCTGGATCAAATATTACATTTTTGTGATCCTATCGAAACCTTTGGTCTTGTTCTTTTTGCTAGCTGAGATGCATACTCCTCTTGAACGTGACTTGCATAAATTGAAACTTAATAATGTCATTATTCTTGATTTATTATTCAGCATTCCATATCGTTTTATTGCTTTGTGTGGTCGACTGGTGGGGGTGGTAGGGAGGGAGTAGGGTTGTTGGGAGGTATATGTTTATTTTGGAGGTGATAATGTGAAGGAGTTGTTCTTTTCTTTTTTTATTAGTTATTTATTATGTTGTTTGATTGTGTGTTTAGAGGTGGTTAACCTTTACTACTGCACGCCAGCAAAAACGTAGGTTTTTCCATTAGTGCAGTAGAAGTAAATAGTGAAGAGTTAAATTGTGTGTATTAATAAAATAAGTATCAAGTTGGGCCTTTCAGCATTCCATATCGTTTTATGGTGTGGTCGACTGGTCGGGGTGGTAGGGAGGGAGTAGGGTTGTTGGGAGTTATATGTTTATCTTGGAGGTGATAATTTGAAGGAGTTGTTCTTTTCTTTTTTTTTCTTTTTTTATTAGTTATTTATTATGTTGTTTGATTGTGTGTTTAGAGGTGGTTAACCTTTACTACTGCACGCCAGCACAAACGTAGGTTTTCCATTAGTGCAGTAGATGTAAATAGTAAAGAGTTAAATTATGTGTATTAGTAAAATAAGTATCAAGTATCAAGTTGAGCCTTTTTGTTTTGAAATGCTTCCTAAAAGACAGGCTATGAATGAAATTTAATTTAATTTTGGGAGGTTTGCTGGAATTTACTTTCGTTCACCTCTTCACAGTTTCTCTTTCTGTGTGACAACCCAGTATCTATCTGTTACGACGGCATTACAAATGGTCTATTATCTCTTTGATGTAAACCAGGCCTGACCTCTTGTTATCATGGCCTATAACCTCTTTTCATTGATATTACCCTCCGTGGAACATGTGCCGATCACGGAAGGGCTTTCTAACTTGATGGAAGGAGATTTATGAGGTCTTTATCTCCGGCCGGAGATGGTGGAATGCCAGGATGAGTCTGTTTCGGAAGTTTTAGGCTATTGTGTAAAGGCCGAATATGGCTGCTTGATTTTTTTATATTAGCTCGCAGCAGTTGAAAACTTTTTTGAGCTAAATTTTGTTTGTGTCATTTAACTGAATACACTGAATTATTTAGATTCTGCTAAGGGATTTTTTTTTATTTTCCACTATCTGCTCTAGCTACGGCGTTCAGAATATCTGCGGCCCTTCCCACAACGTAAGTTCTACTATGACGCGGGAAATTTCAATCCTAACATAAACGCGGCTGTTCAGTGGGCAGTGGTGAGCTTGGTGAAGACTGCTTAGTGCCTGAACAAAAAATTCACAAATCTTTTTCGTAAGGCATGCAACACAGATACAAGCGCGTAGAGGTACCACAAATCACACGGAAACTCCACTATTTGAAAATCGATTATTCATGAATAGACGAAGTAAAGCATTTTCAGCGGGTCTTCAAGCCAATTTAAGTGAATAAGTGATGGGTAACTAGATTGTATTATCCCAGCCCTTTTCTGTTAAACTTCAAATATTCTTTGAACCCAAGCTGACCGGGAAACAAACATGATGTTTTCAAACAATGCATAAACGGATAAGTCAGCTACGATGCTTTCGCAGCGATATTTTGGCCCTTCTTGGCAAGCCTGACGAGGACCCTTGCCAAAAAGGGCTTAATGGTAATCTATCCGTTTTATGCATTGTTTGAATATGTGATACAAACTTCAAATTCGAAAGACTGATTTGTTTACAGCCCTGAACGATTCGTGCGAATGGCAACTATTTTCCAGTGTTAAATGATTTTAAGATGAGATTTAGATTTTTGCTTTTTTTCAAGTTTTTCTTTTAAGTTGAATAATTTTTATTATATTATAACGTAAGCCCAAATGTGCCTATATTGGCAGTCAAATAAATGCCTACTTTGAATCTAACGTTTGTAATTCCTTCGAAAAAGCTCGCCAAAATCAAAGATCTAGAATATTTATTTGTTTTATCACAAGCTCGTTTTTCTAGTTTTATCCTGATGAGGCCCTTTCCAAGAGAGGACAAAATCGCTAGAACAAAACTCACCTGATGTATCGGTTTAACGCAGTCAAATCTAGAATAACTTCTTTTGAAAAAAAGAGAAAACCTTAAAGTTTAATCGGAAAAGGCTGAGGTAGGAGATTCTAGCTACTCATCACTTATTCACTTAGAGCGTGTTCCACCCTACTTACCGTAGTTACTACGCATGACGTCACGAATTCTGGCTTTTTGCCGTCAAGGCTGGAACAATTTTTCTAATTTCCCGCAGAATATCATGCCACGGGCGCATCCGGCCAATCACGATTCAGAGATCCGTAGTTACTACACTTAGTACGCTCCCGAGCATGGTAAGCAAATAGTAACTATTAGTTACTATTCGGACAAGGTTGGAACGGTCAGCGTAGTAACTTTTCGTGAGGATGGAACGGAAATAGTAACTAATAGTAACTATTGTTACAAGGGTGGAACACGCTCTTAAATAGCTGAATATCCCTGTGTAGTACCTCTATGCGCTTGTACCTCTGTTGCATGCTTGACAAAAAACGATTTACGAAAAATCCTACCGGAAAATGATCACTGGCCGCTAAAAGCTGCATTTGTCTAGACATTCAAATTTTTCACGTTCGTAGTAGAATTTTGCGTTGTGAAGACGTCCTATTTACTGAAGGTCATGCAGAGCAAATAGTGAAAAAAAAATTAAAAAAAATCTCTTAACACAATCCAAAAACTGCAGTATATTCAGTCAAATGAGACAAAAGTAATTCGGCTTTTCAGTCAAACTTTAAAAGGGAAGACGAATGACATATATTCAAACATGTTTACAACGGATATACGTCAGCTACGATCAGCAGCGATATTTCGGCCCTTCTTGGCAAGGGTCCTCTTGGAAATAAAGCTGTTTTATTACAGGTTTGTTTCCTTCCCCGACGTTGATCCAGAAGATTGACAGCCTGACGATGACCCTTGCCAAGAAGGGCCGAAATGTCGCTGATGAAGAATCGTAGCTGACGTATATCCGTTGTGAACATGTTTGAATATATGTTTCAAGGTCAGCTTGGGCTCAAAGAATATTTAGACAGATGACACGAAGGATGAAATGTGAAAGCCATGCAGCCGTCTCGTAATCGTCCAAACAAAATAACATAATAAAGTTTCTGTGATTGGTGGTGTTAAAGGATAACTCTTACTAAGAATGACCTTTTTACCTATGAAATGAATCATAAAAAAACTTAAATACCATTATTTTCCACCTGAAACTACCGATTCTCTTGTTAGCGCTTGTCGACTATATCTAGCCTTCCTGCTCTCCGACGCGGCGGCTGGGCGCAAAAGATTTGAGAACTGAACGTGCCTTAGTCAAAAAGTGGGAAAACTAAGCAAATAAAAGAAGTAATAAATATAAGATTATCGCATCCTTATGTGTGAAAGAGTTGTCAACGGACGTTGAAAATTCCGAGAAACTTTTCGTTGGGTGACGAGGAAACTCGGAAAGGCCGAAAAAGCGCTAAAAATTCGTAGTTACAAAATGAAACAATGGAGAAAGGTGGGGACTGTAGAAGCTTATAGTTCCATATGGGAGCTAAGTATATTGCAAAAAGCAGAATAAGCAAGAGGGGTCCTTTAACGATTAGTTAGGTCAGATTTCAGTTCGGCCGGGTCCTTCTTGGCAAGGCTCTCTTCAGACCGCAGCTAGATCGCAAGTCCCTATCTTTAGCCTGAAGAGGATCCTTGTCAAGAAGAATCAAAATAAAATCGCTGCTGACTGATCCGTTTAGCACCAACAAACACGAGTCGCAGTCAGCTTTGTCTGAAGGGATCTGTCCTACCCTTTGAAGGTGGAGTTGGGTCGTATATTTGCCATGGAAAGCATTTTTCCTGTTTATTCTCAATCTATCTGTACCATATCTTTCGCCAGTCAGGGCAAAGATAGCCTTGGCGGCACCTGTAGTAAATTAGCCTGGTGTCTTTATGATATCAAGGTGTATGTAGATGGCGCGGCATATTCTCCGCTTTTCATTTGAAAACGAGAACCTGGAGGATTAAATACGAACAGACGGCGATTGCGGTAACACAGAATTGATATTGGAATCGAGGAATCAATTTGAAAGCTAAAACGAAAGGAGATTTCAGTTATAAAAATTTGATTGTTTTTATTGCACTTGCAGCTTCGCTCAAGTGCTATATACCGATCACTTTTCGGTCTGTCTGCCAGGCCACTCATCTCGAGTTGGGTACTTCATGAAGTGCTAGGACGATGAATCTTGGCAGGCGTATTAGGGACCATATCAAACTAACTTGGAAATAGTCACTTCCCTGATTCGACCACAATGGGGGGGGGGGGGGTGGAGGAGGGGGAGTCCGGAATATTGACGTATTTTTAACTTTTGAACGAAAAATCGGATCTTATCGAAACTTGATATTTGGAAAGACCTCCTGTCTCCGTCACACTTCAAGTCCGGAATGGATCCGGTGATTTTGGGGGGAGTTGGAAGGGGGGGGGGGGGAACCGGAAATCCTGTGACATATTCAGAGTGGATGGATCGGGGTGAAACTTGGTGGGAAGAACAAGCACAAGCCCGAGATACATAGTTGACAAGACCGGACCGGATCCGAACACTGTGGGGGGAGTTCCAGGGAGGGTTCCGGAATTCCGGTAATCCCGAGTTCAGATGCGTACACATGTGCTAGAACGATGAAACTTGGCAGGCATGTCAGGGACTCGACAATTTTACTTAAGAACAGTCGTTTCTCCGATTTGACCATCGTGGGGGGAGTGGAGCGATGGTGAATCTGGAATCTTGAGAAATGTCCGACGTTTGAACGGGTGATTCATCTTGATGAAACTTGATAGTCGGAAAGAACTCATGTCTCAGATGTCCCATTTCAAGTGCGGACAGGATCAGATCAATGTGGAGGAGTCTGGTGGGGGGGGGGGGGGGGAATTCCGGTGAGTGATTGGGATGGCACTTGGTGGGAAGAACAGACATAAGCCCTAGACACACCAGTAATAGACCGGACCGGATTCGGACACTCTGGCGTGAGTTGGAGGGTGGCCCGGAATTCCGGTGATCGCGATTTAAGGTACTTCCAGATGTGCTAGGACGATGAAACTTGGCTTAAACATTAGAGACTTGACAAGATTGGCTTATTCCAGATCTGACCATCCCTTAAAGTATTATCTTCACCGCAAAGTACAAAAAACACGTTTAAAGTTTAACCGAAAAGGGCTAGGATACTACAGTCTAGTTACCCATCACTTGTTCGCTTAAGTAATCTTGAAAACCCGATGAAAAAGCGTTAGTTTGTTTTTCTGATATTTCCAAATAATCGATTATCCCATTGTGCTTGCCGCTCTTCCCGTTTTTGTGATATCTCTATGGTGCCTGGAACATTTGGCAACAATACCAGCAGCAAACGAGTAAATAAATTGTGTATCAAATAAACAAAGAAGTGTCTGCAATCTGCAGTGCCAAAAACTAGGGCTAGAGAGTGATAGTGATAGTTTAGTGATTTTCGCGGGCGAATTGTGGACGGATTCACCATGGGAAAGCGTCCACATTCCCAACGTCCCTACTGAAGACTACTGTGGACAGAATGAAAATCCCCAATAGGTGTTGTAATAATTCACTGTATTTGAATCTAAGATGTAAAAATAAGTTGCCTGTTCAGTTAAACTTTAAGCAAAATCTACTTTTTCATGATCCCCATAAGCCCATGATCATTTTTGCCTCAAGAGTTTTGCTTAGAATAACTTTCTAACTTCTTCTAACCGAAGAGTAAATAAAAAATACTTTTGACCAGACCATAGATCTTCACGGTCCTAAAGGGCCCAGGATTATTTTCGCCTCAAGGGTTTCGATTACAGATGAATTTATAGCACCCTTAGTGCTCATCATCACAGCATTCAAGCAAAAAGGAAATTTTTTACCACACGATACATTCCAATGGTATCGTGTGGTGTCCATTCCTGTGGTCCATCGTTTTCTTATCTCAGGGGTTTTACTTACAAATCATCCGAAAAAAACCACGAATTGTCAGATTCCTACTTTCATCCTTTTACCAAGCCTTGCAAGTGCCATATGAGCTTCCAGGTCTTGTTTCAGAGCCCGAGCCCCGAGGGCCATGTAGAAAAACAAAACAAAAATCAAGAAGCTTTAAAAATGTAACACACACATTGCAAATCACATTATAAATTTCTTAAACTATAAATCTATCAAATTTTCTATTATAAATCATACACTTAGATTTTAGTTTCTTATGTTATGAACCTTTTATAATATGAATCTTCTAAATTTCTTATTTGAACTGATATTTCAGTTTTTTTTTTTTTTTTTTTAAATCTTTGGGGCTTTCTGAGCCTCGTCAGGTTGATCTCGAGAATTTCATGTAACTTTGGTTCTAGGAATGCCGAAGCCGGAATATCGATGGTTGAAGGACGGTGTATATCTGGACGAATCGGCTCCTCAACTGACGTTCATGAGGATTCAGAAAGCGGCCAAGTCCAGTGCTGGCGTCTACCAGTGCGAAGCCTCGAACTCTGTTGGGAAAATTCTTAGCGAAGCGGTCAATTTGACAGTGGCATGTAAGTATCCTGTTCCAGAATCAGTAGAAACTATGGTGAGCCTTGAGGCGATCCGCGATAGCTAGCGAGTCTCTTAATCAGAGCTTGGTCACACTGGGCTCAAGAAGGTGCCTATTCCAAAAACAACTGAAAATGCTTAGGGAACGTGAGATTGGATGGGCTTTGTGGCAGCTTGGGGATAATGGGCAGACTGCAATTAGGGGTCGATTAGGGTTCCTGTAACATAGTTATACACTCTGTTTTGCTCTAACTCATCTCCTGAATTTGAAACGAAAACATTCAGAATTAGTTTATCTTGTTCTTTTTCTTTTTTCTACTTTTACAACCCCAAAAGCCAGGAAATTAGCCCAATGTGACCAAGCTTTCAGTTAACCTGCTATTAACAGCTGCGTTCGTTGTTCGGCGACTACTCACCGATGCTTCTCATAATGCGTGTTTGCATCCACTGGTGACTGCTCCCCGAACTCGTAACCCGTTTTCGGACTAACCAGTGCCTGATTAGTGCTAGTGACGTCACCGGTGAAATTAAAAACGCGTAATAGGAGAAGAACCAAGCACCGGTGACAAAAAACCAGAGACAGCCCGGAGTGTAGCGAACGCAGCTAACGTTTCTTGACACGTATCCGAAGTCTCTCTCTGCACCCTTCTCTATTCCAGCTATACCCAAACCCACAACTATCTGAATGTTTTCTCCTTCTTTTTGCCGTATCAGTCGACCCCTTAAAGGACCCGTCGCGCTATTTACTATTCAACTTGCAGTATTTTCAAATATTTGAATACTTTGACACTATGGATAGGACACTTATTTTATTAATAAACACAGTTTAACTCTTCTATATTTACATCTACTGCACTAATGGAAAAACCTACGTTTTTGCTGGCGTGCAGTAGTAAAGGTTAACCATTTCCTAAAAACACCAAGAAACAACATAATAAATAACTAATAAAAAAAGAAAAAAAAGAAGAAAAGAACAGACCCCCCCCCCAAAAAAAAAGAAAAAAGACCAAACTCCTTCACATTATCACCTCCAAAATAAACATATACCTCCCAACAACCCTACTCCCTTCACTATGCAGTGCTTTCAATAACAGGTTTGTTTCCTTCACCAAAGTTGAACCAGAGGATTTACAGCCTGACGAGGAACGTTGCCAAGAAGGGCCAAAATATCGCTGATGAAGAATCGTAGCTGACGTATCCGTAGTAAACATTGTTTGAATATGTTTTAACCCTTTTTCGTGGCCCGTTGACTTACAGCGAAAATAGGGAAAAAATTTACATAACCGTTTTTGTGATGGAAAAACTTCTCGCAGACACTCATCAACAGTGTGATACATATCGAAGGTAGCAAAATACGGCAATTGAGAAAATTAGCGCGGTTTTGTTAGAGGGGTTAGAATGTACCGTACGAAATTGGGGTCTCCGGGTTTAGAAATATATGGAGTGATTATAGAAGTAGGTTGCGTTAGTATTATAAGTAAGAAAGGTCCTTTAAAACTAAAATGTGACAGAGGAAGTTTCTGAATCGTCCATTTCATTCCGTTCAAGTTCTCCAGTCCGATCAGTATGTATTCTGAGAAACATCGATGATTTGAGACATTATACCCAAAATATCATTCCACATTCTACGTATATCCAAACCCACAATTATCTAGTTGGTTTCCCCTTCCGTTTGTACCGTATCAGTCAACTCCTTAATACTAAAAGGTAACTGAGGAATTTCCAGAATCGTCGAGTGTATTCTGAGAAATATAGATGAGGTGAGACATATTCACATATACCTAACATATCTTCCCACATTCTACATATACCCAAACTCACAACAATCTAAATAGTTTTTCCTTCCTTTTTTGGGATCCCAAAACGTAAGTGGAGGGATACCTATGACATCGCAAAAGTTGTCCGTCTGTCCGTCCGTCTGTCCGTCCGTCCATCCGTCCGTCCGTCCGTCCGTCCGTCCGTCTGTAAGCACGATAACTCTCGAAGGGAACGAGATATTTTGATGAAACTTGGTGTGAGGGTTCGTTGGGTCGTCGGACCAGTCAAGTTCGTAGATGGGCTTTGTAGCTCTACATTTAGGGGTGGGGGAGGGGATTCAAATTAAGGGACAAACAAAATATTTTGAAACAGCTAATGTGATAGTCAATTATGGAGTAAGAAGACATGCTGAACACGATGGTGGAAACTATTTTGTCATCGGACAAGTAGTTCGCCCGGAATCCGGCCAAAACCGGAAAGTTTGTTGAAAGTAAAAGTTTTATTTGAAGTTGATTAGATGTTCGATTTAGGGGTAGGAAAACATGCTGAAGACGATGGTGAAAACTATTTTGTCATCGGACAAGTAGTTCGCCCGGAATCCGGCCAAAACCGGAAAGTTTGTTGAAAGTAAAAGTTTTATTTGAAGTTGATTAGATGTTCGATTTAGTGGTAGGAAGACATGCTGAAGACGATGGTGAAAATTATTTTCTCGACGGACAAGTATTTCGCCCGGAATCCGGCCCAAGCCGGAAAGTTTGTTGAAAGTAAAAGTTTTATTTGAAATTGATTAGATGTTCGATTTAGGGGTCGGAAAACATGCTGAAGACGATGGTGAAAACTATTTTCTCGACGGACAAGTATTTCGTCCGGAATCCGGCCCAAACCGGAAAGTTTGTTGAAAGTAAAAGTTTTATTTGAAGTTGATTAGATGTACGATTTAGAGGTAGAAAGACATGCTGAAGACGATGGTGAAAACTATTTTCTCGACGGACAAGTATTTCGACCGGAATCCGGCCCAAGCCGGAAAGTTTGTCAAAATTAAAAGTTTTATTTGGAGCTGATTAGATGTTCGATTTAGGGCAAGAAGACATGCTGAACACTTATGTGAAAACAATTTTCTACCCGGACATGTAGTTCGTCCGGAATCCGGCCAAAACCGGAAATCTGTTGGAAGTCAAAGTTTTATTTCTAGTTGATTAGATAAACGATTTAGGGTAAGAAGAGATGCTGAGTCCCTGTATGGCAATCATATTTTACCCGGACATATAGTTCGACCGGAATCCGACTGGAATCGGAAAATTTGTTATAAGCTAAATTTCTATTTGAAGTTGATTAGATGTTCATTACTGGGGAAAGAAGATACCCTGATTTCGTCTTTGAGCTTTCTTTTTTCGCCGGACAAGTAGTTCTGGAGTTCGGCCGGAACTGGGAAATTGGCAGAAGTGGCAGGAAGTTTTCGTCAAAACAGATATGACTTATAGGGGTAAAAACAACAGGCTGAATCCAAATCTGAACTTGGTTTTCTCAGGTGATTAGCTATTTGGCCTTAATCTGTTTCTGAATTTTAGTTGTAAAAATATTCAAGGAGTCTGGCGAAGACTGGATCTGGCTAAGACAAGACCCAGTTGTCTGGATCAGATATTGAATTTTTGGGATCCCATCGAAACCCTTGGTCTTGTTGGCCTATCATTCAGCTCCGTAACACTAATGTGACCGAAGAATTTCCTGAATCGTCCAGTATTTCAATCAATCAATCAATCTCTTTATTACCCGTCAAGAGAAACAGTGGAGGACGTGTAGTCCTAGTGGCGGAGTACACAAAAAGAAAAAAACACAACAACAACAAGAAAAAAGACTACGCACATAGGACAACTTTACAGTAAACACAGCAAGAACATAGCTACATTTATTCTGAGGAACATCAATGAGTTGAGACATATACCCAACATACCATTCAACATTCTATCTATACCCAAACCCACAACTATCTAAATGGATTCTCCTTCCTTTCTTGCCGTATCAGTGAACTCCTTAACAATAAAATGCGACCGAGGATGTATTCTGAGAAAAATCGAGGAGTGAAGATAATTGAAAATTTCTAGACCCCTTCTGTTACCTGAGCCTCGTTTTTGTTGCATGCTGCAGGTCCACTTCTCGGCCGATTCTTTCTACATCCGTTTTTGCGCTGCAGCGCTTCCGAGGAAGACGGCAGCGCTTCTCGAGAATCACGGACTTGCTCATCGACCAAGTCCGTGCTTCCCTGCAAGATGCTGTAGCGCTGCCGCTTCAACCAAGAAGAAAGCGAATCCTAAAACGCATGTTACGCAAAAGCAAAGAAGTGCTGCAGCAGCGATGCGGCAGCACCATTGCAACAAAAACGAGGCTCTGGAGTCTGTCATTTTTGCTTCAACATTTTAACACAATGACACCTTTCAGGACCCAGACTTGGGCCAAAACAAGGTCTATCACTCCAACTTTTTGTTACGCTAATTAAGCCGCTGCCAGCCTAATTGAATTTGAAGTGGGTGATGAGTTAGACATCAGTTTCTTGATAACATACTGTTTGCCGAATGTTTTTGAAGTCATTCTTATTTTTAGAGAACCAGATAATCTTAAGGAGATTTGTATTTACAAAATGTTAGATTTTGCAATGTTAAATTCAGTAGAAGGCGTATAGCCCAAGTGGCGTAGTACAATAAAACATCAGACAGAAATTAGACAGACATCATTATTATTATACAGATTATTGCTATGTTATATTATTCCAAGATATGACTGTATATTCTTAAAATATTGGGATTCTAGAGTTTTTTCAGCGCAGCCTTGTAGCTGTTTGAATTTTAGAGACAATTTTGTTCCCAGAATCTTCATCTGGGAAGGCAGAGTTAAGTATTCATTAAAATACAAAGTACCGTATTACAAGGCTCATTTTAAAGGGGGGTGGAAAGGCCATGAATTTTGAATCTAGCTTCACATGGGATCTGAGATTATTCGTTGATACTCAATGCATAGCTGTTAAGATGGCTTTAACCTCCCACGAATAATCCGGAGGTTTAAAAATTTAGGTTCTGGAACATTTATGAGGTGATTATCTGTCGTGTGATGGTGGCCCCATCCGCTCGGAGGTTTATGAAGATTGCACCGTTGTGAAAAATGGAGTTGTGGGTTTATGCAGGATTAAACTTTTAGATTGTTAGAAATTGATGTATGGGCTATGGATGATTTCTAGTTTACTCAAGCCTAGGGCAGATGGTAACCTTCCGAAGGATGTATGAGTGAATAATTCTAGAAGCAACGTCACCGGAAATTGGGAAGGGTATAAGAGAGTTGCGTTTTCGGACTCGCGATTCTTAACTCGTGTTCGGCAAATCGTGACACGGGTTCCCGTGTTCTGTTGCTGCAAGCGTGGTTCATTCAAGTTCAGCACCGAATCCAGGCACGAAAGGATTCGAGCAAGTCGTAGTTCCTGTTACTTGTTCTCTAATACAGAACACGGGCAATTAGAAATGGTTATTTACTGATTTTATCTATTTATTCATGGAACTAATGACCAACTAAGGCCACTCGGAAACATAAAAAACAGCTAAATCAGTTCCAAAAAAAAAAAAAACACAAGCCAACAAAAATACTGCTTGAACATCAAGTTTGTAGTGCGCAGATCTCACCAGACCAGTTCCGCCAAAGCGGCAGAGACAGGCAAAAAAGCCGTCCTAAAATCACCAGAAGGAGCGGGTTATCCAATGCAAGTATCCTTGTCTGGATTGAAAGGGAATATGTTCTACGGGATGCCACCGCCAACAAATATTCCGCAAGCAACATAGTTAGGGGAAGACCGAGAAACCAACGAAAAGAATCGTTGTAAAGCACCCGGAGAGAGTTCTCACATGTGACACACAAAGGCTAACCCCTACGGTACGGATTAATCTCGGCGATTCATGAGTCCAACACGCTTATTGCTGAAAACGCAACTTTTGTCGCTTTCTCGTGGGTGGATAAAGGCGGTTTCTCGCCGTTCCCCGAGGACTCCTCGGGGAATCGAAAGGAACGTCGAGAATAGAGGGATTCACTCCACTTGGACTCCGCTCACAGAAAGCAGCGAGGACACGGCGAATGCTTCCAAAACGGATCTTGTTCGACAAAAAAATGTGCAGCTAACGAAATTAGTCTGGATCCGCTTGATTTTTGGTTTCGTTTATTCTGATCGTTTTTAATTAGTTTATATTGCACTAACGACAGCAAAAATTTATTCCCCTTCGAATCTGGAAGGGAGTCCTTTTTGTCGATGGTGATGATAATTGGAGCATTCCCCGTCCGTGGGGACTCACGAGAATACGGGGATGAGTCCCCGGGACAAGCCAAAACGCAGGTACTCCTCAAGTGGAGTCCTCGGGGAACGGCGTGAATACGCCTAAAGTGGGATTTTAAAGGAAAGGGTATAGCGGAGTGAAATCGATTCTGGTTCCGATCACCGTCGCTCTGTCGGTGTGCGAATTCATGGCGGGCATCCCTAATATTAAATCACAACCCTGAAACGGAGAGTGTGGCATAATTTACTTTTCTGAAGTGATTGGCAACGAGCCTTTCTCTGGGACCGTCGGCTAGACCCCAGGTCTCAAAGGGCCCCTCTCCATTCGTCACATTAGCAGTGTTGTAAAGTTGAACTGAACGACAAAAAATACTCTTCAGCCGGGATTTGAACCCAGAACCCCGTACTATAGGCAGCTTCCACTGAGCTACCGAGGGATCTGTAGATATTTGCTTTTATTTGGTTTTGACCGGGAAGCCCCGCCATGTGGTTGTTGGTTTGTCAATGAGCCTTCGCCTTGGGAGTCCTGGACTTACTGATTCAACTAAAAATTCACTTCTTGTTTATTTATCACGGTAAAAGTCCCTTTGTGTAACGTTCCATCTGTGTTAGGCTAGTCTACCCTACTGCTAAATTCTCCCTCACTCGTGGAAACATTTCTTCATCGTCTCTTGTACGGCTTGGGCGGGAATCGACATATTTCTGTCGTGTTTTCTTGTAAACTAAAAATTGTTACCTTCTGGAAGATTGACTGTGACAGGTTGGTCTTCTGGGATTCCCAGGGGTTCCTCACTTAAAGGACCGCTCGTGCTACATAGTGTATCTGCTCAGATGTTCCGAGATATCACTACTTTACAACTAAGCTATGCTTACAGAAAATTACCGATTCGGCTGTTTTTAGCCTCTTTCCATGTCCTTGCCTTGAATGAAAATCTTGGCAAAATTGGATAACCGTTATCTGGACGTATAAGCTCCTCGGAAATAATGATCGTGCGTATGATAGGTCACGTAAAGAGAACAAACTTGTCAAGCGTCATAACTCATGACCAGTCTATGGTTTCTATACACTTATGAAGTGAAGTATCTCTGGAACGAGAATAGATGGACATACGACTGAAGTAGACTGGATTAGTATCATAAGTACGACGTATCCTTTAAATGCAATTTACTGTCGTATCGACTTCTACGGTGTCGTTGAAAGAGATCCGATAGTTGTTATACTCTCATTGACACTCGACAAGGTTATCGACGGAAGGACGTGAGCGATAATACATTTTTCTATAATTATTGATTGTAAGCTGACATTTTATAATCGAGAGCAATTCATCTCATGTGTATAGATGAGATATGATACAATTATGGAGTGAAGAGTCTCTGTAACGAGAATGGATGTACATACTACTGAAGTAGACTGGATTAGTATCATAAGTACGATGTGCCCTTTAAATGCCTTTACAGTCGTATCGACTTCTATGGTTTCGTTGAAACAGAGGGGATAGTTATTATATTCTTATTGACAATCGACAAGGTCATGGGCGGTAGGACGTGAGCGATAATATTTAACAGTTTTCTATAATTGTTGCTGGTAAGCTGACATTTTAGAGTCTGGGCAGTTCATCTCACGTCGGAATTCGGGAGTCTTTTCCGACGTTTCCGGACCAGTAAGAATCTGTGGCATGCGATCAAAATGCCGGCTCGTGGCGAGGTCTGAAGTAAATTGTTTCCCGGGCGACCCGACGGAATTGTAGGAGACAAAAAACAGGCGGTAGATTAATCACCTGAAGAAGTGGCACATGAGATCGGGAGTGAGGTGTTGAAACGCCCTAATGTATTTGCGTGTACCTAAAAAGGACCCCTCGCACTATTTACTGTTTATGTTCTAATATTCTAAAATAGTTGAATACTTAAAATATCCAGCCTCTGCTTTTAAGAAATTACACGTGGCTTTTGCTGTTTTAAGCGTTATTCCATTAACTTGTGTTTTCCACAAGTTCGTTTTTCCAACTTGAGCGGTTTTGAGCTTGAAGAGGACCCTTGCCAAGAAGGGCCGGAATATAGCTCCAATAAAGTTCAGCTGAAGTATCCGTTTTGCACCATCAAATGTTATTCCAGGCCCGTTTACTTCAAGTAAATACACGGACAAATTCAGATAACGGGTTTATCTACTGAGGAGTTTGTCGCAAACAATCGCTGGGAGCAGGATATGCATCGAAAATGTGAAACAAAGCAAGCATGAAAATAAGTGAGGAACCATTATGGGGGGGGGGGGGATTGATGTATCATATGAAATTCGTGTCTTTAGCACGGATGCGTCGATTACGAAAGTAGTTTGCATTGTCATTATAGGTATGACGCGATCTTTAACATCCCCTGTTTATTCATATCTTGAAATGTCGTTCTTGTCGTTCGGACCGAGGAAGGTTGAAAATCCAATATCTGCAAATTGCAGATAAATCTGCAGTATTAGGTTACTAATGCAGGTTTAAACCAAGGACCAGCTTCATCCTTTTTGGGATCCCAAAACATAGCGCTAATCGAACATATAGAATTTGATTGATTAAATTTTTAAGGGTAGAAAATTTATATTTTTTCGGTTTTGTTAGGTTTTAAATGTAACATTTTACGTATAGGTTGATATTGTTAATATTTCTTCAGCCTAAGCTCACTGGGGATCATAGTTAACTTTATTTGAGCGACCGAAAATTCGATCGAATAAAATCGACTGATTCAACTAATATTGTTCAAACACGGTGTGAAGATTCTTTGGGCAAAGCTCACATCAAGTTCTAGATGGGCTCCGTAGCCAATATTCTCGCTAACATCACATAACGAAGTGTGACTTTTTTCGTCAACACTTTTCATCAATGATGGCATGGTTTTCTGAGGTATGGGAGCCCTTGGAACCTCTTTTGGGGTGCAAGATTCTACTTTCAAGTTTTTTGGATGAGGGCCGTATTTCTGTCGTTACGATGATTATTCCCGTCATTACGATTATGGCTCCTTCCGAGTGGTATAGTGCGTCATAACACCCTTCATTCTGTCAAACTCTTGAGAGCATTCTCGTCGTTTGCTTATTTTTGTTTCTCATAACTTGGCAGAGGAATGCATAACTGACTCAATAAAAAATGTTGTATTTCATTCCGTCGGCTCCTTCTAACTGGTGACATAAAACTGTCATTTTTGACGTACGGGAAACTGACAGTAGGCGGTGTTAAGGTAGGCTATACAATGAAAAGAAATGTTTAAATTTTTGTTGATCATGTTTTGGTTCGGATTCTGAATACTTGAACAACCTGGCTTTTCATTCTTGGGCTCGGGTAAATACGGAAAATAACTGGGTCGCCTAGACCTTCAGGTAAACAACCTAGGCTGGAAATTTTTGCATTGGAGATTTCCGGACACGGGCCGTACTGTCAAAGAGGTGTGTAGACTGCTGTGTCAGTGGACACATGTCCCAAGAGCAGTAATTGATCAAAATAAGTATTACAGGTTACGAGAGAAAAAATGTTAATTTAAGTTTTAAGGTTTTTCTGTTCAGGCAAACAAAGTTTGGAGGTTTCGAAGGGCCGTGCAGCCTGCTGTATCAGCGGACCCAATTTCCAGAGAGTAGTAATTGACTAAAATAAGTATTAAAAGTTACGAGAGATGAAAAAATGTTAAAATTGTATGTTTAATGTTTTGCTGTTGCAGATTTTGGGATTCGGGATTCGATTTTGGGAGTCATTTCTCATTAAAGTAGAACTGAAACCGGATACTATTCACCAGTCCGCATATTCTCGATTTTGTTAGTTATTTTCATGTTTTTGCGCTTTAGCCAAAACTGACTTTCCCATGGATAAGAAACTTGCCTCTCGTGTCGTTTGGGATTGGTTCAGTGAGAGGTATCAACGGTTAAAAAACAATCAGAGACAACAATTGCTGGTGGAGTCAGCCAGGATTGCGCATAGATAGCCTAGGCTACTGTGCTTTCCCAGTAGACATACACTGCGAGAGTTAACGCATGGGAAACTGATTCTTTCTTTTCTTGCAGCAGCTGCAGCAAATGTATACTTGTGGTGGGAAATCGGAAAGATAGGCTCTTCAGTGAACTTTTAAATACATTTACAAATTCTTGGTCTTTGCAAATACCACGAGCTTTGTAGGGCCGAGCTTGTATTATACGCTTGCATTTGTCATTCGTTTTGGTCGATTTCTGACGGGGAGGGCGGATTTAGGGGAGGAGAGGGTGAGATACGGTGGCGACATTGAACTCCTTTTAGCTCCTTCCTGCGTTCGTCGGTGTGTTCTAAATCCGGCCTAAAAATACGCTGTTTCTGCTGGAAAATAAAACTGATCTGTGTTTTGCTATACATGGAAGCTTTTCTTTCCGCCAAAATATAGCTGCACAAATATTAACCTCCTACCCGAGTGAAAATAAAGATAGAAACAATTTCTAGTTCCTATGGCCCTATTGTCACGATACAAACCATGTATACGTGATTGGTCATTGTTTTGTATTCGTTCTATCCGCGTCTAAAGTTGCTGTAGTCTAATAGTTTCGTATCATTCTCAATAGCTACCTGTCAATCATTAAGAAGCGAGTTGTATGCTCTGGCATGGGAGCAAAAAGCTTTAGGGCTATGAGGGGGATCGAACCCTCAGACCCAATACGCTTTTGTTGTGAAGTAAAATGGTGACGAACCGGAGTAGGATCGATCCTGCGTCCTCTGTGTCAAGTACTTGGTGAGTTGGCCCGTTCGGCTGTGGTCACATGTTATAGCTGCTTATTGTACGGAGTATTGCAGTTTATAGATAAAAAAGTCGAAGTTATTTGACTCGCTGTCTGAGGAAATTTGCGAGGAAATTTGTTTAAAAGAAATAGTTTGGTACAATTGGTCCTAGATTTATCATAGTCCGCCTTATGTCTGACTTTTCCGAGTAATTTAAAAATAGATGGTCTTTCTTTTTAGGTTACTCCCGTTTGAAGGTTTCCTCTAGTTGCGGCCGTCGGGAGAAAATGCACAAGTCTTAAACTCCCTAGTCTTACCGATATTTTTTTTTTATCTCGACCAAAAACAAGGTGGTACTACGACTTCGGATCCTGACAAGCTGGCTTTGGCAGAATCTTCTGATAGGCGGCGTCACTTCTGAAATAGCAGTAGCATTCTCTTCGGCTTTTGATTTTCCCTTTTCGGCTATAGCTTTAAAGTTCAATGGGCACATCAAACTACCCCAATCCCACTCTATAACAACCTAGGAACAATGCTTACCCCCTAGATCATCAGCTTTTTCAACAGTTTCCTCTCTGTGATATTTCAAAGCGTAATTTTTTGGGCCAGTACATGCTCAGTTTAATAGCTTGGACAAAGAAAAAATTGATGTTTCTTATAATACTTAGTAGATCTTTATTTTATGCATAAATCAGCCTGTATAATTCAGATTTGAATAGGTTATTTGTTTTGAATGATTGTTGTAGCTATGTTATTTTTTATAAGCTTATTGCATATTTGGTACATTTTATAAAGCAAGCTAGTCAAGCTTCACAACACTATTCCAGAAAGAAAAACTCTTAATAGGCACTTTACGCCATGGAAGTTCTGATGAAACACTAGAACAATCAGGTAAACTGCATCTGCGGCTTGACTTTGGTGAACTCTTAAATATATCCTTTCCTATCAAGCATTGCTGGGAGATTTTGAATTTCCTGCCACGATATACCAGCTCCTAAGATTTGGATCGCCGAAATGCCAGAGAGGTAAAGACAAGGGATAACAAGAAAACGGCCGATTTTAGTAGCACCTTCTAAAGGAAGTCGGAAATGTTTATTTGTGAAGCATTTAATACAAAGTAAAGCATTAGAAGTGTCCATTGTGCTTTAAGCTTTTTTGGAGATTTTCACCTTTTGCCTAGTCGTCTTTTCTACTAAGTACTTATCTCTTTTTCTTGGATAAAAATTGAATTTTTGACAGATAGTTGTCAACTACAGCGAGTTCCTTTTTTGCAAGGCGCGAATGTTAAAGGCGAAATTAGGCTTTTGCCTTTTTGACAAAAGCGGGATATGGTCACACAGTTCCAAGGACCGTTTAGGAAAACACAAAAAAAGCAAAAAGCCTTTAAAACGGTAAGTGAAAAGGCGAACAAAGACGCACCAGCAATTGGAATCAACCGCTAGCTGATTCTTTCGGACTCCGTTTTAAGTCTCCTTTCTCAGTAATTACGTTTAAACACTCATTGACTCTAACCTGCATGACTTGGAATCAGATGTAATAAATGACTCAAAACGGTTTGAATAAATTGGTCAGTTAGAATTATGTTCATAGCGATATTTTGATCCTTCTTAGCAAATGTTTAAAGCTTTTCAAACCGAAGAGGAACCTTACTAGATAGGGCTGAAATATCACCGTGGAATATGTACATTTCAAGTTATTTCTTATTCGATTACACTTTTATAACAAGTAAGTTGGAGAAGATCTTAAATTATTGTGAATATGATATCCTCAAGAAAGGGAAGCCTAATTTCAGTTTCGCAATGTGGATTGTTTTGTTAACTTACTTTGAGTTCTTGTCTAGTCTTTTGTATTTCGTTACTTTGATTCTCTGTAGTTTCGATGTCAAAAGTATTGGGCATATTCAGTGCTTATGGGAAATCATTTAAACATACATAGTTGTCTATTGACGTTCTTGCAATCCAGTGACCAGCAAATACGAAACGATTTCGCTCATACCTAGGAACATATAGACATCTACTAGTTGTCTTTTGACGTTCTTGTAATTCAATGCCTGCCATATACGAATCGATTCCTCTCATACCTAGGGACATATGCACATATACCAGTTGTCTTCTGACGTTCTTGCCATCCAGTGACCGGCATATACGTAACGATTCTGCACATATTTTGGAACATATGCCCAATAGCTAAGATCCGCTATAGTTTCACCGGTGGAAGATGAAACACATTCAGGCTTCTCTAAGGACGTATAGACCATCACTCAGGAAATCTGGGGAACCTCAAAAACAATACGACCACGGGCTTTTTGGTATGGTTTATCTATAAATCTCTGTCTTTTTTTTCACTCGGGTATACCTTGTAACTCGATGCCGTGATTCTGTTCCATTATTCTGCCCCAGTGGCAGTCGTAGTGAATCATCAGTGAGTAATTGGTAATGTTGTGGAATGGTAATATTTGAAATTCTTCTCAGCTCTTAACCACGACAGAGGGTCGTTTTTTCCGAAGAATAAGCCGGAGTTTTCAGTAACAGGAGTTGAAGTTTAAATGCTGTACGAGGTATCTTCGGAAACATTTGATTGGCTAGTATAGAGGAACCTGCTCAAGACTTTCCAGAAACAGGTTGCAGATTCAAGCAGTCACTTCTCTTGTATTGAGCCAAGCTTAGATAAGAGTCAACCCTTAGATTATTCAAATGAGCGTGAAAGCATCCTTTGAAATCCCAGTCAAAGGAGTTCTATTAAAGCGGGACACTAAAAGCATCGGAGTTGGGCAATCAAAGTAGTGTTTGCCGGAAGTCACAATAGTAAGAAGAACTGCGTTAAGCCTAAAATCCGGTCACAAAATGCTAATTAATCAGGAAGCTCAGATCTGGTTTTGGAGTGAAGAAAATGAAGGCTGTTGAAATTAAATGTTTTAAGATCCTCTCTTGTCCTTTGTGGATTTGTGTCCCAGACAGGACTGTTGTCATGTGTGTGATTTCCGCTTCACTGTATTGTCGTATTGTCAGTTATCATCTGCCAAAATATTTCCTGTTTCGTTTAGTTTGGTGACGCGTAGTGCTTGGGCTCTGCCAAGACGAAGGTTTAAAGCTCAACTGAAAGCCAGTTTTCTTTTATATCTTGGACTTGGTACACTTAATTATTTTGACTCTGCTAAGGGATTTTTTTTGACGTAAGTGACGGGATACCTATGACCCCAAGCGACACTCGAACGGTAGTCGAGTTCCCAATTGCGTCAAAGACTCCAGATGGCCGCCAAAACTTAGCTACGACGGAGAGCCAAAAACGTTCGAGGAAGATCACAGAAATTATCAGCCCTGGAGAACACAATCAGTCAACTTCCCGAAACGTTAGAGGCAATCTGCGTGAAACAGCGCGGAGGGGAAGCGTAAAAGCAGGCAGATACCACGGACCTCAACACACCCGAGGCAGAGTGAATCCTCGAGAATCCGCAAACACCCGCCAATCTACATCCCGCCAGTTTTCATCGGACTCGTACAAACTCGATTTTTCTGCTGAATCGGACCCACCTGGGAAAGACCCATTTAGCCCGTACGGATACGAAGACCAAGACAGTGAATAGTATAACGAGGGCCATATCCAGACCCTTAACTTTGTATCATGGAACATTCAAGGTATAAGAAACAAAGTGAATAGAATTGAAAAAGATTTACATGGTGTTGATTTTATAGCATTAGTTGAGTCATGGCACAGGGAAGATTCGATACCTTCATTTTTGGGTTTTTCCGTTGAGCATGCAGCCCGAAAACCTGCAAAAAATAACCGTTCTTATGGGGGTATACTTGTGCTTATCCGGGAAAAAAGTGTTGTTAAATATGAGAGACTGAAGAGTTCGTCAGAAAATATTTTATGGGTGAGGTTAGAATGCTTCTCGGGACAGCACCTACTTGTTGCTTCAGTGTATATAGCACCTCAGAATAGCTCATATAATAGAGAAGACACTTGGAGAGTTCTGGAAAATGAGATAGATTATTTCCAGTGTAAATACCCTAGTGCTAATACGGTATTATTGGGTGATTTCAATGCTTATACCAGTAACGTTGTTGAGTTAAGTGATGTAAATATTCCTGGCTTGTCAGATGTTGTGCCAGTTAGTTACAGTATACCAAGGAGTAGTAGGGACAAAGAAAGAAAGATAAATGTTTGGGGTCGAAAACTTTTGGCACTGTGTGCGGGTCATGGTTTGATTATTGCAAATGGTAGATTCGGTAAGGATTCTCAGAGGGGCGAGTACACTTGTTTGTCTGGAACTCGACCTAGTATAATTGATTACGTTGTGCTAGGCATTAGCCTTCTCTCGGATTCAGTAGACCTGGGAGTTGAAGTTTTAGATTTGGTAGGTTCAGACCATAGCCCCGTAAGACTGCAAATAAGTTTGGGACGTCGGAGCCGTGACTTTGGACCTAGTGATGTTAATATGCAAGGTAGGGAGTTGCAGTCAGCTGTAGTGTTACAAAAGCCTATAAGAAGAGATTGGACGGAAAAAGAAAAGATTTCTTTAAAAAAGGGTTTTTCGGAAAAAAATGTGTTAGATAGGTTAGAAAGATTAAAAAACCCACAAATGAGCCCTGATCAGGTTTTGGAAGGTCTAAATACTCTGATCCGGGAAAATACTGTTTTTCCACAGAAATCAAGACAGAGGATGCAAGAGACTTTTTATGATGATGATTGTGAAGCAAAGAAAGTTGAATTAATGAAAGCTTTGCGGAGGGTTAATGCCGGTGAAGATTGTGAAAGAGTCCATTTACTGTCGTGTTACAAACTGAAAAGAAAAGAATATAAGAATTTACTAAAAGTAAAAAAAAGGGAATTTATAGGGAGAGAGAGAATGAAATTAATAGATTTTTATAGAAATAGCAAAGGGAAAGAATTTTGGGGGGAGCTAAAAAGAGATAAGCAAGGTGAGAAGTGCCAAAATAAAATACCAGATATTGAAACATGGCCCGAGTATTTTGAAAAATTTGATGGAGAATGTGATAGTGTAGATGAGCTTAGGTCAACTTTAGATCAGGTATGTTACCCGATGCTAGAAAATGATTATGATCTGGTGAGTAAGGTATCGGGAGAAGAGGTTAAGAATGTAATTGATAGTATGAAAGGAGGGTCAGCGCCAGGAAATGATGGAGTTCCAACTTCAATTTATAAGATACTGACGTCAGTGCTGATGCCGGTGATGGTTATTTTATTCAATAACATAGTCTTTACTGGAATTTGGCCTGAACCGTGGAAGCTATCTGTCGTTTTGCCTTTTTTCAAAAAAGGAGATCCAAAGCAACATGATAACTACCGACCTATTACATTAATGGCATCTATAAGTAAAATTTTAGAGAAGGTTTTAGATATTAGGCTAGAAATGTGGTTGGATCGTAATAAGAAAATTAAGGAAGAACAGGGTGGATTTAGAAGAGATTATAGTACTAGTGACAGAGTGCTAGTTTTGAAGGCTTTAGTAGAAAAATACACTAAGGGAAAAGAAAGGCTGTCTGTTGCGTTTTTAGACCTTAGGAAAGCGTTTGATAGTGTTGATAGATTGCTGTTAGGTAAAGAATTGGTAAAAATAGGCCTACCTTTGGTTTTTGTTAAATTAATTGTAAGTATGTACAGTTCTACTAAGGGGGTGGTAAAAATAATAGGGGGAGGATTCTCGAGAGTTTTTAGTAGTAAAAAAGGCGTAAGACAGGGATGTACACTTTCACCTAGGCTTTTCGGAATATTTATTAATGATTTAGTGGAATTTTTAGAAAAGCGATGGGCCCCATCAATAACTTTAAGTGGGATACCCTTATCAGTACTACTTTTTGCTGATGATACAGCGCTTGTTGCTAAAACCGAGTTTGAACTCCAAGTTTTGCTAGATCTTGTGGCAGAGTATTTGGATCAAAAGAAATTAAGTCTAAACGTTAAGAAGACAGAAGTTGTAGTTTTTCATTCAGGGAGGAATATTAAGAAGGTTGATCCACCTAAGTTTTATTTTAAAGGTTCGGAGTTAAAAATAAGTGCCCAGTTTAAATATTTGGGATTTATTTTAATGGAAAACGGAAGTTGGAAGTCTCATGTAAAGGAAATGGTGACAAGGGGAAAAGCAGCTTCTGCAGCTATATTTAGAAACACTACTCTAATGACAATAAAAAATTTAAAAATCCACAAGCATGTATTTATGTCTAAGATAATGCCAACTTTCCATTACGGGGCGGAAATATGGGGAAATGAAGCAGCTCCGCAACTTGAGACTATCCAGCTGCAGTATTATAAGAGATTATTCGGGTTGCATCCTACAACCCACACACAGGCACTTAAGGGGGACCTAGGAATTTATTCGCTTCGAAGGCATAGGGTAGCTCAAATTATTAGATTTTGGCAGAAGATAGTTGGTTTGCCTGATGATAGGCTAGTTAAAGCAGCTTACATGGAAATGTTGAATTCGGGGAAACCTAAATCATGGCCGTTTCAAGTTAAATCTATACTTGATGATGTTGGATTTTCTTATATATGGAATGGTGGTCTGGGCCCTCCGGAGCAAACTCCAGCCCTTTTGAATGAAATATTGAGAGTTTTTGAAGACCAGGAAAAACAAAAGTGGGTTGGGATAATATCTTCATCGGAAACCCTGTTAAATTACAGAAAGATTAAAACAGTGTACGAATCTGAGTTTTATTTTAAGCTTAATTTGCCTGCTACTTATTTGAGGTACTGGATCCAATTGAGAGCTAATTGTCTACCACTGCACGGTAGAAATAAAGTTTTTGATAGGAAGGCGAGAATCCCAAATAGGAATTATTCATGCCCTCTGTGTGGACGAGAAGAGGAGGACATTGGTCATTTCTTGAGTCGGTGCCAAGAGCTTTCAAGCATCCGTAGGGAGGTTTTTGGGGTTGCGATCCCCCTACTCCCTGGTATTCTGAAGTGTACTTCTGCTCAATCTATTAGTAGGGTTGGCCGTTACATAAGTAGAGCGTTGGAAGCTAGAAAGATTTTTGTTGATTAGATTAATTATCCTTTTTCCGTGTATATGTATCTTTTTGTGTTGAACGTGTATATGGCCCTCGGGCTTTTTTCAATACAATTATTATTATTATTATTATACGTAGGTAGTAGTTTACAAATCAGAGGTGACAGAAGTCACTGATATCTTAAGTTAATCAACATGATAGATCATTGATAATGGTTGATGATGGAAATTCAAAAGTTGGACTGCCTAAGCCCACTGTGTAAAAATTGGGAAAACGGAAAACTGGAAGATTGTAGACTAGAAATTTGAACTTATTCGTAAGTTCATGGGTTTGGAATCCGAGTCCTAATCCGAATCCAGCCTGACAAGCAGAAGATTCGAATCCGGCCAATAGGACGAATCCTGGATTCGAATCCGAATCCGGATTCGGATTCGCCCATCTCGGTTTGATGGCAGTTTTTTTTATTCCGAATAAAAAATAAACAGTAGTAATTCAAAATGTATGTTTCTTTTAGACATGCACCCATTCGAGGACACTACTGAATCAACTATAACCGTAAAACGTGGTCGAGCTGCTGTGATAAGCCTACCGCCTATTCAGAGCAATCCGGATCCAGTAGTGATCTGGCTTTCCGAGGACCGGATCCTGTATGGAGCCAAATATGCAACAACGCCGGATAACCGTTTGGTGATTTTGGCTGCTGATCCGACAGATCAAAAGTCGTACAGGTAAGGTGCCTTCAAGGTACTTCCTAACTGAATGATCCGGAAAGTCCGCCCGGATTCGATAATTTATCTTCAGCGCTGCCATAGCTGGGGATTTTCAACCAAACGACATTTTAATGATCCTCAAGGGTCCATGATCATGGTTAGGGATTTCAACTCCCGAACTCACGCTTTACACCTTGTCCCGCCTCACGCCTAATCCGGTTTAACGACCGGATTCTTTGTGAAGCCAAATATGCAACGACAGGGTTGCTCTACTGGGTTTTGCACCTAGGTGTTATCAGCTCCCGGTCTAGGGGTTTACACCTTGCCGCGCCTCACTTCGAGTGGACATTGATAACCCCACTGTGTACAGTTTTGGAGTTTCTATACTGTCAGAAGTTTGATAACATATAACACAAGGATGCGCGCTTTCAACAGAGAACACGTTCTGTGTCAGCTGTTTTGTTTTTTTGAACGTTGCGCATAGACACGTTATGCAGAACGAGCGTTGCCAGGAAGAGCCGAAAATCCGCCGAGACAGCATCTGCTGACTTTTCTGATTTTATGATGACAAACAAAAAAGTCAGCAGTTGTTATTTTTGGCGGTGTTTCTCGGCTCTTTTTGTATATGCATTGTTTTAATGCGTAACATTTGAAAAACATAAGAGCCGACATCCTAAGTGTTTATCAGTTGAATCCGCGCATCCGTGTGTTGTCTGTTAGAAACCTGACAGTATAGAAACTCTAGAACTGTGCAGAAAGCGTTTCTAATAGCTTTTGGCCCATGTGTTCATTGATTGGAAGGAACTTACGTATTATGTATCTTGCGCTCAGTTTGAGCGATAAGTAATTTCCAAGTCGACTTTAGGGATGTATCAATAGCAGAGGCGTTGCTAGCCAAAGTGTTTGGGGGGGGGGGGGATAAGGCATTTACCGACTGGCTGGTAACTTTTACCGACTGTTTGTGCAGAAAAAACGACTGTTTTCAAGAAAAAAAGACATTTTGTAAAAAAAAATCGACTGATTTCCAGAAAAACGACTGTTTTGACGGAAAATCGACTGTTTTCATGATAAAAATCAACTGTTTTGACGATAAATTGCGGCGTTTACCGACTGGTCGACAACATTTGGGGGGGCGTTACCCCTCCTTCCCCCCCAGTCAAGACGCCCCTGACCAATAGGTAATCCGAGATACACAAGTTCCTGCGATGGTATGATTCACTGTGTCTGGGGTTTCAGATCGGTGGAAATTAAATAGTATTTGTGGTACCTCTTTGTGCTTCTCCCTCTATGCATGAAATATTCAGCTACTTCAATGGTAGGACATTGCCGAAAAATAATACATTATAGAGAAAGGCGTGGAGACGCGCAAGGCAGCGACTTGAACCTGTTGAGTGTAATTTTTTTTTTTTTTTTGTAGACGTGTATATGGCCACTGACTTTTAAATACATGTATATATATATCTTATCATCACTTTCTTTCTGTTCCTTCTTTCTTTATCCGTGAATTTTCCGAACTTATCGTCCGTAACACATGGAAGTGCAGACATTTGCGAGGGGTTGCTCACTCCCAAAAACGATGTACACCAAGTGGCGCGTGCCGCGGTGCCGTGCCGGTGCCGCGGTGCCGAGCCGGTGCCGAGCCGGTGCCGAGCCGGTGCCGTGCCGGTGCCGAGCCAGTGCCGTGCCGGTGCCGCGGTGCCGTGCCGGTGCCAAGCCGGTGCCGAGGTTTTTTTTACTTCAAATTACAGTATTGTGATAAAGCACGATTTCTGATGTACATGTAAACAAATTTCATCAGATATTGGCCGAGAATGAAGTCGGCAATGTGTGTTGAATACAAGAGCTAGCAGCTCATATGGTACTTGCAAGGCTGGGTCAGAGGATGAAATTTAGGAATTTGTAAATTCTTGGGTTTCTTGTGTTTAATTATAAGCCATACCCTTGAAATAAGAATGATTGTGGGCCCTTGGAAATCAAGAGAATGATCTGGTGAAAAGTATTTTATTTTTGCACTTTAAGGGCACTAGAAATTCATGTGAAAGCAAAACCCTTTAGGCAAAAGTGACTATGGGCTCATGGGGATCACGTAGTTGTATATTTTGCTCAAACTAATGCAACCTATAATACTAATGCAACCTACTTCCGTAATCATTACATATATTTCTAAACCCGGAGACCCACGTTTCGTGCGGTACATTCTAACCCCTCTAACAAAACCTCGCTGATTTTCTCACTTGCCGTGTTTTGCTACCTTCGATGTGTATCACGCTGTCGACGGTTCGAGACGGTTGCGCGACGGTTGTCTGCGAGAATTTTTTCCATCAGGAAAATCGGTTATGCAAATTGTTTCCCTATTTCGCTAGAAGTCAACGGGTCTCGGAAAAGGCTTAAAACAGCCAAAACAGTTAGTTATTTATTGAAAGCACAGCATAGTTAAAGTATTCAAATACTTTAAAATACTGTAAGTTGAAGAGTGATTAGTGCGAGGGTTCCTTTAAGGGAGCTGGAAATTCATTTTGAAGCAAAACCCTTGTTTCACAAATAATCATGGGCTCATGGGGATCATGAAAATATATGTTTTGCTCCAAAGTATTTTCTGTACTTTGTGGTTATGATGAGTACTTTAAGGAATGTGGTTGGCTCTATAAAAGAATTTATGAACCAATCTTTTCCTTCCTTGGCTACCTACTTAGGCTAACTGGTACATATATTTAGCCGCAGCAAGTGCATGAAAATGGCAAAGTTCGAAGCACGAACGTTCAAATAAGCATACCTCTATTGCACTCCCAGAGTGTCTGACGGGGAAATTGACTTTTTCCAAGTTAAATATGCCTGCCAAGTATCATTCTTAGCACACTCTACAAATATAAAAAAAAGATTGGTCGCCACTGAATTACCTTCACCAGAAGCAAAATATACTGAAGCTGACTCAAGTTTTGGGCGATGTTCGATACCGATAACGATATATCCATGTATCGGACAAAATATCGATATCGAAAGTAAATATCGATATCGATAACGATATTTGTTCATTCGTAAAGATTGCAATTAATCCAACATAACCCACACTTATATATACGAAATTGGAGCAATGTGTATTCCGCAATTCCTTTCTTATTTATCCGGAGTTCGAGATGATCCAGTATGCGATATATCGGATATCGATCGATCGATATAACGCACCAAATATCGATATCGAAACGTAAATATCGCTATCGAAAACGATATTTGTTCATCGTAATTATTGTAAATAATCCGAACTAACCTACACTTATATATCCGAAATTGGACAATATGTTTTCCCTAATTCATTTCTCATTTATTTGAGTTTGAAATGATCCAAGATGCTATTTAATGAAAATTTGGTTCTTAGATTTTGGCGAAACGAAGCATGGTAAGCAAATATCAATATCGATATATCGATTATCGAATATCGAAAGTGAAAATATCGATATATCGATTGTTGAATATCGAAAGCGGAAATATCGATATATCGATTATCTAATATCGAAAGTGAAAATATCGATATATCGAAAAATCCAAGTATCGCCAAGCACCAGTACCAAACCATGGTTGACCACTTTGCGCATTTGGTCAACAGCATCTCCTCATATCTAGTTCAGCTTCTTCTTCGGTTGCATGTTTTCAATAATTCTTTCATTCAAGTACCTTCGTTATTGGGCGCCAGATACCAGATACCAGATGGCGAAGAGTAATCTGCAGAAAATTTGTCCGTGGCCGGAAAAATTGTCGCCGGTGCCGTGCTGTGCCGTGCGGTGCCGTGCGGTGCCGTGCCGGTGCCGTGCGGTGCCGTGCCGGTGCCGTGCAGTGCCGTGCCGGTGCCGTGCGGTGCCGGTGCCGTGCGGTGCCGTGCCGGTGCCGTGCGGTGCCGAGCCGGTGCCGAGCTGGTGCCGCGGTGTTGCGCCGTTGCCGTGCCTTTGCCGTGCCGGTGCCGCGGTGCCGTGCCGGTGCCGTGCCGGTGCCGTGCCGGTGCCACGGTGCCGTGCCGGTGCCGTGCCGGTGCCGCGGTGCCGTTCCGGTGCCGTGTCGGTGCCGTGTCGAGGTGTACACCGGTGGCGGAGAGTGAGCAACCCCTCGGACATTTGTTGAAGTTCAAATTCTCCGCGTCTGGGTGAGTGTTGGGTTGTCGTGCCCCTGGTGAAAAAATACAAAATCCCTTAGATGAGTCAAAATAATTCATTCAAATATCAGATATAAAAATAAGCTGTGTTTTCAGTTAAACTTTAAGTTTTATCAGGTTTACTTATGATTACGGACTAGTCATCTAAATTTTCCATCTGTTCTCAAAAGGTTAGATGTGACGACTCCCGGCTTTCCTCATAGTGACATGAATTTCGCACATGAAATCTTATCGAGTTTTAGGCCACAGATTGAACACACATATTATCCTGGAGAGTCCAGCGTTTGTTTGCATCGCTTTCCGGCCATGTATCTCCCCCTTCCACTCAATGGGCAATTAGGACATTTCGGCTACATTTCGACTTCGCCATACAAAACAAAGAGTGATAATGCAAGGGAACACGGGGAGTAAATACTCTCCGTGTATTCCGGTCATTCTCAATTAGTCCAGCATGTGAATTCCGGCAGAGTGTGTCGAGGGGTTGCTCACTCCCAAAAACGATGTACACCAAGTGGCGCGTGCCGCGGTGCCGAGCCGGTGCCGCGGTGCCGTGTCGGTGCCGCGGTGCCGTGCCGGTGCCGAGCTGGTGCCGTGCCGGTGCCGCGGTGCCGTGCCGGTGCCGTGCCGGTGCCGCGGTGCCGTGTCGGTGCCGAGCCGGTGCCGTGCCGGTGCCGCGGTGCCGAGCCGGTGCCAAGCCGGTGCCGAGGTTTTTTTTACTTCAAATTACAGTATTGTGATAAAGCACGATTTCTGATGTACATGTAAACAAATTTCATCAGATATTGGCCGAGAATGAAGTCGGCAATGTGTGTTGAATACAAGAGCTAGCAGCTCATATGGTACTTGCAAGGCTGGGTCAGAGGATGAAATTTAGGAATTTGTAAATTCTTGGGTTTCTTGTGTTTAATTATAAGCCATACCCTTGAAATAAGAATGATTGTGGGCCCTTGGAAATCAAGAGAATGATCTGGTGAAAAGTATTTTATTTTTGCACTTTAAGGGCACTAGAAATTCATGTGAAAGCAAAACCCTTTAGGCAAAAGTGACTATGGGCTCATGGGGATCACGTAGTTGTATATTTTGCTCAAACTAATGCAACCTATAATACTAATGCAACCTACTTCCGTAATCATTACATATATTTCTAAACCCGGAGACCCACGTTTCGTGCGGTACATTCTAACCCCTCTAACAAAACCTCGCTGATTTTCTCACTTGCCGTGTTTTGCTACCTTCGATGTGTATCACGCTGTCGACGGTTCGAGACGGTTGCGCGACGGTTGTCTGCGAGAATTTTTTCCATCAGGAAAATCGGTTATGCAAATTGTTTCCCTGTTTCGCTAGAAGTCAACGGGTCTCGGAAAAGGCTTAAAACAGCCGAAACAGTTAGTTATTTATTGAAAGCACAGCATAGTTAAAGTATTCAAATACTTTAAAATACTGTAAGTTGAAGAGTGATTAGTGCGAGGGGTCCTTTAAGGGAGCTGGAAATTCATTCTGAAGCAAAACCCTTGTTTCACAAATAATCATGGGCTCATGGGGATCATGAAAATATATGTTTTGCTCCAAAGTATTTTCTGTACTTTGTGGTTATGATGAGTACTTTAAGGAATGTGGTTGGCTCTATAAAAGAATTTATGAACCAATCTTTTCCTTCCTTGACTACCTACTTAGGCTAACTGGTACATATATTTAGCCACAGCAAGTGCATGAAAATGGCAAAGTTCGAAGCACGAACGTTCAAATAAGCATACCTCTATTGCACTCCCAGAGTGTCTGATGGGGAAATTGACTTTTTCCAAGTTAAATATGCCTGCCAAGTATCATTCTTAGCACACTCTACAAATATAAAAAAAAGATTGGTCGCCACTGAATTACCTTCACCAGAAGCAAAATATACTGAAGCTGACTCAAGTTTTGGGCGATATTCGATACCGATATCGATATATCCATGTATCGGACAAAATATCGATATCGAAAGTAAATATCGATATCGATAACGATATTTGTTCATTCGTAAAGATTGCAATTAATCCAACATAACCCACACTTATATATACGAAATTGGAGCAATGTGTATTCCGCAATTCCTTTCTTATTCATCCGGAGTTCGAGATGATCCAGTATGCGATATATCGGATATCGATCGATCGATATATCGCACCAAATATCGATATCGAAACGTAAATATCGCTATCGAAAACGATATTTGTTCATCGTAATTATTGTAAATAATCCGAACTAACCTACACTTATATATCCGAAATTGGACAATATGTTTTCCCTAATTCATTTCTCATTTATTCTGAGTTTGAAATGATCCAAGATGCTATTTAATGAAAATTTGGTTCTTAGATTTTGGCGAAACGAAGCATGGTAAGCAAATATCAATATCGATATATCGATTATCGAATATCGAAAGTGAAAATGATATATCGATTGTTGAATATCGAAAGCGGAAATATCGATATATCGATTATCTAATATCGAAAGTGAAAATATCGATATATCGAAAAATCCAAGTATCGCCAAGCACCAGTACCAAACCATGGTTGACCACTTTGCGCATTTGGTCAACAGCATCTCCTCATATCTAGTTCAGCTTCTTCTTCGGTTGCATGTTTTCAATAATTCTTTCATCCAAGTACCTTCGTTATTTGGCGCCAGATACCAGATACCAGATGGCGAAGAGTAATCTACAGAAAATTTGTCCGTGGCCGGAAAAATTGTCGCCGGTGCCGTGCGGTGCCGTGCCGGTGCCGTGCGGTGCCGTGCCGGTGCCGTGCGGTGCCGTGCCGGTGCCGTGCGGTGCCGTGCCGGTGCCGAGCTGGTGCCGCGGTGTTGCGCCGTTGCCGTGCCTTTGCCGTGCCGGTGCCGCGGTGCCGTGCCGGTGCCGCGGTGCCGTGCCGGTGCCGTGCCGGTGCCGTGTCGAGGTGTACACCGGTGGCGGAGAGTGAGCAACCCCTCGGAGTGTGTTTGCTCGTGTCAGAGAGTAGAGCAGGTCTTTATTTAATGAAAGAGGGGCTGAGGAACGTCTAGGTTTGTGCTGATGGTCGTCGAGACGGCGGCGGTGTTGCCGTTGGTCGAAGAATCCTGCGATTTATCACAGATTTTCGTTTCTTTGAGAATTCTGCGACCAGTTCCTTACCAGTAAATACAAAAGTTGAGGCAGCATATAATTATGAAGAAATGCGAGATTTCTCTTTAATGGACCTGTCTTACCTATAATACTAACACAAGCTACTTCCATATCACTCTATGTATTTCTAAACCCGGAGACCGCACCTGAGTCGTTTTTGTCGGTTTTTCAAAGGAATGATGAAATTCACCAACATGATAATCGACATGCATCGGAACTAGTTACGGAAACGAGACGTCTCACGTCATCTGGTTTTTCAGTCATTACTGGAGTTATCTGCCAAATACCTTCAAAAATGCTAACAGTAGCCTATACCAGAGTTCAATAGTAAGATTAAAAGTTTCTTATTGGAAAATATGGAATTATATCCTAACTTTTTGTACCGATGGTTGTCTATGTTTTGTTTTATTAATTTTCGTTTGTTTTCTTTTCTTTTCTCTTCTTCTTCTTTTCTTTTTTCTTTTCTTTTTCCTTGTATTTCTTTCCTTGACTAATGAATGTATACTGGCACCCGTTACGGGCAGTGCTCACTTAGGGTGTAGTTAGTTTACAGTGTATGATTTTCTTTTTGTTATTTAACAAATTGAACTGAAAACTGGACTGAACTGAACTTGCCACCTTAGAGTGCGGGTCATCACCGGAAAGTGCAAAAAATACTTTTGACCAAACGATAAAGCATCCCTCGCACTATTTACTCTTCAACTTATAGTACTTATTTTAAAATATTTGAATACTTTAAAAATATGTTGTATTTTCAACAAATTTTGGCTGTATTAAGCCTTTTCCGAGACCCGTTGACGTGTAGCGAAAACAAAACATAATTTACGTAACTGGTTTTTCTGATGGAAAAACTTCTCGCAGACAATCGTCGACAGCATTTGTTTTTTCTTATTAAACAAACTGAACTGAAAACTGAACTGAACTGAACTTGCCACCTTAGAGTGTGCGTCATCACCGCAAAGTGCAAAAAATACTTTTGACCAAACGATATTTCATCATGATCTCTAAGGGCCCGTGGTCACATGAACAGAAAGCACTTAAATTTCGTATGGATAAAATTAGCCTTATAGATTGGTGAAGGTGTAACCTTTTGTTTTGTTTTGTTTTACATGTTCTTTTTTGTATGTCCTTTTGGCTGAATAGGGCCATATTAAATGGCCATCATTAGACTATTTTTCCAATGATAGACACTCCCGCGTCCAGGAAGGCGAAACAGTGGCGCTGATTAACACCTGGCAATTAGCTTTCCTTTCGCCAGGGGATATTTTACGATACTAATAATTGTCAATAAAATGCGTCAGAACACGGCCGATAAAACGAGTAAAGAAAACACGTAATGATAACAAAAAAAGAGCTTCAAGCTCATATAGCACTTGTTACGGGAATATTGTATAAGAACTGGTGAAGACCAACCCCACTTCCCCCACGTCGTTGGGTCTGGTTTGGAGGAACGTCTAGTTTATCTGACTCGTACCGTAGGTACCGTAGATCCTTGAACGCACAATTCTTACTAGAAATGATCTTTTCACGATGAAATGGCTCAGAAATATCGTTTTCGAAAATACATGTTGACTTTATCAAGCCTTCCTGCTCTCGGACGTGGCGGCTGGACGCAAAATATTTAAAAATCGAACGCGCCGTTTAAAAAAGAAGTTCAAAACAGAATATAGACCTGATGGTCTATGTACTATGAGCGTGTTCCACCCTTGTAACAATAGTTACTATTAGTTACTATTTCCGTTCCATCCTCACGAAAAGTTACTACGCTGACCGTTCCAACCTTGTCGGAATAGTAACTAATAGTTACTATTTGCTTACCATGCTCGGGAGCGTGGTAGTCGTAGTAACTACGCATCTCTGGAACGTGATTGGTCGGATTCGCCCCTGGCGTGAGATCCTGCTGGAAAATAGAAAAATCGTTCCAGCCTTGACGGCAAAAAGCCAGAATTCGTGACGTCACGCGTAGTAACTACGGTAAGTAGGATGGAACACGCTCTATGGCTTACAGCACGGAAAACAACACTTTGAAGCTTCTCATGCCCTTAAAGGTGAAAGAGTTGTCGGCAGACCTTGAAGCTTTCGGCGAAGGTTGCGACTTGTGACTGGCAAAACTCGTCTCGGCTGAAAAATCGCTAAAAAGTTGTACGCCCAAGACAAAACAATGGCGAAAGGTAGGGATTTCAGAAGCTTGTAATTCCATGAGAGAGCTACAGATAGCATAAACGACAGAATAAGCAAATGGAGTCATTTAAAGCACCCCTCGCACTATTTACTCTTCAACTTACAGTACTTATTTTAAAATACTTGAATACTTTAAAACTATGATGTATTTTGAACAAACTTTGGCTGTTTTAAGCCTTTTCCGAGACCCGTTGTCTTGTAGCGAAAACAAGAAAACAATTTACGTAACTGGTTTTTCTGATGGAAAAACTTCTCGCAGACAATCGTCGATAGCGTGATACACATCGAAGGTAGCAAAACACGGCCAGTGAGAAAATCAGCTTGGTTTTGATATAAGTTAGAAGCTACCGTACGAAATTGGGGTCTCCGGATTTAGAAACATATGGAGTGATTTTGGAAGTAGGATGCATTAGCATTATAGGTAAGACAGGTCCTTTAAACATTATGCGGGTTGTCGTATACTCGGCCACGTGCCACGTGCAAGGGCCCGATACCTTTACTCACACATCATGTTTAACTATTCTGTCTTTTAGGGCGAGAGCTACCAACACCCAGCTTGGTCAAGAGATCACCGGATCTGTTCGACTCGTAGTGGTGGGTGGCGGTGAAACTGAACAAGACGTTCCAGAGATTATTATTCCACCACAAGAAGTTGAAACCATTAAGGGAGAACCAAGCACTGAGCTCGTCTGCATTGCGAATTACCCGTAAGTAATTTCTGTATAAAAATCCATGAGGATTTTTATTCTATTGATTGATTGTTTTGTTCCTCTTTTTTTAAGCTTCCTATAAGGGACACGAGTGGCAGCTACTGTTCCATTTGTATGCCATGTGGCATATATCGATCGCAATCTCTGTCCGCCCGTCGGTTTGTCGGTCGGTCGGTCCGGGTTTTGCTAGTTCGAGCACTCCAACATAAGCTAGGACGAAGAAACTTGGCAGGCCTATCAAGGACCCGAAAAGATTAACTTGGAAAAAGTCGTTTTTCCGATCCGACCATCGTGTGGGGAGTGGAGTGACGGAATCTGGAATCTGGGAGAAGTATTTATAATTTTTGAACGGGTGATCCGATTTAACGAAACTTGATATCTGGAAAGACCTCTTGTTTCAGACAACCCAGTTCAAATCCGAACCGGATCCGATGACTTTGGGGGGATTTGGAGGGGGGGGGGGCGGAAATCTTGGGAAACGCTTAAAGTTTAGAGATCAGGATGAAACTTCCCGATGAAAAATTTGTAGTCTGCATAGTTGTATGATAGTTGAACGAACAAGTTGCATATAGTGATATGTAATAGTAATGAGTACTATCATAATGTGCCTGAGACTGGGCCAATCTTAAGTAGTAGCATCCTGTCTTGCTCTGGAAGCATCCAGTCTTGCTAATAGTAGCATGCAGTAGAATGCAGTACACGGTAGCCTTGAAGTAGAAGCATGCAGTAGCATCAGCTAGTACTCCATGCTACTTTTTCGTACAACTTCATACTACTATTCTGAGATAAATTTTTCATCGGGTTATTGGGAAGAACAAGCACAAGTCCTAGATACATCGTTGATATAACCGGACCCGATTTGGTCATTGTGGGGGGAGATGGGGGGGGGTGTGATTTTGGTGATCCAGCGAGTCCGGTACTTCCCGATGTACTAGGATGATCTAGCAGAAATATGAGGGATCCGAATAGACCGACTTGAAATTAGTCGTTTGCACGATTCGATCATCATGGGGGGAGTGGAGGGATGGGGAATCCGGAATATAGTGGAATTTATAACTTTTAAACGGGCGATCGGATTTGAATGAAACTTTGCACACGGAAAGAGCTAATGTTTTAGAAGTTCGATGCCAAGTCCGGACCTGATCCGATACTGCGGGAGGGGGAACTGGAAAGGGGCACCGGGATTTTTGTAAAACGCTTAGCGTCGAGGTATCGGGATGGAGTTAGGTGGGAAGAACAAGCATAAGCTCAGATACGTTCTTGACAGAACCAGATCATATCGGGGCTGTTTAGTGGGAGTTTGAGGGGGTTTACTGGAATTCCACGGATCTCGAGTCGGGAAACTTTGTGACATGCACAAAAACAAAACGGATGGGCTGAATGGCAAGCAAGCAAGTTTGACAGTACCAAGTTTGTGTGGCCTAGATTTGTCAGGTGGTGTCCGAACCGGATCCAACCAAGGTAGAGGATGGTGAAGCGGGAACCGAAAATTTGCAGATATGCTTCGATTTGAGTATAACTGGAGGGACGGGAAGAGGAGATGTTTAAGATGCGAAATGTATGTGTCCGAGCCGTACTCGGCCACAGTGGGAGGAGTTGGAGGGGGAGTCCCGTTGTGACTCGCATTGGGGTTGAAGGAGTGGAGTGATTGGAATGAAACTTGGAGAGTAGAGAGATTATATGCCGTAGATGACATGTTTTAGGGTCCGGACCGGATCCGAGCCCCGACCCGAGCACGCTGGAGAGGGCACTGGGCCTACTCGTGATGTGACAAGTGCCATATGAGCTCGTAGCTCTTGTTTTGTAGAGAAGAGCTTTGGGTCTGAATTTCCTTTCGCTGATGATGCCGTTCCATGTTTCTGGTAGTGAGTATCCGCCTGTGCCTCTGTCCATCCCTGAACGGTTTTCTTAATTTCAGCAGCCCCTCTTATAGTTTGATAAGTCCGGTGCATGTTGCAAGAGCGGGATTTTTAAAAATGTACAACATGGGACGGGTTTTCGAAAAAAAGTTCGTCCAGTGCCGATTTTAAGTCCATTGGAAAGGCGTGGTCGATCTCCTGTTCGTGTTCTGTGAGCCCGTTTCCGAAAGTCCTGTATGTCCTGCCGACCTAGCGCTTCTCACAGTCGCAGTGTATCGAATAAATACCTCGTTGGTTCTGGTTTGGGAATTCATCTTGACGCTGTTTAGGTAGGACAGTAGAGTTTGCTGAGTCCGGTGAAATGTTCTGATGTTGTACTTTAAGTTCCTGGACAGTTTTACAGTTACTCCTTGATTGTGCGGGAGGTAGACATGGGAATTCTTTTCTCATAGTTTGTCACTGCTAGGGCTGCCAGTGTTGCATTTGGAGGCCAGATGGATCTTCAGTCTTTTTTTTAATGATTTTTTTGACTATTTGGATGGGTTATTTGTTGCCGTAAAGTACGTCTCGAATGTGGCTCAGTTCGGCGTCTAAGAGGGTTTCGTCAGAAATTGTCATTGCTCTGTCGACCTGTGAAAGGAAAAGGAAGTTCAGGCCCCAAGCTTTAGACCCCTTTCAGACCCCATACTTTAAGAGAATATTCCTTCAGTCCAAGGTGACTGCGAATCATATTTTATAGTGCAAAACGGATACGTCAGCCGAATTTTATTAGAGCTATATTTCGGCCCTTCTTGTCAAGAGTCCTCTTCAGGCTCAAAGCCGCTCAAGTTGGAAAAGCGAACTTGTGGGAAACATAAGTGTTTGTGCGTTTCTCAAAGGACCCTTGGCAAGAAGGGTCGAAATATAGCTCTAGTAAAGTATCCGTTTGCACTATCAAACATACCTTTACTGTGTTTGGGGGGCAAAAGACTGCGATTCCTTTACAGGAAATTATTTCCTTGAAGAAATATATCAGTATGAACCATAACACGTCCGCTTCACTATAAGTAGTTAACTGAAGACAAGCTCAGGCCGGTTCTGAACCCACAACCTTTGGCTTACAAGGCCACTGCTCTACCACTGAGCTACAGAGAGGCTTGTGAATATAGTTCGAAAACCACTACAACAGTCAGATTGAAGCGGGATATAGAACAGTGATCCCGCCGAGTGCAGATTCGTCTAAGCAGTTCACAATCACGGTAGTCCCTTGTATAATATTCCATCTTTGTATAATATCATCCGTTCTGCGCGTAAAAAGTGAATGAAGTCAATGAACAAGGGAGAAATATTTAAAAACAAAATCATAATGCTATTTATTTCTGTTGCATTAGGCTATTCACTAGCAAATAACTTCCTTCGTCAACCTTTACCCCTTAACTTACTTCGGCTTCTCTTCAGCTACTTAAACTTTCACTAAATATGGATGGAATACGAAGATCTAATTAAGACTCACTATTCACTTTAGCAGCTTTGGAAACCCGATGGAAATTCGTTACTCCATTGATCTGCTATCCCCGAATAACGATTTTGTATGGCACTTGCTCTTCAGCCAAGTGCCATATAGCGATCGCAATTTCTGCCCGTCCGTCGGTCCCGGTTTTGCTAGTTCGGGCACTTCCGCACAAGCTAGGACGATGGAGCTTGGCACACGTATCAAGGACCCGACCAGATCAACTTGGTAAAAGTCACTTCGCTGATCCGACCATCTGGGGGGGGGGGGGGTCAATGGAGGCAGTTGGAATACGGAAATTTGAGCTGTGTATAACATTAGAAAATATGATCGGATCTCAATGGAGCTCGATATTTGGGAATACCTCCTGTCTCAAACGACCGAGTTCATCCGGACCGGTTCCGATGACTTTGGGGGGAGTTAGGGGGAAATGGAATCTTGGGAAAAGGGATCAGGATGAAACTTGTTGAAAAAACAAGCCCAAGTCCTGGATGTATCGCTGACATATACTGACCAGATTCGGTCACTATGGGGGAGTTGGAGAGGGGTCCGGAATTCCGGCGATCCAGCGAGTTCGGTACTTCCTGATGTACAATAGGACGATGAACTTGATATGCTTGTTAGGGATCCCAAGAGACTGACTTGCGAACAGTCGTTTCTCCGATCCGACAATCGTGGGGGTAGTGGAGTGATGGAGAATCTGGAATCTAGTCGCATGCATAACTTTTGAACGGGTAATCGGATTTGAATGAAACTTGGCAATTGGAAAGAGCTACCGTCTCAGATAATCTTTTTCAATTCTGGACCGATACATGTGTGTATACTTGTGTTCAATTCTGGATCTGATACTTGTGTGTGTGTGTGTGTGTTTGGGGGGGGGGGGGTTAAAGCCCTACGTTCATGACAGAACCAGATCGTCTCGTAGCTGTTTGGGGGGTGATGGAGCCAGTTTGGGGGTGGGGGTCCTGGAATTCCGGTGTTCGCGAATTAGGATAGGACGATGAAACATGGCAGGCACATTAGTGTCCCGACCAAATGCACTTCAGGATCCAACACAATGCCCTAGGAATACTTCCGTTCCTGGGTCCAACCATTGTTGGGGAGTTGAGTGAAGGAAAATCTGGAAATTACTTACTTCCGTAGGTTGCCAACTGGTGGTCCGATTCGAATGATACTTTACACGCGGTAAGAACTGATTACCTAGGTGATCGATTTGTTATTTGGTGTTCGGACCTGATCCCACCACGGTAGGAGGATAGTGGGAACAGGAAATTTGCAGATATACTCCGATTCGAGTCGAACTTGATGGACGGGAGCTGTCCCAGATGTGTCTTTTATGTGTTCGATTCGGCCACATTGGAGGGGGGGGGGGGGTCATGGATTTTTTTTGCTCGTATAGTGGTCAAACAGGTGGAGCGATTTGAATGAAACTTGGAAAGTAGAGAGGTCCCATAGATGACATATTTTACCGAGCACGGTGGGGGGAGCCCGATACAAAATTTGTAGCCTATGGTAGTAGTACGAAAACGTTGCATGTAATACTATCTAATAGCAAATAATACTATCATTTAATGTGCCTCAGACTGGTCCAATCTTATGTAGTAGTATCCAGTAGCATCCTGTCGTGCAATAGTGGCATCCAGTCTTGCTAATAGTAGCATATAGTAGTATGCAGTAACACGGTAGCCTTGAAGTAGAAGCATGTATTAGCATCGTCAGTACTGCATGCTACTTTTTCGTACTAATTCATAGTACTATTTTGAGATAAATTTTTCATCCTGAGGGGACCGGAATTTCCCGGAAATTGCTCAGATTCGAGTGAAACTTAATAGGTGGTAAGAGAATAAACTTTGGATGATCATTTATGTGGTCGAATCAAGTACGGCTTGTTCAAGGGGGTATTTTGCAACGTTCTCATGTACTTTCTTACATCACCTACTCATAACAAATGCCGTATAAGCTCGTAGCTCTTGTTATTCGGTCTAAAGATCGTTCTAACTTGTGGTAGCCCTATGTAATTTCAAATGGTTTAGGATAAACAGTAGAACGTACTTTCCTGCTGTCAATAAACAAATTTACCCGGCTTCTGGCTGCTTGCCTTCGGCTCCTCTCATACTTCAGCTCTTTAAAGCACACCTCGTAGTATTCACTGCTGATTCAGTTTTAAAAGCTGTCTGAATACTCTAAAATTTAGCTCTAGTTTTTACAAATTATCCACGGATTTGGCTGTTTTAAGCCTTTTCCCAGGCCCATTGGAAGTTCAGATAACCGGTTTTACACATCAATAGTGTGATACTCGGGTGCATACTGCGCATGGAAACTGGTGAATTTTGGAAAGTGCAAAGATTAGGCATGTGTCGTTAGAGGGTTCAGAATGTAAGATATGAAATTTGGGTCTCCGGTTTTCAATTTATTGGGTTGTAGTGGCCGAAAAGGTATGAGGGGTTTCGCCAAATTGGGTTGTAATACGAAGATCTCATTAGAGTCACTATTCATTTTAAAAGGCTTGGAAACCCGAAGAAAATAATTTGTCCATTGCTCCGATATTCCCGAATAGCAATTTTTGACTTGTGTGGAAGATCCTTTGCAACTTGCAGTGGTAGCCCTATGTAATTTCAAATGGTTTAGGATCAACAGCAGAACGTAGGCTATCTTTTATTTTTTGTTATCTTTTATTTTTTATTGTTTGTTTCGCTGGACGTGTCAACGAGTGGCGTTGGGGACCGGGTACTGACGGGTGAATACGTATATTTCCATTTGTATGAATGGCAATTAAAAAGAACCTGAGAGCCTGAACTTGCCTGCTGTCAATAAACATACTTGACAGGCTGTTAGTTCTGGGCCTCTTCTGAAATTATTTTGCAGTCAGGCATATGATATGGTGTGATATGACATTCAATTGCAAAAGTAAATACACTGTATACTATATCACAGATACACATAGCAACAACAATTATAATAAAAAGAAGAGAAACAAATCACATACCTTAATAAACTAAACATATGTATAATGTAAATTCTTCTCGATGCTTGGCTGCTATCCGAATGAACCGCGCTAATTTTTTAACTACCCCTAAGTATTTATTCTTCATTATCTCGGTTAGTCCATCCTTCCCTAAAATTCCTCTTCCAAAAATTCCTCTCATTGGCTAGTCCGTTCAGGTCGTAGCATTCACACGTAAATGTCATAAGTTTTCTTCAGCTACTCCACCAGGGCTGCCACATGTCGCACGATAGTGTGAATTGTCACTCTATTTTGATTTTGTCACTCTTGTCCTACGTAGGACATGAAAATCACTCTATTTCAGAAAATGACGAAATGTGTCATTTTTTGCAGCAGTGATTCCGACCAAAAGTGAACATTTCATGAAAATAAATTTCGCTCCCAATTCACTCCCTGTTTTGGACAAAAGGCTAAATATTTTTGATGTGGTAACTCTGTACTAAGCCTAAGTCGTGTGTAATTTTCTGTAAGCATAGCTTAGTTGTAAAGTGGTCAACTAAAACATCTGAGCAGAAACGCCATGTAGTGCGAGTAGTCCGTTAAGCCTTTTTTCGGGCATCATACACTCACAAAGAGAAAGACGGAATATAAATACAAAAATTAGGATACGGAAAGACATAATACCATAAAAAAACCACCATAAATAATACTAACACTACAGTTAGAATACGTAAAGAATACGGAGTACTTGTATCGTGCAAATCGAAGTATAACCGCCAGGTCCTAGCCCTCCTGTATTTGAGTTTTGTGAAACTCCATCTTCTGGCACTATCCCTTTTTGGCCGATATTTATAGCGACTGGTGAGAAATGTATCCGATCAATTTATTTTAAGTACGCTAAGTTTTTACTGAAATTGCCACTCTGGATTACAAACATCCATGTTGCGACAAAATACGGTCTTACACATCCGAATCAACAGACAAATGACCGGCGTGATCGGTTTGCGGTGGGCTTGGATACTGGTCATAGTTTATATCCTACTATGTTGTAATTTAGTTTTTGCGTTTTACGTACATAGCTAATGTAAACCTGTTGTTTTCTTCGTTTTTCTTTCTTCCCTTTTTTATGGAACTTGCCTTCCGGCCAAGTGCCGTATACCGATCACTTTTCCGAGGTCGGTCTGTCCGTCGATCGGTTAGTCCGTGATCGCGATTTAGGGTACTTCCAGATGTGCTAGGACGATGAAACTCGGCAGGCATATTAGGGACCCGACCAAACTAACTTGGAATAGTCACTTGTCCGATCCGACCATCGTGGGGGGAGGGAGGGGAGCCGGAATTTAGTGATATGCATTACTTTCGAACGGGTGATTGGATCTTAATGAAACTTGATATTTGGAAAGACGGCATGCCTCAGATGTCCCATTTCAAGCCCGGACCGAATCCGATGAATGTAGGGGGGGTGGGGTCGGAGGGGGTAACCGGAAATCATGTGAAACGCTTAGAGAGCAGCGATTGGGATGAAACTTGGTGCGAGGAGCAAGCACAAGCCCTACGTACATCATGGACAGAACGGACCGGATTCGTGCACTGTGGGGGGAGTTGTCGGTGGGGGGGGGGTCCAGAATTCCGGCGATTAGGAGTTAAGATACTTCCAGGTGGGCTAGGACAATGAAGCTTGGTATGCAAGTAAAGGATCCGACTAGATTAACCTGGAAATAGTCAACTTCCCGATCCAACCACCGTGGAGGAGTTCAGGGAGGGGGAATCCCGAATCTTGAGGACTGTATAACCTTGGAATGGGTGATCGGATCTTAACGAAACTTGATATTTGGAAAGACCATTAGTTACTATTTTTGTTCCAACCTCGTAAAAAGTTACTACGCTGACCGTTCCAACCTTCTCGAAATAGTAACTATTTGCTTGCCACGCTCGGGAGCATGTTAAGCGTGGTAACTACGAATCTCTGTCACGTGATTGGCCGCATTCGCTCGTGGCACGATATTTTGCTGAAAATAGAAATATCATTCCAGCCTGACGGCAAAAAGCCGATTTCGTGACGTCATTTGGAGTAACTATGGTAAGTTGGGTGGAACTCGCTCCATAAATAATAATAACGAATTGGAATTTTTCTCAGGGATATCTACGACATCGAAACAACATGGCTGAAAGACGACATACCGATTGAACAAACTGGCATCCAGTATCAGTTCTCTGATTCCTACAACCGGACCCTCGCCCTTATCGTAGCCGACCCGTCTCACTCCGGGGTTTATACCTGCAGGGTTAGGAGGAAATTCATTCGCGGTGTCTACAACTCCGCCTCAGCTCATGTCATCGTATTAGGTAAGTAAAATGGCAGCAGTATTAGCAGAAATTTGAGGAGAAAACGTCTGTACCTTTTCTCTCTGCAAAATCCTAACAGCAAAAATTTTTAAAGGACCCCTCGCACTATTTACTCTTCAACTTACAGTATTTTAAGATATTTTGAATACTCTAAAACTTATCTGTTCTTTTAAAAAATAACCCACGGTTTTGTCTTCTCCGAGACCCGTTGACTTATAGTGAAAACAGGGAAACAATTTACATAGCCGGTTTTTGTGATGGAAAAACTTCTCGCAGACATCCGTCGACAGCGGGATACACATCGAAGGTAGCAAAATTCGTCAAGTGAGAAAATCACCGTGGTTTTGCTAAAGGGGTTAGAGTGTACCGTACGCTACCGGCGTCTCCGGGCTTAGAAATATATGGAGTGATTATGGAAGTAGGTTCAGTGTGTCCAGTAGAGCAACAAGTCAGTCAGTCTCTGCCGTTAGTTAATCATTCAGTATTTCAAATTGTTTTGATTCAGCATCTCAGATTGCGTTGATCAGGGCACATACCCTTGCTCCTTGAAAATGTGGTGATTTGTAAGCAGAAATTACAGCCGAATCTCGAAACAAACTATTGAAACTAGATTTTTCCAAATACTTAAGCACAACTCTTACTAGAAATCATCTTTTCGCGAAGAATAACTCTTACTAGAAATCATCTTTTTGCGAAGAATTGGCTCAAAAATATCGTATTTGGAAAATGGCGTTACTAGGCAAGTGAAATTAGCAATTTTCTTGTTAGCGCTTGTTGACTCCATCCACCCTTTCCGCTCTTCGACGCGGAGGATGAACGCAAAATATTTGAAAACTGAACGCGCAGCGGTTAAAAAGTGGGAAAACCAAGCAATAGAAAAGAAGCCAAAGATAGAAGATAGAACTGATGGCCTACCATGTGTTCCAAAACTAAACTGAAACACATTTAAAGGACCTGTCTTACCTGTAATACTAATGCAACCTACATCCATAATCACTTCATATATTTCTAATCCCGGAGACACCAACTTCATACCTAACCCCTCTAGCAAAACCACGCTGATTTTCTCACTTGCCGTGTTTTGCTACCTTCGATGTGTACCACGCTATCGACGGTTGCCTGCGAGAAGTTTTTCCATCAGAAAAACCGGTTATGTAAATTGTTTCCCTGTTGTTGCTACAAGTCAACGGGTCTCGAAAAAGGCTTAAAACAGCCAAAAACCGTGGGTTAATCGTTGAAAGCACAGCAGAGTTTTAAATTATTGAAATATTTTAAAATACTGTAAGTTGAAGAGTAAATAGTACGAGGGGTCCTTTAAGTTTTGATATCCTTGTGTTGTCAGATGATATCCTTATGTTATGTGCTATCAGTTGTCAGTGGACCTTGAAGCTTGCGACGAAGTTTGCGTTGCGTGACTGCCAAAACTCGGAACGGATGAAAAAGCGCTCACATATCGTAGGTACGAAACGAAACAGTGAAGAAAGGTGGGATTTCATTTCAGTAAAGCAGGTATACAAGGCAGAATAAGCAAGGGGGTCCATTAGTTACAATTTGTAACTTTTTATTCAAAAACAGCCCAGTCAAGATGCTTCTCTCGAATCACGTCGGTAGATAATCCCACGGTAGTTCCGCGTCCGGATTTGAACGGGCGACTCGGATTGAGGTGATCTGAGCCTCGTTTTTGTTGCAATAGCGCTGCCGCATCGCTGCTGCAGCACTTGTTTGCTTTTGCACAATATGCGTTTTCGGATTCACTTTCTTCTTGGTTGAAGCGGCAGAGCTGCAGCACCTTGCAGGGAAGCACGGACTTGGTCGACGAGCAAGTTCGTGATTCTCGAGAAGCGCTGCCGTCTTCCTTGGAAGCGCTGCAGTGCAAAAACGGATGTAGAAAGAATCAGTCCGGAATCGGCCGAGAAGTGGACCTGCAGCATTCAACAAAAACGAGGCTCTGGTTGTTGCAACGAGTGCCCTACAACGAACGTGCGTAAGGTGGGAGACTGTTTGAGAACCCCTCTTGAGGTGTTTTTTATTTCATTCAATATTCGTCGCACCAAAGGCTTGTCCTGTTTGGGATACGACCGACGGTTTTGGCCTTGTTTCTTACCAAATGAACATGCACAAGACGGGGAGCTCTTTGGCAACGCACCCTTGTAAGGAAAGTTACATTGTTCTTTTACAATAATGATTTTTTTTTGTGAAAGTATATGGTCCAGTTATTGGTCAGTTGTAGATCTATTAATTGTATTTTATTGTATTTTTTTCTACTCGTTAGCTTTGTCGGATATAAGTAAATGAATTGAATTGAATTCATTCACTCCTTTAAAGTTTAACCGAAAAAGGCTGGGATAGGAAACTCTAGTTACCCATCAGTTATTCACTCAAATTGGCTTGTAGACCAGCTGAAAAGGCGTTACTTCGTTGTTCCGCTATTCACGAATAGTCGATTTTCACATAGTGGAAATTCCGTGGGATTTGTGGTACCTCTTTGCGCTTGTATTTTTGTCGTATGCCTTACGAGAAAGATTTATGATTTTTTTTTTTTTGGGCACTAAGCAATCTTCAACGATCTCACCACTGCTCACTGAAAAGCCGCGTTTGTGTTGAGATTCAAATTTCCCGTGTCATAGTAGAATTTCCGCTGTAGGGAAGGCTGCAGGTATTCTGAACGTCATAACTAGAGCAGACAGTGGAAAAAAAAAAAAAATTTTGCAGAATCCAAAGAATTCAGTGTATTCAGTTAAATGACACACACACAAGTTAGCTTTTCAGTTAAACTTTAAGAAGTGCACAAAGCGTGAAACTCTTTAGCAACTCACTCTTGCGGTGATTTGTCTTTTATTCAAGTATCCGTTAGGCTTTTGACGTTTGGGATCCATAAGGCGGTTTTGGTCTTGTTTTCTACCGAGTGACGAGAGTGTACAAGGCGGGAAGGTGTTTGTCAGCTCCTCCTATGGTGTTCTTTCTTCGCATCGTTACAATTTATTTTGCTCGCATTCCCCGGATCTGCCTGTATCTCTCGAGGCTCTAAAAGCCAGAGTCCTTATAAGCAAAAGCTTCCTCTTCTTCTAACTGTGCAATATCTTTAGGACGTTTCTCCCCGAGCCATCAAAGACACTTGTTGCCTTCGGAAAAAAGATTCAAAAGTACCAAAGAGAGGACGTGACCGGAATGATAGTGGAGGGTTTCGGAAATTTGTTTTGTTGAATGGCCCTTTTTCCGGATCGTGAAATAAGAGAATAACGACTGACAGATACCAGAAAAGTATGGGGCTTTTTGGGTTTCATAAGAAAAACGAAGACACAGGTGGTGGAGTGCCCCGTAGTAAGGGGTTGCCACTGCTGATCAAGCGATACACTTGAATGATGCAACTCCTTCTGATGGAAGTAGAGAAGTGTAGTAAAATATCATACATTGTTCTCATAGCGAAAGCTCTGAGTTTGACTTTTCGTCAACAAAAGATGAACACGCCTCAATATCTAATAAATGTTAGTTGTCACTTCGTCAGAAATAAAATATAAAGAAAAAAAAAACACAGAAAACAGTGTGGCTAGGCTATATAGTTATTTGTTTGGTTTTAGAGCTCGGCAAAATATGGAACTTCTACCTTGGGTGTATTTGTGAACTTGTGGTTAATTTAGCAACTTGGTATTTGTCATACACAAATCCTCAGTTTTTGGGAACGATGCTACGACCTCTGGGCATGCCCCAACCTATGGGCATGGTGCTCGTATGTTCGGGCACCATGCCTTGCAGCAAGGGCATGGTACCGAATTCCTATAAAAATCTGTTTGAAAAGGCAGATTTTAATTCATATTCTCAATTCAACAGAATTTTATGGGGGTACCATGCCCATACATTGGGTAATGTCCAGACGTTGGGGTACCGTGCCCAAAATTTGAGGATTTGTCTATGCTGCCTAGTTTTGGTCTACAAGATAATTTAATATAAAATATATTTAGATGAACCCTGATGAGCTTAGTTACTGGTATAGAACCTCAAAAAAAATGTTTGAGATCTTCTCCTTTAGGGGAACCAGATTATGCCATTACGATTTTGTCGAACGGGAGGTACGGTAGACCTCTAGCCGAAACAGCACTAGCTCGTTATACTCGAAAATGACTGCAATTTTACGTCCCAAACTATTTAATTTTTCTCAGGATTAATTTCCTGCCCGGAATCGTAAAGTAGTGCCAATGAATCTTTTTCTTAATCCAAGGCAAGGCCGTATCCAGGGGGGGGGGGGGGGGGTATGCACACCATATATTTCTAAACCCCGAGACCCCAATTTCGTACAATACATTCTACCCCCTGTAACAAAACTACGCTGATTTTCCCATTTGCCGTGTTTTGCTACCTTCGATGTGTATTACGCTGTCGACGGTTGTCTGAAAAAATACCGGTTATGTAAATTTTTCGCCTGTTTTTTCTGTAAGTCAACGGGTCTCGGAAAGGGCTTAAAGGCCCCTCGCACTATTTACTCTTCAACTTACAGTATTTTAAAATATTCGAATACTTTAAAACTATGCTGTGCTCTTAATAAATAACCCATGGTTTTGTCTGTTTTAAGCCTTTTCCGAGACCCGTTGACTTGTAGGCAAAACAGGGAAACAATTTACATAACCGGTTTTTCTGATGGAAAAACTTCTAGCAGACAACCGTCGACAGCGCGATCCACATCGAAGGTAGTAAAACATAGCAAGTGAGAAAATCAGCATGCTTTTGCTAGAGGGGTTAGAATGTACCGTGCGAAATTGGGGTCTCCGGTTTAGAAATATATAGAGTGATTATGGAAGTAGGTTGCATTAGTATTATAGGTAAGACAGATCCTTTAAAACAGCCAAAACCGTGGGTCTTTTGTTGAAAGCACAGCCTAGTTTTATAGTATTCCAATATTTTAAATACTGTAAGTTGAATAGTAAAAAGTGCGAGAGGTCCTTTAACTCTTTCCCCGCTCGGCAGACCTCTACAGACATCTGCAAACCTTATATTCTGCAGGCCCTTGATGGAATTGCGATGAACATTCAGAGCCGAAAGAATAGTCTGGTTCTAATTAGAGGCTTTCATTTTTGTTTCAAGTATCGAGAAAATGTCTGAGTGGAGGACGGCTCTAACTGCCTGGAAATCCCTTGGTTCAGCTGGGCAATAATTTTTAATATCCTTCCGAGCTTTTTCGCGGTTCGTCGGACGAAAACCCGGTTATTCCACATCTTGGCTTTCGGCCGACAGACATTCGAAATAAATTACGGCGTGACGTAGCGCATGGGACTGGAAGCTCTGAGTAGACAATGGGATAGGTTTTCTTGTGATCGAGGCGAAAATAAAACAAGACCAAAGGTTTCGGTGGGATCCGGAAAACTGAATATTTCTTGGACTTCTTGATCCAGACAATCGCGTCTATTTCGGGTCTTTGCTAGACCCCTTTAAAGTTTAACTGAAAAGCCAACTTATTTTTGTGTCATTTAATTGAATACACTGAATTATCTGGATATTGCGAAGGGATTTTTTTATTTTCCACTATCTGCTCTAGTTATGGCGTTCAGAGTATCTGCGGAAGTCCCCACAACGTAAATTCTACTATGATGCGGGAAATTTTAATCTCAACACGAACACGGCTTTTCAGTGAGCAGTGGTGAAGATTGCTTAGTGCCTGAAAAAAAAATACAAAATCCTAAATCAGGCATAAATACAAGCGTATACAGGTACCACAAATAACACGGAAATTCCACTATTTGAAAATCGATTATTCGTGAATAGCGGAATAAGGAAGTAACGCATTTTCAGCGGGTCTTCAAGCCAATTTAAGTGAATAAGTGATGGGTAACTAGATTCTCCTATCCCAGCTCTTTTTGGTTGAACTTTAACATGCTATTATTATGATCAACGTCTTGAAAATGTAAAAAGAAAAATGCTACCGTTTTTCTGTTTTTTTTTTTTAACAAATCAGGGTCAAACAACCAATCAGATTACCAAGTTCAGACATAAATTCCACATGCATGTTTACCCCTATATCTCATCTCTAATCGACTTCAGTCTTTTACTTCGACTAAATTCCTCGTTTTAGCTGTACAGTAAAGAAGCTGGTGCAAAACCCAACTAAGTAACTCTTTTTTTTTATCACAAAATGTTTTTCAGCAACAAATATTGGGGTAGAAAGAAAGGAGAGCCAAAAACGGACATCTCGTATGATACCGCAGTAGAACAGAAACCGCAACTAGCCTACGATCACTAAAAAAATATTTTTCTCACAAGTTAATTCTTCAACTTGAGCGGCCTAACCCTGAAGAGGACCCTTGCCAAGAAGGGCCGAAATATAGCTCTATTGAAATTAAGCTGACGTATCCGTTTAGCACTGTCAAACATCAATACAACAAAGTCTAATCAGCCGGCGAGTGCGGCGATAGACGATAGACGCGATCAGCGAACTATTTATACAGCCGTAATAAAATATCGGTTGATCCATAACATCTAATTATCTTAGGATTACCATGAAAGCGTCGCGTCTCGTTTAAATTCAGTATCCCTGTACTTTATGGTTTGGCCACTCTTCCGAAGGAAGCGTCCACTTTAGCTTTTAAAAAGGGAGGCTATAAATATGGTTTTGACTGGACCGCATGAGTAGGGCTGTTCTAGTGGTTTGGCGTAGAAGGGTTGAAGAAGTGCCTGGGGCCTCTTAACCTTGTGGTAGTAAAGTTTGCAGCCTCCAGTTTTGGAAGGGGTCATTTGGGGATGGTAATTTTGTCTTAGTCGGTTCTTGAGCAAGTTGATTGGGAAGGGGCCAAAAAGACTAACCCCCTCTTCTAGGTAGTAAAGCAGTTAAGAGTGTCGTGTGATAGGATAATGCACCTTCGAAAGCCATGTACAGACCAAGTTTCCAGTTAATTAATTTCCAATTTGCTAAAAATTAAATACAAATTTTTGGCCTATGCTCGAAATCCAGAAAATACTAAAAATTTACTAAAATCAGAGAAAAATAAAATACTGGAATTTGGTGTGCTTTCACATTTGAGTGGTAAATTCGTTTACAGTAGTTCTCCTTCCCGATATTCTGAAATCCATAAACCCGAACCTCATCTTTGAAGTTCCAATTTTCTTTTTTCTAAACTCTTGTTTAGACGTTTCGGATTCGGGAACTTTCATCAGCGATAGGCTAAGCCCAAAATGCCAAACAGGGCAAGCATACTCGAGAACTGATCGGGTAAAAACCAATTAAACTGGAGTTCTCTAGGAGGGCAAGAAAATCTAACAATGAATTTGAAAAAGGGCGATTGATGGTGATGTTTGTTTTGATGTTCTGCCTACATGGGATCCCATTTCAGGTCTGCTAATAGGTCTACTCCCAAATAATTTCGTTTCTGTCACTAAGATTTCAAAGAGAATTGGACCTTCGGGTACAGCTTTGCCACGTCAACAAATTTAGTGAATGAATTTTGGCCCAAAACAGGGAGTGAATTGGGAATGAGATTTTATTGCAAGAAAAAACATGGTAGTTTTCACCGAGATCACTGATGCAAAAAGAACACATCTAAATTTTTAGTCTAATGAAAAAACGTGACAGTTATTTAACGCGTAGTCTAATGCTTCGATGATGTCTCAGCCATTGGTTGTTACTGAGAGGTTAAGGTTTCCACTTAGAAATTCAGTAATAAACATATGGAGTCAAGACATGCATCTTTTTTATTCCAGTTTGTCTAGATGTACAATTACAAATAAAGTAAAGTCTCATCTTCTACTTTTTTAGTTTTTTTTATGGCACTTGCAGCCTCTGGCTCAAGTGCCATATACCGATCGCAATTTCGTCGGTCGGTCGGTCCGGATTTTTGTCACACTTGTTCGAGTTAGGGTATGATGTGCTAGGACGATGAAACTTGACAGGCAAGTTCAATTTTTTTTTAAGTTCAAGTTTTTTTAATTTTACACAAAAATACAAAGAGATGACACAAGCACTGTGGAGAAAAACAATTCGAACATGCAGTGCTTGTAAATCAGGGACCCGACCAAACTAACATGGAAATAATCAGTTTCCCGATCCGACCATCTGCGGGGGAGTGGAGGGCGGAGGAATCTGAGAAATTAGGGCAGTTTGTCACACTTTTTCTAGTTAGGGTACTTACAGATGTGCTAGGAGGATGAAATTTGGCAGGCATATCAGGTACCGGCCAAACTAACTTGGGCATAATCTGTTTCCTGATCCGACCATCTGGGGGGGGGGGGGCTGGAGGGCGGGGGAATCTGGAAAATTGAGTAGCGCGTAACTTTTGAACGGGTTATCGGATTGGAATGAAACTTGGTAACTGGATAAAGGACATTTCTCCGATATCCCATTTGAAGTCCGGACCGGATTCAGTAGCTATAGGGGAGTTGGGGAAGGGGGGAGACCGGAAATCTCAAGAAACGGTTAGAATTAAGGGATCGGAGTGAAACTTGCCGGGAAGAACAAGCATCTGCCTCAGATAAATCGTTTACACAATTGGACTGGACCCGGACCCTTGGGGGGTGGAGGGGAGATTGCCGGAATTCCGGTAATATCAGTTTTGGGGATTTTCGCGACCTAACTTGGGAGGCATATAAGGGACCCGACCAAACTAACTTGGAAACAATCAGTTTCTCGATCCGACGATCTGGGGGGGGGGGGGGGGGGGGGCGGGGGGATCTGGAAAATTGAGTAGTGTGCAACTTTCGAACGCGTCATCGGATTGGACCGAAACTTGATGAGTGAATCAAGGACATACCTCTGATGTCCCATTTGAAGTCCGGACCGGATTCGGTAGCTATGGGGGAGTTAGGGGGGGGGGGCGGAAATCTCGAGAAACGGTTAGAATGGAGGGATCGGATTGAAACTTGCTGGGAAGAACAAGCATCTGCCCCAGCTAAATTAAATGGGCTGGATCCGGACCCTTGGGGGTGGTGGTGGAGGGGAGTTTCCCTGAATTTCGGTGATGTCAGTTTTGGTGATTTTCGTGACGAAACTTGAGGCATATCTGGGAACCGATCAAACTGACTAGTAAGCAAAATTTACTCGATCCGATAGTCGTGGGGGAGTGGAGGGAGGGGGAATCTGGAGTATTGAGTTATGCGTAACTTTGGAACGGGTGATCGGATTTGAGTGAAATGTGATAATTGAACAGAGGACATTTCTCTGGTGATCTTTTTCATGTCCGGACCTGATCCGATAATAGATGGGGGTGGGGGGGGGAGACCGGAAAACACGTGACTGGCTGATACTGGAGAGATTGGGATGGAACTTCGTGGGAATAACAAACAAATGCTCTGGATAAATCTTTTTCAGAACTGGATTTGACTGTGGGGGATTTTGAGGGGGGGGGGGAGGGGTCCAAAATTCCGATGATCACGAGTTGAGGTACTTCTAGATGTGGTAGGACGATGCAACTTGGCTGGAATATTAGACATTCGACAAGATTGGCCTAGAAGTCGCCACTTTCCGAGTCCGACTATTCCTTAAATTACCAATCTTGACCACAAAGCAAGAAAAATACTTTTAAGCGAAATGTACATTTTCATGACCCCCATGAGCCCATTGTCATTTTTGCCGCAAGGGTTTTGGATACAGATGAAGTTAAAGCTCCATTGAAGTGCGCATGTTAACTGCAAAGTCGAAAATACTTTTTATGAAATGATTCATCTCAGCTCATGATAGCGGATTCAACAGCTGCGGGGGAGTTAGGAGGGGGTGATCGGAAATCTCAAGAAACGGTTATAATGGACGGATCGGAGTTAAACTTTCTGGGAAGAACAAGCATTTATTTTAGATAAATCGTTGCACAGTTGGACTGGATACGGACAATTGAAGGGATGATGGAGGGAGCCCTTCCGGAATTCATGTGATGGCGTTTTTCAAGGCGAAATTACTAGGGACGCGGTCAATCTGACAGAGCCCTTACCTACTACATACAGTTGCAAGTGCCATATGAGCTTACAACTCTTGTTATTAGTTGATTCGATTGGGGTCTGTTGGTCGTCCATGTCTCCCTGGGTTCTGCTCATCATTTGTTCTAAAAAAAAATTATGGTGGAGTTTTAGTGTTTGGTTGGTATGATGGCGTGCATGCTTCGTATCTTTATTATTTTTTGTGTGGATGTAGTTAAGATCAGTTATTAGTTGACAGGTAAGGTCCGGCCTTCTCGTGCTTTACGGCCTGTCGGATTTTCTTAAATTATTCTAGAAGTAAGTATAGCAATAAATAAACCTGAGCCTGAACCTATTAGTTATCTTCTAGGCAGTGTTGCCACATATCGCAGGGAAGCGTAAATTGTCACTTTTTTTTTTATGCTTGTCCTACGTATGACAAAAACGTCCAGGTGTGTCATTTTTGCAGCAGGGCACCATAACAGAAGTGACCATTTCACTTTTTTTTCATGAAAATAAAATGATGTATTAATTTTGCAGTGTTGATTGCGACCAACAGTGACAATGTTGTGACACAAAAAAAAGTGACGTTTTTTCACGAAATAAAATTTTCACTCCCTGTTTACTCTCTGTTTTGGGCCAAAAGTCACTCTCTATTTCTTTCTTATGTGGCAACCTTGCTTCTGGGTCCAGTTGATCTTGATCTCTGGAGGCAGTTAGTCTCTGGTGGCACATGATTTCGAAAGACAAGACTTCCCTCTCTTGGTCGCGATTGAGATGCCGTGTTTCTGAATCATGAAGATGACAGGCTGAATGTTGCCATTTAACGAAGCTTTAGTCAGAGCGAGTAGTAGTCTACTCTAAACTTTTCTAAGCCAGATGAAGATGCTTAAAGTTTAACCGAAAAGGACTTAGACACGACGTCTAGTTACTCATCACTTAAATAAGCCTCAAGACTCATAGCCGTCTAAAATTTTATTCACATTAGGTAAGGTTCCATCCCCATTCTGTGACTGTGGGATAATTGAAACATCATGACATTTTTTGTTTGAGTGTCCTGTATATAGTTCCCAGTATTCTGAAATGATAAGTAGCTTGGGTGAACAAATATTGTACCTACCTACCCGATGAAGTGTTAGGGTTTTTTGTTGGTTTTTTGTTGGTTTAAAGAGTTGTATTAGTGGCTGCGATGGAGGGGGTGCCCTATGCCGGAAGGGCACCCTTAGATTTCGATGTGCCTTTTTTTAGTTTGTTTGTGGTTTGCCCTATTTTTCGTTATTAGACTATGTTTTGACTCCTCAAAAGGTAAATTAAATTAAAGTTAAATTTGAGTAAAGGAAAAAGAATGTTATTGAGATGAGTGGAGGTGGGTTTAATATTAGTAGATTTGAATTATAAGTATTTTTTTTTAAATTTGAATATTAAGTTTTAGTTTTAAAAGAAAAAGTTTAAAGGAAGGGATTTATGAAGGTTGTAAAGATAGGATGGAAGTGTAAAGATTAGAAAGAATGGATGGAAAAAAATAAAAATATGAAATTAAGAAAATAAACGTAGAGATAGAGGAAAGTGTAGGTGACGCTAAATAGATAGGCCGGTCACGCGTGATCACGTTTCAAAAAATTAAGATTGATAAGACCGTTGGCGTCACCGAGGGTAAGTGGAAGCGTAGTGTTTTGGCTGGGAACGTTTAGCCAATTATTTGATATGTTTTCCTTTCTCTTTGATAAGATGAGATTTTGTATTATTAGAGCGAGCGGTAAAAAGATGAAAAATAAACACAAACAAACAATCAATCAGTAAATTATTTTATTCCATAAAAAATTACCATATCACAAACAAAACAAAGAAAACATGGACAAAAGAAGAAGACAAAAAGAACGAACGCGGCAACAAGTGCAAATATCCCATGGACAAAAAAAGAACAAAAATACCTAACCAGGCTCATACAACTTCTGCCAAATTGTACCTATCCCTATGGGCTAGGGCTACCCTGAGGAACCTCGCCAACTGTTTCATATTTCCAAAAATAAATTTTCCGAGAAACGCCACACATCCATTCGATCTTTCCGGGTGACGCTACACATCCATTCTTCATTCGCTCCCCATCCATTAACTCCAAAAAATTATTCTAAAATTATTTGGTTTATTTTTTTATTTGTTTTTGGGATCCCAAAACGTAAGTGGAGGGATACCTATGACATCGCAAAAATGTCCGTATGCCCGTCTGTCTGTGAGCAGGATAACCCCCGGCGGGAATGAGATATTTTGATGAAACTTGGTGTAAGGTTCTTTAGGTCAAGGGTAAATTCAAGTTCCTAGATGGGCTTTGTAGCCCTACATTTAGGGGTGGGGGAGGGGGTTCAAGGGGCAAACAAAGTATTTTTAAACTGCTAATTTGATAGCCGATTATGGGGTAAGAAGACATGCTGAACACGGTGGTGAAAACCAATTTGTCATCGGACAAGTAGTTCGCCCGGAATCCGGCCAAAACCGGAAAAAATGTTAAAAGTAAATGTTTTATTTGAAGTTGATTAGATCTTCGATTTAGTGGTAAGAAGACATGCTGAACACGATGGTGAAAACCTTTTTTTTTCGCCGGACAAGTAGTTAGCCCGGAATCCGGCCTAAGCCGGAAAGTCTGTTAAATGTAAAAGTTCTATTTGAAGTTGATTCTATGTTCGGTTTAGGGGTAGGTAGACATGCTGAACACGATGGTGAAGATAATTTTCTCGCCGGACAAGTAGTTCGTTCGGAATCTGGCAAAAACAGGAAAGTTGGTTAAAAGTAGAAGTTTCATTTGAAGTTGATTAAAGGTTCGGTTCAGGTGTAAGAAAACATGCTGCACACTTATGTGAAAAGCATTTTCTAGCCGGACAACTAGTTCGCCCGGAATCCGGCCAAAACCGGAAAATTTGTTGAAAGCAAAAGTTTTATTTGAAGTTGATTAGGTGACAGACTTATGGGTAAGAAGATACGCTGAGTCTGTATACGACACTTATTTTTTACCCGGATAAGTTTAAGTTTTATTTGAAGTCGATTAGATGTTCTTCATAGAGATAAGGATATACGTTGACAATTAGTTCACTCGGAATTCGGCCAAAATCAGAAATTTGGCAGAAGTAAAGCAGGAAGTTTCGGTCAGTATCGTCAAAATAGATATGGTTTATAGAGGTATATCTGAACTTGGTTTTCTCTGATGATTAGCCTGGCGAAGACTGGATCTGGCGAAGACAAGACCCAATTGTCTAGATCAAATATTGGATTTTTGGGATCCTATCGAAACCTTTGGTCTTAAATATTCTTTGAGCCCAAGCTGACTTTGAAACATTTAGAAGAAGGGCCGAAATATCGCTGATAGAATAGTAGCTGACGTATCCGTTGAAAACATTGTTTGAATAAACCTTTGGTCTTGTTAATTTTGTTTCTAATATTTGCTTATCTCTGTGCTATTCCATCTAAGCAATTAGAGAAATATAATGCCAACAACTGGGTTTTGTCCCCCTCCCCCCCCCCCCCGCTTTAATTAAAACTGCAATTTCCCCATTTCTCGCTCTGGGCGAACTTCTGCGATAACTTACTTAAAATTTCAGAAAATGTTCCGGAAATTGGAGTTCTAAGACTCCTCGCCCCTCCAGCCTTAACTTCCTTCTTAAAGATAAACATTAGCCTTAAGGCAAACAGTGAATTTTGTCGGCGGTTCAAGTATGAAGTTTTCCGTCCGCCGGTTAAAAGCCGTCAACCCTATTATTTCTTACGTCGACGAAATAGCTGAACAGCAAAGTCAGTTTCCATAAGACTTCAGGGCAAAGCAAGACTGGAAATCTCCATTTTTGTCAGTTTACGGGAAATAATGTTTTAAATGGTTTGTAATCCGGCTAAAATGCAAACAGTCTTTGCTGGAGGCGGGTTAAGCGACAAGGAGTCCTGTTATAAGAGTTGCATGTATCGGGATGGATCAGCCAGTTCAGCGCTTCCAAGCGGACTACAATGTGAAAAGTTCCTCCGAGTAAGGATTAAAGTTAACTGCAGTATGTGCTACTGGGATTAATCGCGTCTTTGCTGAGATAAGATTGATTCCGGATTAGAGACAAAAGAAATCCCAGAAGCAAATACTGCAAGATTTATTTTTACAGCGTAGTTTCTGAATGTTACCCCGTGTCTCATTATGAACACTTGTAACGGATACGTAAAGTAGACCCACAAGTTGATGAGAAGAACACCTGAAATCTGCTTCCCGAGCAATAGATGTTTCCCAAGGAAGGGAGAGGGAGTTCTGTTGTAAAGGCTGTCCATTTAGAAAAGGACTTGCAGGGATCGATCAGCATCCTAGAAATTTGCCATATTGCAGTTCAGCGCTTTTCAAGTGGACTAGATTCTGGAAGTCGCCCATTATTTCATTATCAACACTTGTTGTTTGATAATACATGATTAGTTGTATTTGAATATTCTTTGAGCCCAAGCTGACTTTGAACCCAGAAGATTGACAGCCTGACGAGGACTCTTGCCAAGAAGGTCCGAAATATTGCTGATGAAGAATCGTAGCTGACGTATCCATTGTAACATTGCTTGAATATAGTTATATTTACGGTGCAAAAGTCAGCTACATATTAGAGCTATATTAGTTATAAGATAATATTTTTTAAACCAAGAGCCAAAGGCCATGGCAAATACATGAGAAATAAACACAAACAAACAAAAATAATACTTTCTATAAGCACCTATCCCTATGGGCTAAGGCTACCCTGAGGAGCCTCGCCAACTGTTTAATACTCATAAAACAACTATTTCCCATATTCCTACACATCCATTCTTCATCCACCCCTTTTTCATTTACTCCCAAAATTCCTGACATAAGTTCACTCAAATTTTTGCATTCACACAACAAATATTTCAAATTCTCATCCATACTACCACAAATCGGACATGACCAAGGACCGGACCGACCCTTTGCCTTCCCAATATACCGCCTTCTCTCCCAAGAGTTATATGTGAAACAGGTTTGTTCTATTATCGTACCGGGCTTTTGTCAATAGTAAAATAGATCTACAAGATAGAAAATCTGCAATCTGCTTCCCGAGAAATGGAAGCTTTGCATTGATTTTGGAGTAGATGTGAAAGCTATTTGCTCGTTACCTCATGGATCCATGTTTTACTATCTCTTTGTCACAACTGTCGACAATGAGACAATCAGAGATTGCACCCTACCCGATGAAAACGGATATCGCTACACATCACGGGATCATAAGAACAATTTAACATTGAGAGGTATAGGACTTTCAACTTTGAAATTAAATTATCGGTGTTTTATCATCATTCTGAGCCAGGGACTTGCTGAAATGTTAATTGGGCTATTCCTTAACCGTACAATTCTGTTTTTGCAAAAGAGTTTCCATGGGAGTAGCTTGAAGGCTTCAAAGTTTGAATACAAAAACGGAGTCTCGAATCCTATTGGTCGGCGATGACGCGGATTTCAAAAAACGAGTCATAATTGACCAATAGGACGAGACTCCGCCTTTGTTTACAAACTTTGACGCGTTCAAACTCTTACTTCCATGGAAACTCTTTTGCAAAAATAGAATTATACGGTTAAGGAATAGCCCAATTAACATTCCAGCAAATCCCTGACTCAGAATGATGATAAAACGCCGGTAATTTAATTTCAAAGTTGAAAGTCCTATACTTCCTAATGTTAAATTTGTTCGTTACGGTCCCGTCCGTTTTCGTCGGGTAAGGTGCAATCTCTCTATGAGGACTTTCAGAAACTAGTCCGCTTGGAGCGCTGAATTGGAATAAGGCGAACTGTTCAGTTCATTTGTTCGTTTACTCGCCTTGTCAGCAGTTTGCATGCTGCGAACTTGCGATAAGACCAGAGAGCATAAAAGTTGGATGTTAACGTTTTTGCCAATTTACTAGCACTGTTGTTACAAACTGGCTGTAATATAAGGAAAGTGGAAAAAGTTGTGCCTTGGGTATGAAAAGGGGATTGAAGTGCATTTCTAAGGAGCGAAGTTTACAACTGTTTTCAGTGAACCGATTTCGGTAAGGGATGGTAAGATTCCTTACAGCTGCTCATAGAAACGGATGCCTTCACCTTTTTTTGTTCTTTTTTCGATGCCCCCCCCCCCATCCCGTCAAGAAGTAGGCTATACCATGTTATTTAGAATTATGGATTAGCTGTGAAACGTTCCCGAGAAATAGCGACCCCCGCAAGACGTTCCCTAATCACTGTTCACCTGGAATTCAAAGGTTGTGCAGTTGAGAGAAAAATGTTTGGTGGGAGACAAATGATGCACATAGCCTACCCCCCCCCCCCCACACACACACTCAAAAACAGCCTAAACCAAACAAACACTGTTTAATATATTTTGGTGAGAGAAAATTTTGCAAGTATCCCAGAACGTGGAGCAGATTTGGTAGCAGGTTGAAACAGCGCACTTGAGGTCCTCTCAGCTGAAAGTCAATGATTTTATATCTTTGATTTCTTTTCACCCTGCGGAGTTTTCTTTTTCACCTTGGGCTTTAGTAGTAACGTCCACTGTTGGCCCGACAGGAACAAGACCAAAGGTTTCGATGGAGTCCCAAAAGTTTAATATTCGTCACAAACAATTGGGTTTCGTCTTTGTCAGATCCAGTCTTCGCCAGACTCTTAGAATATTTTTACGATTAAAGTTTAGAAACAGATTAAGGTCAAATAGCTAATCATCTGAGAAAACCAAGTTCAGATATGGATTCAGCATGTGTGTTTATCCCTATAAAACAAATCTATTTTGACGAGGGGGAGGGGGATTAACCAGGAAACCAAATGGGGGTGCGTCCGATAAAATCAGTAGGCAAGTTAAGGGCACGAATGAACTGATTTGATATCGGCCGTTCAGGAGCTACAGAACCCATTTACGAACTCGACCTGTCCCTTGAGCCAAAGAATCATCACACCAAGTTTCATCCAAATATCTCTCTCCCTTCGAGAGTTATCGTGCTCACAGACAGACGGACAGTTGCCCGGCGAATAAATAAAGTTAAAAAACGAATTCAGCGCATCTCCTTACCTTTAGATCCAAAATCTAATTCACTTTAGATGAAGACTTAATTTTTAACAAATTTTCCGGTTTTAGCCGGATTCCGGACGAACTATATGCCCGGCTAAAAAATGATTGTGATATGCGGATTCGGCATCTCTTCTTACCCCTAAATCAGACATTTAATCAACTACAAATATAACTTTTGCTTTTAACAAATTTTCCGGTTTGGGTTGGATTCCGGGCGAACTACTTGTCCGGCGAGAAAATGATTTTATATTCGTGTTAAGAATGTCTTCTTACCCCTTAATCAACTATCTCATTAGCTGTTTAAAAATATTTTTTTGTTCCTTAATTTGAACCCCCACCCCTAAATGTAGGGCTACAGAGCCCATCTACGAACTCGACCTTTTCCTTGCCCCAAAGGATCCTTCCTCCGAGTTTCATCAAAATATCCCGTTACCTTCGACAGTTATCATGCTCACAGACAGACAGACGGACAACTTTTGCGATGTCATGGGTATCCCTCCACTTACGTTTTGGGATCCCGAAAAGTACACCGCGACGCGGAGGTTTTGAAATTCTGCAAAAGCGTGCATTTCAGTGGTTAATGAAACGAAGCTAAGCAAATGTTCGATTCCAGACTGTAAGGTCACTTCTGAATAAAGGCCGCTATTGCGTGTGACCCAACACATATTTATGTTGTACAATCCTTCATTTCTAGCATAATCCGGTAATTTCTTTGTAAGTTCGAAAGAAAAGTTTATTCGATGGACATTGATTATATGGATAGCGGTGCGACGAAGCTATGCATTTCGCCAGGGCCTCGAGCCTATTTAAGTGAGAAAGTGACGGGTAACTTAGACTGTCGCATCTCAGCCCTATTCGATTAATCTTTAACTTCCCTCCCCTGGATGGCTATCTTTACCTTCCGACCGTTGGCGATGCGGGATCTGAATCGTTGCGACATCATAATAAATTCATTATTTTACTGTTGCTCTTTACCCCTCAATTCGGCTTACTCGCTCCTTGCTTTTGAAAGCTCCTCTTTGGTCCATGTCACCTGTTCAACCCTTTCCTTTTCCCGAGCTCCTTTTACTTCCTAAACGGATCCGTGAGCAGGTCTCTTTCCAATGAAAAATATTTATTCGGATGGAAATGGAACAGTTAGCGATGATGTTCGCACGACAGGGATTCCAAGAGTCAGCAGCTCTCAAACTTTGGTGTACTTCATCGGCGGGATGGGAAACAGTTGGGTGCAGCCAGGTCCGAATCAACGAATTTGATGCTTGGCCTATCGAACAGTAATAATCGAGCAGATGTACGAACAAAAAGTGGGTCAATCGGACAGAATTGCAACACAAAAGTTTTTTGTACTAAAATGTTTAGAAAAAACGCTGAACAACATATCCGAAATCCACCAAATTCGCTCGAGGGTTAAACTTTCTAGGGCTGCTTGAAAGGGTGAAGGGGGGAAAAACTAAGGGGCGAAAAAAGTTTTGTATAGTCGAGGACAGTCGTCCAGTGGCAAGGAAACATGCTCCATATGAATATGAATATGAATATATTTAATAGCCAATTGGCCGTACAAAATACATAAGTTACAATACACTTTACATCACTCAATACTTATCTTTATTTAACTAGTACACTCTTTAAGAATTGGCATATTTTAAGTATCTTAGCTTTATTTTTTGTTTCAAGAATATCGGGGAACTTGATAGTATACCCATTAGGAAAGTGTCTCCTGAGGTCTGAGAGTTGCTCGCATTCAACCAGAAAATGGCCCTCTTCCTCTGTATTAAAACACAGGGGGCATTGTCGCTTACTATTTGGGATCTTAGAATCCCAATTACTCCGACCACGTACTGGCAGGCAGTTCGCTCGTAGCTGAAACCACCGGCGCAGGCTCTCCGCCGGTAGGTATAGCTTGAAGTAAAATTCCATTCCGAAAATCTGCTTAACTTCTTTGTAATATTTTAATGTATCTGAATTTTGTGTCCGTTCGTACCAAGCCTGAATCTCTTGTTCTTCTAACACTCTTGTGAATTCACGTATGAAGCTAGTCGGGTCTCCTTCCGGCCCTTTTCCTTCATTCCATATGTACGAAAGACCTGCATTATCTAAAAGTTTTTTAACTTGGAGCGGCCATGAATTTCGCTTTTTAGTCGATAGTGCTTCCAGGTAAGCTTGCTTAAGCAGTCTCTTCTCTGGTAAAGATATAACTTTTGCCCAGAACCTTATTATTTGGGTTAATCTACGTTTCCTTAGTGAAAAAAGTCCCAGATCCCCTTTTACTGCCTGGCTGTGGGTCGTCTGGTGTAAACCAATAAGTCTCTTGAAATACTGAAGCTATATTGTCTCTAGTTGGGGGGCTGTTTCAAATCCCCAAAGCTCTGCACCGTAGTGAATTGTTGGCGTCACTTTCGACATGAAAATTTGTTTATGAATTTTTATGTGCTTAATTCCGGATAGCGTCCCGTTACGAAGTATTGCGCTTGTCACTCCTCTTCCCCTATTTGCCATCTCTTTTACATGGTATTTCCACCTCCTACTTCTGAAAAAATTATCCCCAGATATTTAAAACTAGGCTTTGTTGATACTTGCTCATGTCTATAATAAAATTTTGGCGGTTCTGTCTCATTTCTTTCTTTCTTGTCGAATATCACAACTACAGTTTTCTTAACATTTAGCGTTATGACCTTTATTTTTTCATCCGAGAAGTAGTTCGCCCGGAATCTGGTGAATACCGGAAATTTCGGTACCATTGAAGTAAAATGTTTATTATAAAACAAACTGTTGTTTGGTCGGATACCCGGCTTAGGGACAAACAGAGATCCTGAGCCCAAATCTAAACTTTTTTCGCCCGACAAGTAGCTCGCCCGGAATCCGGCGAAACCGGAAATTTAGTACCGTACAAGAAAAAATTTTATTCTTAAAAAAATTATTTGGTCTAATAGCACAGACGGGTTAGGGGTAAAGAGACCTGCTGAGAATATTTTTTTCGCCTGACAAGTAGCTCGAGCAGAGCTCGACCGTTTTTTGTTTTGTTTTTGATTCGGTAGAAGAAAAAAAATCTTCTGAATAAAAGAAAACACGATCTGTGGAAAATTTGGATCACCAGTACACGACATTTCTGAAGTCCAGAAGTGCCGGAAACTTGTGGATCGGCGAAAAGAAGCTGAACTTTTTATTGTTGGATACGTTTACACACTGTTTGGATCCGAGCGTATTTTACGCGCGTATTTGGGCTCGGAAAAGATCTCTATCAATACGGACGTTACGAGAAATCGTTCCATTTTCTATATAAAAAGTTCGAGTTGCTAGAGATCTTTTCTAGCCCCAATATGTGCGTAAAGTACGCTCAGATTTCAAAATACGCTCGGATTTTCATGACCCTTCGTACTTATTCAAAAAACGCTTTTCAAAAACCTGCCTTTCGGTTTTTCGGCCAAGCCGTGGTTGGGTCTAGGCGAGACCCCCCCCCCCCCCCGGACAAAAATAAATGCCTTGCCCCCACCGGCGAACCCCCCCCCCCCCCCCCCCCCCCCCCATAGGCTTCAATTCTGGTATTTTCGAACATGATGTATCTGAACAATTTATCTTGACAAAGTCATTTCTTGTAAGAGTTGTGCTTTACGGAATTCACTTTGCGAAAAACTTAATGAACCTATTTAATGCTGTCTTAACCGTCCTTAAAGGACCCCTCGCACTATTTACTCTTCAACTTACAGTATTTTAAAACATTTGAAAACTTTACAACTTTGCTGCGCCCTCAACAAATAACCCACGTTTTTGGCTGTTTTAAGCCTTTTCCGAGACCCGTTGACTTGCAGCGGAAACAGGGAAACAATTTACATAATCGGTTTTTCTGATGGAAAAAGTTATAAAAGAGAACCGTCGACAGAGTGATACGTATCGAAGGTAGCAAAACACCGCAAGTGAGAAAATTAGCGGGGTTTCGTTAGAGGGGTTAGAATATACCGCACGAAATTGAGGTCTCCGGGTTTAGAAATATATGGAGTGATTATGGAAGTAGGTTACATTAGTATTAATACAACCTTTAATAGTAATACCTTTAATACAACCTTTCGATTGTACGGTCATTTAAAGGACACCTAGCAGTAAATAGTTTTTCTGCTAAGAGGTTTTGAGATAGCTGACTACTTTAAAACTTCAGCTATGCTTACAGCAAATCAAGCAAGGCTTCGGCTGTTTTTAGCCTCGTTCCGTGTCCCTTGCCGTGTATGACAAACGTGGAAAAATTTGTATTACCGGTATGCTGACCAATAAGCTCCTGTGGAACAGTGGTCGGGAGCCTGATACGGCAAATGAAGAGACAAATGTGGCAAGCGTGGTAATCAGCGTAATGCCAGTGGGAGAGATAAGATGCACTTATTATGAGTAAGATCCTGGGGGTTGAGAATGGATAGAAATACGACTAAAGTATAACGAATTAGTATCACCACGTGTCCTTCAAGGCCCGTTTGCTAACAGCTTTCTTTAATATGTTCCAGAGAAAGGTTTTATTAGTAGGACTCGTAGGCGGAAGCATATCACAGTTGAGAATACTGTAGGGCTTTGTTTGCTGTAAAACGTCAATTCGGGAAGATCGTAAAAAGTTGGATTAAGAAAATGAAATTCCTGTAGGATTTGACGCGGAATATAAATGATTCGCAGACTGGAATAACCGAGCAGAGTGAAATAGTGGATTTAAGCGTTATGGGATTGTGGTAAGTGGAATCGTGCTCCGCAAACAGTAAAGGTCCCGGAATAAATGAGAGACCTGTTGTATTCCAGCATTTCCAGCTAGTGCTTTTTACAGAGTGGAGGAGAAGGGGTGTGTTAAATTGGTTTACATTGTTTTAGACTATATACTTTTTCGTATAATTACTTAGATCAAAATAAAAGAAGTGAAGCCTTGTTGGGTCCCAAGAAGGGTATATCGCAATACAAAGAAAGTTTACCTACAGTCAGGCACGTATCCAGGGGGGGGGGGGGGGGGGGGTAGGGGTTGACCCCCCCCCCCCCCCCCCCCCCCCGAAATAAATTTCTGGATACGGGCCTGCCTACAGTATGTTTACACTTCTGCGGGCTGATTGATGGGACCTGAAGGTTGTCCAAGATTCCTGGATGATTTTCTTCTTACCTTATACTTGGTTCCCCTGGAAAAAGAATTCATGTTCCAGCTTCAACTGCTTGAGACTGAAGAGGACCCTTGCCAAGATAGCTGTAATAAAATTCAGCTGATGTATCCGCTTTACACTGTCAATATATTCGCAGTCGGCTTGGGCTGAAGGAACATTTGTACAGTAAACACACATGTATAATAAGAGACAAGATCCCCAGAAGTCATCTTATTGGGGGAAGAGATGATCGTCTCTAAAGGAGATCGACTGAAAAGAGGCACGGCACGACATTGTGTAGGAGGGACGAGTACTGAAAATAGGCATGAAAACTAAAAGGGCCCTTTCAGGCTTAGGAGTGAGGGGATAGGAACAATGTTCTAACACCTGCCTTCTTTTAGGCTCTGGAGTTACGAACTCTCACTTACTTGTCTACTTCTAGCACTTGCTAATCTCTTTTTATTACTCGTGCCTCCAGCGCCATACCGTGACGTGCCGTGCCTCCTTTTAGTCTATCCCTCTTTCAATCAATCAATCTATTTATTACCCGCCAAGAGAAACAATGGAGGGCGTGTAGCCCTAGTGACGGAGTAAAAAAAAAAAAAAAAAAAAAAAAAAGACAATGCACATATAATCGAAAAATGATAACTAAATTTTCAGTAATTAATATAACTGTTAAACTTGACGAGCTGCATAGGAATCTGTCGGTCGCCGCGTTTTCTCCGCATCACGGTCTTGTCCGTTTGTTTGAAGTGTAATCTGTTCGATGTGTAAATTTGTATCCTAATTTAAGTTGTGTTTCTTTCTTTTCTTTATGTACTCCACTATTTCTGTTTTATACAAGTGGGTGAATAAAAATATTCATTCAAACATACCTCTACTCTCGTCTCGCAGGACATATCCTAAATAATCCAATCTAGCCTATCCCTCTTTTTCTCGGTAGCCTACTTAGTACTAGCGTAGAAAAGAGATTAGGTTGCTTACGATTACACGTGCTGATGCTTTTCTTTTGCACTTTTCCGAAATGGCCTAGCAATTAACCCGTTTTTCCGCAAGATAACCCTTGAGACCTTACAAGATCCGCCCGGGGACTCTAGTATCCATCTCTAAGACAGAGAAAATATATTAGCCGTTGGTAATGTAGTGCCGATTATTCGGAACTTTGGGAATCAAAGGAGGGGCTTTGGGGAGCTAGGTTGTTGGACTGTGGGTCACCGCTTGCTATATATACGTATTTAATTTATGACCCATTAAATGCACAAGGCGACAGTGTATTAAAAGGAAAAGAAGGAAAAACAACACAAGTAAATCAACATAAATCACGACAGTTTAGACAGAATTACTATCTGTGCCTAAAAATGCATGAAAAACATCCTGTAGATGATGGACTGGATGAATAGACTTTTTTTTTGTTAAAGACGCCGACGTCCTCTCCAGTCACTGAATAACAACTTGCAGACCTTATTTCTGAACTGATGTTTGTTGGTTGAGTTGAAGAATAAATCAGTCAGTCAGTTATTCATATTTATTCTTTATCATATTTCTTGTGAGCTGTTTCTCTTTTTCAGAACATTTATTGAAAATGTTAGCTCATCTCACGACTGATAACTTGAATGTGATTTACCAGCTCTAGATTTTTCTTGGGGTGCACGATTTTCAAATATTTTGCGTGAAGCCGCCGCTTCGGAGAGTGTGAAGGCTGGATAGATTTGACAAGCGCTAACAAGAAATTCTTAATTTCATGTGGCAAGAATTGGTATATGCGAAAAATGATATTACCTACTAAAACTATTTCATCGTGAAAAGATCATTCTAGTAAGAGCTATGCTTTAAAAAAAAATCATTCACTCGGATATTCCACAAGCTCGATCTGTTTATCCCTGCGGTAGACATTCGTTTATGAGCGTGTTCCCCTCTCCGAACAAACAGTTATTATTAGTTACTATTTCCGTTCCATCCTCACGAAAAGTTACTATGCTGACCGTTCCAACCTTCTCGAAATAGTAACTATTTGCTTACCATGCTCGAGAGCGTAGTAAACGTGGTAACTACGCATCTCTGTAACGTGATTGGTCGGATTCGCCCGTGGCATGATATTCTGCTTTATAGAAAAATCATTCCAGCCTTGACGGCAAAAAGCCAGAATTCGTGACGTCATGCGTAGTAACTACGGTAAGTAGGGTGGAACACGCTCTATATTTCAATTTTTTTTTACAGAAAAGCCTGCAATCGTCGAGAAAGTCGGGTCAGAGACTCATGGGGACTTCGGCCGACCGCTGTCCCTACCATGCCAGGCGACCGGCACCCCCACGCCAACGATAACCTGGTACAGAAACGGAGTTGATGTCAAAGACATCACTGGTCACAAGTAAGTTTAACTGGGAGAGGTGTTGAAAGGGGTATGGTCGATTGAGGCCAAACCTATGTGGGAGCGCAATGTTTTTGTTCCGCATCACATTCGCGTTATTAGACGTATATTTTTACCAAGATATAAGACCGAAAATACAGAAAAATATCCTCAGGTCGATATTGCTTTACCTAATGTTTTTTCTTCTTTGGCAACTGAGAGAACTTTCGAATTCGCGACGCAACTGCTGTTAATATTTTCTAAATTTGTCCTTGGGTTCCCCATTTCTTTCAGGAATTCCCAGTTAGTTTCCGACTCTAAAGTGTAAGATTAAGTTTTTATTATAAAGAATAAGTTTTAAATAAAAGCTTCGAAATCCCTCTAAACCCACAACCAGTTTCAGTTCTGATTTTTTTTAACAAAAAATATGTTCAAATAAAAAAAAAAATACATTCACTCTCACGGCGCCTCATGGCCTGTGCAGAGTGTTTTTTTCACCTTAGATTGACGTATTTCTCTCGTAATATCATTTACGTACTCCCTCCCTGCCTGTGCAGAGTGTTTTTTTCACCTTAGATTGACGTATTTCTCTCGTAATATCATTTACGTACTCCCTCCCTTAGTCCCCCCTCCCCAGGCCAAATCTACCCCCCCCCCCCCACACACACACACTATTCACCTCCCAAAATACGTCCTTTTAGGTAGGTATTTTTTTTTTTTTTTAATCTAAAAGATTGAATATCAAATAAAGCTTTGTATAACTAATATTTTGTTGCAGCTAAAAGAAAGTCCTTTAGCCAAAAGATTGAACATCAAATAAAGCTTTGTATAACTAACATTCTGTTGCAGCTAAAGGAAAGTCCTATGGACTTGTGCTTTGTAGTGTGCTGTGTCGGATACTTACACAAAATAATACACTTTCAGCTTCATAACCTCTCTTCCATAAGTGAATAATGTCCCCCTAGATATATTATTTAGCAGAATAGGGATTTATCCGGACACTCTAGGGGGTCTTGGAGGGGTGCGTGGAATTCCCGATATCACAAGATAAGGTACTTCAAGATGTCCTAGGATGATCGCTCATATTTTTCTCTATGACCTTGACAAAACGAACCTTAGCATATACACATGCTACCTGTTCTTGCATGTGTCATATGAGCTTACAGCTGTTTTTTGTCTTCCCCTCCGACGTCGCCCTCGTGGTTGCCGTTGAGTACATGGAGAGTGAACGCTCAGTGACGTATCGATTTATGGCTCCCTATCAAAGTTACCGAAAGTAGTAGCATGCTTATTGGACGTTTGTTGACAGTGAACAGTGCCTTTCATCCAATTACTGTGACTACAGTCAATTACTAGTTAGCCAAAGTAGCCAATCAGTGCCCTCTGAAACACGTGAATATGTATTTGGATCTTCATTCTGCCATTTAGCCCAAAACTCATTCTTTAAATTTCAGTAACTGTACAAATAAGCATACTTCTGCTGAACCGTCATCGTTCCAAACTGTCAGACATTTATTGCAGAAATGGTGCCAAACCTTTGGTCTTTATAGGCCCTAATCTTTCTTAATAGGCCACAGAATTGGTTAACTTCATCGGTGCAGACCGTTGCGGAACGATTTCGCTCTCAGCACAAAAAGTCTGGTTCAGAAAAATTCTTGAAATTTTATGAAGCTTGCCCCTCCCCCCGTTTCCGACGATATTGCGGTCTGGAAACCAGACTTTTACAGATGGCACTGTCTAGGGAACCGGGAGCCGTACTTCATGTCCTACGGGCTACGGAACCGGTAGTTCTCACGGAAACCAAACCATATGAGCTGCGATTCAGGGATCTGACGTCATTAACTAACGGAAACTTGTATGTGCTGGCTCCCGTTCCGGTAGTAAGTGGAAATAGCTCACGGAAACTTCATCGCACCAGCTTCTCGTCCGGTAGCCTCACGGAATTGTGTACTCAGAAGCTAGTGAGCCGGTAGTTGATACCGGAAACTGTATAATTGGAGCTTCTGTTCCGGTAGTGTCTACGTGGAATATAGAACTCATGGAATAGTGTGGATGAGAGCTAGGATGCCGGGATTTTCACTGGCTTAGAGAAAATAACATGGGAAAAAATCCACTACCGGAACCCATATATTGAGAGCTAAGGTACCGGTGACAACTACTATTTGGTTGAAAATCACCAGCTCACGGACACAGATGGCTATGTTCCGGTACCAGGGGTTTCGCTATGGGTGGGTGTGGGTGGGTGGTATCCCCCCCCCCTCGAAGAGAAGAAAAATGCTAAAACGGGCGCTCGCAGAGCGCCCGACCACAAAATTTTAAGCTAAACGGGCACTCGCAGAGCGCCCGACCACACAAATTTAGCTAAAACGGGTGCTCAAGAGCGCCCGACTAAGAATATTCAGCACAACTGGTCGCTCACCCAGAAAAGCTAAATGGGGGGCTGGCAGTACGCTCGAAAAAGTCAGTAAGGCTAGTTACTAAGGCGTCGTCTGTTCTGGGTTCTCGAGCGTTTGAAACTCAAGGAATTGCATTCTCAGTCGCATGTTTGGAGAGGCAGGCTATTTCTAGTCGTTCAGAGGTCTTTAATCATATCTTGTCAGAATAAGAAGTATGATTGTTCGATATAAGCTTCCATGACCGACAAAAGACAGTTGTTAATTCTATGATTGTTCGATGTAAGCTTCCATGACCGACAAAAGACAGTTGTCAAATGATGAATTAACCCAAGCTTTAACACGATCTGTTGTGTACAAATATCTCGATTCAAGTAAAAATCAGGCTGATTTTGCTTGTGGCGTACATTTCCAGTAATTTGTTAGTTTCATGCAAAGATCCTGTTGTATTTTAGTAGAAAACTATTTAATGATAGACTTTTTCTCCAGTCCGACGTTTAAAATTAAATCGGTTTCGTGATCAATGAGAGAAGATTTAATGACGGGTCTGATTGTTGCAACACGGCAATTGATTTGTATTTTGTGTTTTAACAAGTCAACTCCATTTCAGTTTTTTTTAGATGATCAATACTTTTTTTTTTTCTGGAAAGGCTCGAACTGAAGCACATGATCCAACTTCCAAGTAAATGTCTCACATTTTTCTTGGTTCGTCGTGAACAAAGAAAGACGGCCAGAGCCTGCTATTTGGGATCTACTGATCATACAGGATTCCACAGAATTTGTCTGTGGCGCCTTTCGTGGTTCGCTTTATTTACTGGCAAGTCGCGTCATTTCATTCGGATTTTAGGCTTGGAATTTCGGGGCTTGCGCCGCTTTAAAAGCTAAATAGATTTTGTTGCAGGGAAGTATCGTTTTGCCCGAAAAAGTCATCGCCTACTTAAAAAATTTCGCATGCGGCGCTCATTTTCATTCTGTCTGATATACAGTTTTGCGGATACAGTACTATGTTTCTTGCTTATTGTTTCTAAATGGTATGACTCTTGGGCTTCTGTCTGCCAGTCGTATATTTTAAGATACTCACCTCCCACGCCCAAGCCCTTCAAGCCGCTCAGAGTTACAACTAGGCTTCTAATCTTCTGTCTTCAACGCATGCAATTATCACGAGTTTTATTATCACATATGAGACGAAAAGCTGGAACGGTCGGCAGGACGGCGGTAGGCGCCCTGCCACCCTCCCCCCCCTCTAGTTTTGGCTAGCGACACTCCTGTCCGTTACTGACAAAAATAAAAATAAACTGAACTCACGCAGCCATGTCAGTGTAGACTAGGAAACCGAAGTAAATATTATTAACTCAAACCCAACTTCTGCGGGCTGGGGTTCCGGTAGGGTAGGGCCAACAAATTTAAGATTTTGAACTGGATTCCGTGAGCTGTACTGGACTCGAAGTCCATTTTGACACGTGTCCGTGAGTTTGAAATTTTAATATTTGGCACTACCAGAACCCCAGCCCGCACGAGTTGGGTTCCGTGAGGTAAAAATATTCACTTCCGGTTTCCTAGTCTGCAATGACATGGGTCCCTGAGCTCAATTTTTGTTTCACTACCAGAACCCTAGCCCATAACCATCTGTGTCCATGAGCTGGTAATTTTCAACCAAATAGTAGTTGCTACCGGTACCTTAGCTCTCATATAAGGTTTGAAGCCAAGCTGACCATTCATTACGAAAGAAATAGAAAACCGTGATTTTCGGAGTTTTTTCTTGATCAGCTAATTATCCCTCTAGGATGATGTGCGAGGGATAAATATAAATTCGGATATTTCGGTTGCACTTCCGGCAAACCGTCCTCAGCGAAAAACAAAACAAAACTAAATCATAAAATACACCACAATCACAACAGGAGAACGATGCGGAACCAACAGACAATAAGACGAGATGTAACTAAAAACCAGAAGAAAACGGTGGGGATGCAGATAAAAATAAAATAACGAAAGATAAAATGTGCGTGTTAAAAATGTATATGTACAAATCTGTGATTATCTACAATTCTGAGCTCTGTTTATATTTACAATTTACCAACCGTCTGGGAAAGCGCAGAAGCTTTATGATTTAGTTTTGTTTTGTTTTTCGCTGAGGACGGTTTGCCGGAAGTGCAACCGAAATATCCGAATTTATATTTATCCCTCGCACATCATCCTAGAGGGATAATTAGCTGATCAAGAAAAAACCCGGAAAATCACGGTTTTCTATTTCTTTCCTTAGCTCTCAATATATGGGTTCCGGTAGTGGATTTTTCCCATGTTATGTTCTCTAAGTCAGTGAAAATCCCGGCATCCTAGCTCTCATCCAAACTATTCCGTGAGTTCTGTATTCCACGTATACACTACTGGAACAGAAGTTCCAATTATAAAGTTTCCGGTATTCACTACCGGCTCCCTAGCTTACGAGTACACAATTGGCCATATTCCTGTTCAGCGCTTCTAAGCGGACTAGTTTCTGTTAATCCCCCCATGCCTCACCGTCATTATTTGGATCAGACATGGTAAAACAGATCCACTGGTTAGTAAGTGGAAAACCTGTCATCTGTGTCCCAGGTATTGGGGGTTTTGCATATGTTTCAGCAGCAGAAAGTGAAAGTGACCTACTACCCTATGGATTCGACTTCTTACTATGTCTTAACCAACACTTGTGTAGACATAGTAAAAAGTCAAATCCATAGGGTAGTGGGTCGCTTTCCCTTTCTGCTGCTAAAATATATGTAAAACCTCCATTACCTGGGACACAGATGACAGGTTTTCCACTCACTAACCTGTTTATCTATTTTACCATGTCTGATCCAAGTGATGACCGTGAGGCATGGGGGGATTAACAGAAACTAGTCCGCTTGGAAGTGCTGAACAGGAATATGGCCAATTCCGTGAGGCTACCGGACAAGAAGCTGGTGGGATGAAGTTTCCGTGAGTTATTTCCACTTACTACCGGAACGGGAGACAGCACATGCAAGTTTACGTTAGTTAATGACGTCAGATCCCGGAATCGCAGCCCATATGGTTTGATTTCCGTGAGAACTACCGGTTCCGTAGCCCGTATGACATAAAGTACGGCTCCCGGTTCCCTAGACAGTGCCTTTACAGAAAGTTACCACTGGTAACCGTTTAAAAGTATTCCGGAGCTTAGAAAGTCTGACGCGATAGTTCGAGTTTGATGGAAGGTTTTGTGCAGAACGAATGTGCCCAGAGAATCCCAGGGCAGAACGTCACTATGAAAAAAGAACGTCCCAACCAAAACGTCCTCGGCTGAAACAGATTTCTCAAAAAGTTTTCAGTAGACATTCATTTAGGCTATTGTGACTTTTTTAAATCAGTTGAATGTACTTTTTCTTTTAAGTATATGGTCTTATTGGTCAGTTGTGGCCTATTATTTATACTTATGATATTTTTTTTTTAATTTTAAGCTTTGGTGGATTTAAATAAATAAATTTAATTGAATTAAATAGCTATATCACATCTAACCACGCAATGGGAATAAGTGAGTTTGTGTGCTGTATTTATTCGATTAATTTTTGGGTTAAATGTAATTGATCTCATGCAACGACCTAAAGATGCTAATAAGTTATGGTGGGTTTACACACTACGTAATATCTGAGCGTATTTTGAAATCAGAGCGTATTTTACGCACGTTTTGAGCTTGAAAATATTTCTAGCAGTACGGAAGTATTTAGATACAAAACGGACCGATTTCTAAAATCCGTCAAATCCGAGCGTATTTTACGCACGTCTTGAGCTTGAAAAGATTTCTAGCAATACAGAAGTATTTAGATACAAAACGGATTTCTCAAATCCGTCCGTATTGCTAGAAATGTTTTCAAGCTCAAAACCTGTGTAAAATACGCTCGGATTTCAAAATACGCTCGGACTTAACGCAGTGTGTAAATGCAGCATTAGGGACGATAAAGGTTGCCCGGAAGGAGTTCTGAACGACTTCACTTTCTTTTCTGGCACACCTCCATATGACAGGTGGCATTGTATTTGTTGGTGAAACAGTCCATATTCTAAACCACTGGTCCCACATCATTCCTAGAATAAATATTCTTTGAGCACATGCTGACTTTGAAACATATATTCAAATAATTTATACAACGGAAACGTCAGCTACGATTCTTCATCAGCGATATTTCGGCCCTTCTTGGTAAGGGTCCTCGTCAGGCTGTCAATCTTCTGGGTCAATGTCGGAAAAGGAAACAAACCTGTAATAAATAACTGAAGCTTGTACTGAAATGTCGCTGGCCGAAATATCGCTGATGAAGAATCGCAGCTGACGTATCCGTTGTATACATTATTTGAATATTCGTAGAATACGTTGCCCCCCCCCCCCCCCCAACCTGCAGTGCAAAACTTTGACGGTGTTTTTACCCAGGAATTGCCTGAAAACTAGGGCGAATTGCTGAATCTATGGTTTGAGGCGTTTTTTCGTGGGGACGTTTCTTATCGGGACCTTTTTGGGGGTCGTTTTACAGCTAGGAAAAGTAATTAATGTTTCAAGTTGCGGCCATGCAAGAATTATTTGTTTGCTTGACGACACTTGCGTCTGGTGAGTAGATGCGTTCAGTTAAATGATCTGCGTAAAGAGATTTTGGACATAATATGATGGAGGATGAGGATTTGGTTAAGGTTATGGGGAAGAAAATTTTGGGGACCTTCGTCGGCTTGGGAGGTTCCTGAAGCAGTCTATAGAGCATTGGGAGCGTTTTTGGAGTAAGGGTTCAATCCTTTTGGTGGAAACATTGTGTTTGTGAGTGCTATTTCGTGTTTATTTTGTTTTCCTGCCATGGCCCCACGTTTTTTTTTGGAAATAAATTCATTCATTCATTCACTATTAACAGAGCAATCAAATAAATAAATATTAAATTTGAATAAATATTCCTTCAGTCAAAGCTGACTGCAAATCATGTTTGACAGTGCAAAACGGATATTGGAGATTTCGGCCCTTCTTTGCAAGGGTCGTCTTCAGGTGTAAGCTGGAAAATGAACATGCGGAAAAAAACTCAAGATTATTGCTGATGTATCTGATATGTGATTTCGTCGTGAAATTCCTTGGAGTTAAAGCTGGTGTTGCGATTTCATTTTGGACACAGCTGCTGTTTTTGTTTCTCGATTGGGTCGTTGAGAGAGATACGAAAAATAGCTCCAATAAATTGTAGCTGACGTATCCGTTTTGCTGTGTCAAATAATATTCTAAATAATTCTGAATTTGATACTTACTTTCAGACTCCACGCTAGCGCACTTGTTGGTTTTCTGTTCACCACTTGCAACTAACACGCGAAATTCCGGTCCGAGTTTCGATCCGGACTCGTCCGATTTAGCAACATTTTAATTTGCGTTTTTCACTGTAGGTATCACATAAGTGACGATGGGTCCTTGAACGTTGTTAACGTTAACATCGAGGATAATGGAATGTACCAATGTTTCGCCAGAAATAAGGCCGGGGAAGCCACAGCCTATACTTGGCTTAAAGTTCGAAGTAAGTAAACATTTTTACTTCCTTCCTTCGTACGGTCGATCTGTGGAAGCTGAGAAAAGAACCACCACATTTTATTATCTTTTTGTTATGTATAACCCTCCATCTCTTAAAACAAAAAAAGGGAAGCCATAGCCTAGACCGACATATAGTACGAAGTAAATAACTTCTTTCATCCTTTGTACTATTGGTCTATGAGCGAGGGGTCGACGACTCTAATTGTGTGTGTACACCATTCCGGAATACCCTAGTAATCCTGACCATTCCGGATTATTCCTAACCATTCCGGATTATTCCTAACTATTCCGGATTATTCCTAACCCTGTGTATGGGATATAATTCTAGTTGAAATTAGAAATTCGAGTCATCTGGCATCCTTCATGGCTACAGGGAAAAGATTTTTCCTTGCAAAAGGATAGTAATGATGCGTGAGTGTTTATTGTAAGGAGGAGTCGTCGTTTGGCATCATCTGTCGCACACTTTGGGTATACCCAGCGTTATACTCGTATCCAGAAATCAGGGATTTATGGCACCTAAATCTCCCTATCTGCGGTTTGGCCTATAGGGATATGGGCTCCCACCGACAGTTTGAGCTTTTCGTTCGAACTTGACCAAAAGTTACTAGGCTGACCGTTCGAACCTTCTCGAAATAGTAACTAATAGTAGCTATATGCTTACCACGCTCGGGAGCGTAGTAAGCGTAGTAACTACGGATCTCTGTAACGTGATTGGCCGGATTCGTCCGTGGCATGATATTCTGCTGGAAAATAGAAAAGTCGTTCCAGCCTTGACGGCAAAAAAGCCAGAATTGTTGACGTCATGCGTAGTAACTACGGTAAGTAGGATGGAACACGATCTTTGAAATAGCATATGCACAAATCAGGGATTTGTGACTCTAGCACCTACCTGTTTTGTGTCCTCTGAGGTGTTTTCCTTCAAGTGGGTTCCCACAACCCGATGAAAAGTTGTAGCCTGCGTAGTAGTATGGTAGTAGTACGAAATCGTTGCATGTAATACTATGTAATATCAAAGAATACTATCATTTAATGTGCCTCAGACTGTTCCAATCTTATGTAGTAGTATCCAGTAGCATCCTGTCTTGCTAATAGTAGCATCCAGTCTTGCTAATAGTAGCATATAGTAGTATGCAGTAACACGGTAGCCTTGAAGTAGAAGCGTGTAGTAGCAACTTCTTCGTACTACTTCATAGTACTATTTTGAGATAAATTTTTCATCGGGAAAGGTGAAAGAGGGAACTAAGCCTTACATTGGACTCGTAATTTTTCCTTTTGTGAAGAGGATTAATCAATTTGTGCCTCCTTCTGATTCATCGATTCTTTAGAACGCACGAAACCGTTTTGGTAATCAGAAGAAAAATGAAATTTCACAGTTATCTAATTCGTGTTCAAGACCGATTTTGGAGAGTTATCGCGTTCTTGGAATCCAGAGGGCCCTGGAAAGTTTCCCGGCGAGGTTCCGAGAAGATTGGGAGATTTGTCAGGTTTTCCCATTACGAGCCTCCATATTAGATTTGTCGTTTTTTTCCCTTTTCGAGTTTGTCTTTATTTGCACTGTGGCCTGGGTCGCATAAGGAGGGAAGATGTAGAAATTAAAGGATGGGCTGGCCAGAATCGTTAAAGTAGAACTGAAACTTTAAACTATTTTATTATTTTCCTTCTCAACAACTAGCGCCATCAGCAGTCTGCCTATTGTCGAATCTCCTTGTGCGCTTTAGCCGACTCTAATCTTCCGTTTCGAAAATTTCCACAATTAAGCCGTTTTTGATTGTTTGAGTCAGAGGCACGGATAATACTGGTCAAGATTGGCGTGATAGGTAGTGTTCACAGTGTGAAAGATGAAGCGTGGGAGCTGATCATTTTTTGTCTTGGATGGCATCTGTATGGGTTTGGTGGGAAATTTGAAAGGAAGAATCCGTAAAAAATGTTTTTTTTTCGTCTTGGAGCGACTATAGAAGGACTTCTTAGTACCCAATATTCCGGAATTATCTGGGACAAATTCCCCTTTCCCTTAGTCCCCTGACACAGGGAAATATGGGTGGCGTGGATAGGATAACCTAGAAAGGAAGAATCCGTAATAAAAAAAAAATTTCGTCTTGGAGTGACTGGAAGAACGCACATTCTTAGTACTCAATATTCCGGAATTATCTGGGACAAATTCCCCGTTCCCTTAGTCCCCTGACACAGTGAAATATGGGTGGCGTGGATAGGATAACCTAGAAAGGAAGAATCCGTAAAAAAAAAAAAAAATTTCGTCTTGGAGTGACTGGAAGAACGCACATTCTTAGTATTCCGGAATTATCTGGGACAAATTCCCCTTTCCCTTAGTCCCCTGACACAGGGAAATAAGGGTGGCGTGGATAGGATAACCTAGAAAGGAAGAATCCGTAAAAAAAAAAAATTTTTCGTCTTGGAGTGACTGGAAGAACGCACATTCTTAGTACTCAATATTCCGGAATTATCTGGGACAAATTCCCCTTTCCCTTAGTCCCCTGACACAGGGAAATATGGGTGGCGTGGATAGGATAACCTAGAAAGGAAGAATCCGTAAAAAAAAAAAATTTTTCGTCTTGGAGTGACTGGAAAAACGCACATTTTTAGTACTCAATATTCCGGAATAATCTGGGACAAATTCTCCTTTCCCTTAGTCCCCTGACACAGGGAAATATGGGTGGCGTGGATAGGATAACCTAGAAAGGAAGAATCCGTAAAAAAAAATCTTTTTTTCGTCTTGGAGTGACTGGAAGAACGCACATTCTTAGTACTCAATATTCCGGAATTAGCTTGGATAAATTCCCCTTTCCCTTGGTCCCCTGACACGGGGAAATATGGACAGCGTTGATAGGCTAATTGGTTCTTTTCCCCCTAATTTAGCCGCCTGTTTTGACTACCATTCGATATAATAGAGCCAAGATGACTTGGCTCCTACCACATAATTTCATAAACGGGGGAGACGAAAGGGATCCTAGAAGGGGGGAGGGGATAGCTCTGATGATCGATAGATGGCGATGCGCCTCGTACGGCATTGCAAACCATCTATCAAGTTTATTATATTGTAACACATTAAATGTAATGGTCGAAGTATTTAGTGCCATTTCGGCGCTACGAGTTAGATCAATAAAAATATCTATCTATCTATGGAAAATGTCGTGGAAGAGAAAGGACATAAGGAAATCTGCTGTCTCACAAATGTCTCTATAACTAAATCCTGCGAAGCTCTTAGTAAAATTACCCTTTCATTATAGGTAATCACTTTTCAGCAGATTGTAGTCTCCTAGGTCCATTTGTAAGTGGCTTAAAAATACACTGCTTCTTTTCCTTGTCGCATAGTATCTCTTACCTCATTCCCGTTCACACGAATGGCCTGGTGACTACACTTCCACTTACCCTCGGTGACGATTAAATTTTTTTTGTTTTTAATTATCGTGACCGACCTAACTATTTAGCGTCACATATACTATCCTCTACGTCTAATTTTCATTTTTATATTTAACTCTTTCTCTTACCCTTAATCATCTCAACTTTTCTTAAGTCTTCTTCCTTTGATAATTTATTAAAAATTCAACAACTAAAGTAAATTGTTTTAATGGCACTTTCCTTCCGGCCAAGTGCTATATACCGATCACTTTTCCGTCGGTCGGTCAGTCCGGTGATCGCGAATTGTACTTCCAGATGTGCTAGGACGATGAAACTTGGCAAGCGTATTAGGGACCCGACCAAACTAACTTGAAAATAGTCACTTCCCCGCTCCGACCACGGTGGGGGAGTGGATGGAGGGGGAATCCGGAATATTGACGCATGTATAACTTTTTAATAACTAGACGCCGTCCAGCGTCACCAGGATTCTTAATTTCCTTGCATGAGAATGATGAACAATCATTGAATAATTGGCAAATGTATTATCTTTGCTTTTGAAATTCCATCAAGGATAAGTTCAACCTTGCGAACATATCGATATTTGACTAGGAGAGGTGGGTTTTGTATAGCAGAAGCTCCAGATTGGATTAGAGCTTGTGGGTCCAGGTCTTGATAAGGGCTTCAAATGGATAAAAGAGCGGTGATATTAATTTTTGTTAATATTAAATCATGGACACTGCATAGTATCCATACCAATATGGGGCAACGTACAGCATATATGTTGTAATTTGCCGTCTTTTTTCCTTTTTTCTCTTTCTTGTACTCCGTTAAGACGGTATTCACATGGATAAGAACTGTATCATCGACATATACAGCATAATTGTTACCATTACCGGGATACGTAAAAAAAAAAACTGACAAATAGTTCACAGTGGAATAAAAATAGAACCGCTATCCACTCCAGTCTTTCTTCCAAACTATGAATAAAAAAGGGGGGCAACCGGAATATTTCGAATAGATAGATAGAGAAATAGATTAGTGTATTTCAAAAGCCCACGGGCCATATACACAAACAAACAAAAACAAAAATATAACTTAAACAATCAGACTCCTTCTTAACTCTAAAGATTTATCTATGTACACGCCCACTCGAGTAATGATGGTAGGGTTACAATTGCTGAAAATTTCAGGAAGTGATAAAATCACACCCTCTAGCAAAATTTTCCTTAAATCAGTAAGTTTCGGGCATCTACGGACGAAATGGTCCAAATTTTCTTACTCCTTCTCACAAAGTGGGCAAGCATACCTCCCATCAGGAACCACACTATGTTGAGACACTTGTCGCAATTTTTTTTAGCTGAAACCAGGAATGTTTAAAAGTCTCTGCTATAGTTCAGTTTTCAGAATCTGGCTTTGTTCTTCGTCACGTCCCAGAGATTCTCAAGAGAATACATTCAAAAGGAAGATGGAACTGATGTGAAAATCGTAAAGTTTATGAGAAGGGCCTAGCAGATGTATTTTTAGCTTGAGAAAAATATTACCTTCATCTATCGAACATCCTGTGAACGAGGGGGTACTCACTTCCCAGACCCGTTTACACCGGGTGCCGGTGCCGAAAAGGTGCCAAGACTGAGTACACCGGGTGCCGGAGAGTGAGTATCCCGCCGCCTGGGAAAAGCCACGTATTATAAAACATAAGACATTCCTGCAATTATATTATTTATATTATACGTTCCCTTATTTATATTATCTACATAATAATACTCAGTGTTTAAAATGGGGCCGGGCTAGCGAGCTCGTATCCCTGCTGGCCCCGAGTGATCAAAATATATTGTTATGAATTTTTTTTTTATGGCACTTGCCTTCCGGCCAAGTGCCATATATCGATCACATTTCCGTCGGTCGGTCGGTCACACCGGTGTTTGCGAGTTAGGGTACTTCCGGATATGCTAGGACGATGAAACTTGGCAGGCATGGCCCGGCCATGGCATGGCCACAATGGCCCGATCCGACCATCGTGGGGGGAGGTGGTGGAATCCGGAAAATTGGGACATCCATAACTTTTGAATGGGTGATCGGATCGTAATGAAACTTTATCTGGAAAGATCTCGTGTCTCAGACGTCTCATTTTAAGTCCGGACCGGATCCCGTGAATTTGGGGGGGGGGGGGAGTCGGAGGGGGGAATCAGAAATCGTGTGAAACTCTCAGAGTCGAGCGATCGGGATGAAACTTGATGGTTAGAACAAGCACAAGCTCTAGATACATGACTGAAAGAACTGGACCGGATTCGGACACTGTGGGGAGTTGGAGGGGGGTTCCGGAATTCCGGCGATCCGTAGTTAATGTACTTCCAGGTGGGCTAGGACGATAAAACTTGGCAGGCGTATCAGGGACCCAACCAAACTAACTTGGAAATAGTCACTTGCCCGATCCGACCATCGTGGGGGGAGGGGGAGGCGGCGGAATCCGGAAAATAGGGACATGTATAACTTTCGAACGGGTGGTCGGATCTTAATGAAACTTGATGTCTCGAAAGATCTCGCATAGGGATCAAAGGAGTGGAGTGATTTGAATGAAACTTGGAAACTTGGAAAGTAGGCAATGTGCCCTGGGTGACATATTTTAGGGTCCGGACCGGATCTGAGCACGGTGGGGTGGGCAGGGGGGGATATCGGAGTTTCCCGAAAATGCTAAGGATTTAGTGAAACGTAACAGCCGGTAAGAGAAGGTGCTTTAGAAGATCTGTTTATGTGTCTGAACCAGATTCTGCCGCGGTAGGGGGAGGAGTACCGGAAATAGTATGTCACTCCTACACTGTCAGAAGTTTCATAACAGATTGCGCATAAAACTTTCAAGAATAACACCTTTTCACTTAGAAATAAAGTGTTATGACCGATTAAGTTTATACTATTTCGTGCCTAGATCTCCAACAACACCTTCAATAGGTAAAAATACTACACTGTCAGAAGTTACATAAAGACAACAGAAGGATGCGCGGTTTCAACAGATAACACTTTGGGATGTTATCTGTTATGTTTCTTTGTTCCCGTTAGTATTTTTACCAATTGAAGGTGTTGTTGGAGATCTAGGATCGAAATAGTGTAAACTTAATTGGTCATAACACTTCATTTTTAAGTAAAAAGGTATTATTCTTGAAAGTGTTATACGCCATCTATTATGAAACTTCTAAACAGTGTAGAGATCAAACTAGTGGGACATTTGCCCCAGATGGACCAAGGCGATGCCGGAAATGTTCAGACTAAAGTGAAACTAGATTTCACATTTCTAGCTCCGATCCCGGGTTCAAGGAGGTATTTTGTGACGTCTCGCTATAGTAGCTCTTGTTCAAAAATACTAATAATTTTCTCGTTAAATAAGGGATTCTCTTGTTAGCGTTTGCCGACTCTTGCTCTTCGGGCAAAGATACTTGACTTTTCTCGCGAAAAATCTGTGCTGTGGTTAATTACTGAGAAACCACAGCGGACAAAGGGTAGCGGAGTGACGAGGTCAAGTTTGGCACCGCCTCTTCGCTAACTTCTCAAGACAAAACAAAGAGCCTGGTCACATTGGGCTCAAAACGCGGCCTATTTGACAAACCCCTGAAAATCCCTAGGGGACGCGAGATTTGATGAACTTTGTGGCAGCTTGGGGATAAGATAAGATTTTATTTGCGCTAAAAGCCAACGGCCATGGCAAATACGTATATAACAAGAAAACAACACCACACACAAAAAACATTAAACTCCTCTAGGCACCTATCCCTATGGGCTAAGGCTACCCTGAGGAACCTCACCAGCTGTTTTATATTTCCAAAAAGTTATTCCCTATTACACCACACATCCATTCTTCATCCATTCCCCTTCCGTTCACACCAAAAATTTCTAACCTAAGTTCACTCAAACTTTCGCATTCACACAATAAATGCTTTAAATTCTCGTCCATGCTGCCACACATCGGACATGAATAAGGTAATGAGCAGGCTGCATTTAGGGGTCAATTAGGGTTCCTGTAACATTATTATACACGCTGTTTTGCTCTATTGCTCTCCTGAATTTAAAACGACAACATTCAGAATTAGATGTATCTTGTTCTTTTTCTTTTTTCTACTTTTGCAACCGAAAGAGCCAGGAAATGAGCCCAGTGTGACTAGGCTCAAAGTTACATACCCTTCATAAAATTCCTTCCAGATTAGTTATTTTTCGGCCGCTAGATGCTCTGGCATAAAATAAACAAAGACGCATTACTTCTTGGTGTGTGTTTATCCAGGTCGAGATCCAGGTTTGCGTTGACTATTTTCAATTCCTCTTAGGCCTAGCCATGTAACTGTTTAAAATGCCTCTGGCTCTGTTGGTGCTCTACTCTACTCTGTATCTGTCAAACTTAACCATGTTGTTGATTCTGGTTTCCGACTTCAGTGCTGACTGTTGGTTGACTTTCCACGGTGGTAATGCGCGACTCGGTCGAAAGCCTAATTGCTTATTCTTCAGATAACTTATACCAAGATCTCACGTGTGATTGTTTTTGTTTCTTTAGCGCATCTGGCGGCAATTCGTCATTATATTTTATAAGGGGCGTATTGTCTGGCAACCCAGGAAAATCTCGGCTAGCGCGGAAAAACTAAAAATTAAAATAATCTGATTCACAGGGATTTTGTAAAGAGGGAGATGTCAGAGGTCAATAGACCACATAAGTCGCTACTGGGGGGGGGGGGGGGGGTGAAAATAGTGAAAAGCAAAAGGAATTAAAGTTTAACCGAAAAGGGCTGTGATTGGACAATATACGTACCTATCACTTTTTCAAAAGAGGCTGAAGACTTGATGAAAATGAGTTACTTCTTTGCTCCGCTATTCACGAATAATGGAATTTCATATAGTGGAATTTTCCTGTCGGATTTGTGGTACCTCTATGCGCTTGTATGCTTGACGAAAACGATTTACAAAAAATGAATGTCCACGCAGTGAGCTCACCTTCTGCAAGAGGATCACTGGCAACTGAAAAGCCGTGTTTGTATTGAGATTCAAATGTTTTGCGTCATAGTAGAATTTTAAATTGTGAGGACGGCCGTGGATATTCTGAACGTCATACTAAAGCAAATAGTGGAAAAGTAAATCCGTTACACAATCCAAATGCAGTGTATTCAGTTAAATGATACAAAAATAAGCTGTCTTTTCAGTTCAACTTTTAGCTGTATGCACGCACAGCTGGAGAAGATTTCGCGTGCGAAAGTCGCGTCACTACACTGTAAAAAAAAACTAGACCTACGTTGCCCGGGCAACGTGAAGTCTTGCGGCAACCTTTGTCCGGCTTCGCCGACTAAAGTGTTGCGAGAGCAACACTTTGGTTTTGTTTCTTCGCTGTCGGTTAAGTGCTGAAATTATCAACTTATCGAAGCTTTTAAAATGGTATGTTCTAAAAAGAATAATCACACGATCAAAAGCTGTTCTTTAGTGTTGTAAAACCAACAACAAAACAATATTGGAAGAAGGGACCAAATTGACTTTGCGGTCATTTGAACTTTATCCTTTTCAATCGTAGATATCGCGACCGATGAAAACTTGGAACAATATCTTATATAATCTAGTTGATATTATAAAGCTATCCGTAACTTTTCAGGATTAAAATACCATAGATGACACTATTAATTATTACAAAACTACCTTATTGTTTTACATTACCGTATCGTTTGTACCCGTTGCGTAAACAGTTAATCCTAGGTTATAGCGATAGACCATCGATACAAACTTTCTTACCGTCATATTTACAGAAATCGGATACAATGTGCACCAATTTTCAAAAATTTATAGCCCTTCGTGAACCGATTCTTACTTACAAGTCCCTCCCCCGTGATTGATAACAAATTCACCGGAAACAAATTAATGGATACACCAGCTAGCAAAAGTTGCAAACCCCTCATCGCTGAAGATGATTATAGCATAAGCTTTTTAAACGGGATGTTCTAAAAAATTAATCATATGGTCAAAAGGTATTCTTCAGCGTTGTAAAAACAACAACAAAATAATATAGGAAGAAGGGACTAAATTAACTTTGCAGTTAGTTGAACTTTATCCTTTTCAATCGTAGACATCGTGACGGATGAAAACTTGGAACAATATCTTATATAATCTAGTTGGTATTAGAAAGCTATCCGCAACTTTTCAGGATTAAAATACCATAGATGACACTATTAATTATTATGAAACTACCTCATTGCTTTACATTTTCGTTTGTATCCGTTGTGTAAAAAGTTAATCCTAGTTTACATTGATAGACCATCGACACAAACTTTCTTACCGTCAGATTTATAGAAATCGAATACAATGTGCACCCATTTCCAAAAATTCCTAGCCCCTCGTGAACCATTCCTACTTACACGTCCCTCTCCAGTGATATACATTAAGTTAACCGAAAACAAATAATGGGTACACCAGCTAGCAAAAGTTGCAAACCCATCATCGCAGAAGATGATTGTAGCATAACAGCCGATTATTACTTACAAGTCCCTTGCATATCTTACCATTGGAAACCAAATTGTTCTTACAATCGAATACACCGGAAACAAATAACAGGTACACCAACTAGCAAAAGCTGCAAACCCCTCATTACCGAAGATGATTATAAGCTAACAGTCGACTGTTGCTTAAAAGTCCCCTACATGGTTTTGTTTCTTCGCTGTCGGTTAATGCTGAGTCAACTTATCGAAGCTTTTAAAAGGGGATGTTCTAAAAAAATAATCAAATGATCAAAAGCTATTCTTCAGCGTTGTAAAAACAACAACAAAATAATATCGGAAGAAGGACTAAATTGACTTTGCAGTCAGTTGAACTTTATCCTTTTCAATCGTAACTTGAAACAAATAACTGGTACACCAACTAGCAAAAGCTCCAAACCCCTCATTGCCGAACATAATTATTAGCTAACAGTCGACTGTTGCTTAAAAGTCCCCTACATGTCTCATCACTGATATCGCCTATTTTTGATTTCACTGTACCTTACTACTGAAGTTGTCAACCCCTTTGAAATTTTCAAACTGGTGTATCTCATAAAGGAATTTTTGTACCAAAAAATGGATGGCATATACTTTGATCAGCTCATCAATGGCTATCGATTGCCGTCGAAAAAAAAATTCTACCTGTCTTAGTTCAAAAGTTGACTTTTTTGCCGCAGGCCAACTTTCTAACGTCACGACTTAGAAAGGAGCAAAGGATAAGCTCTAGTTTCTTTAGCAAAGAGAGAACTTTTAAAGTTTAAGAGGTACATCTGATACCGTTACTCTACCGCAAACCCAAGTGCAAAAAAAAAAATATGATAAACTCTGCTGAAATCGTCGCAGACACGGATAGACATAATAGATGGCAGCACTTTCGGACCCGTGGGAAAAAGCCACTTTTTTGTCTCTGTAGATTTTTCTATTTATCACTCAAAGAAGATATGTTGGCTGTGGGGCCGGGTAACTGCCGCATATATTTAACACTTATAGATTTTAGTCCATCTTCAATTTGAAACTGGTGCCTGCCTGCTAACGTGCTAGAACGGAGCTTTCCACTCGAAAGCAGAAACATGGTTTGATGAAACGAAAGGTTCGCTACACAACTTGAGATGGTCCTCTCCGACATAGGCTATACAACTCCACTTCACTTCGCAAACCGTAGGCTCTGGCTCGATGACAAGCAAAAACCATCCTTATTGGCCCCAGGCAAGAGTTATACGGAGCTTTCCAAAATGTAATATCATATTCATCAATCCGGCCTAAGGTCCACACTTTCCGTAAAAACCGCAGAGGTTAGACCTTTCCCAGTTACCAGGAATAAAATGAAATCGGAGTCATAGGAAAAAAAAAAAAAAAAAAAAAAAAAAACGAGGACAAAACCAAAGTGTTGCTCTCGCAACACAATTAAAAAAATCGAAGTATTTGCTACTGGGAATAATCTTGTCTTTAATCTGATAAAATTATCTCTAATTGAGTGAATGAGCAAAGTCACATCTGACTGCGAACAGGGATCTGACTACCTAAAGCGAGATTGTGAAATTTTATTTATTTTTAAATTTTATTTATTTATTAACCCTCTGAAAAAAAAACAGAATAGCATTTAGGTGGATGACAATGGCCGCAAAAAATTGCCTTCGAGGTTGTTATTTTGATATGAACCGAGATGGAGGTATGTTAACTATTATAAACGATTTTACACAGTACTCCGGGGAAAGTCAAGTTCATTGTCAGTAGTCAGGGACTTTTTGACAGGACATTTTCTCCCCGGTCGGAAGCAGTAGATCGTTCATCAACACCTTCAGCATAACTGCTATTATATATCAACTTTCGAGAGTCTCTATGCGTCGGAAACATGCTTTCTTTCCCGCCAATCACATCGCTCCCTCCCTATGCAAATACCTGCAGAGAGGAACGAAACTTTCAAATTTTTAAATTTTCCCGCGCCGCGGAGATTTGGTCGTTTATCGTTCGAGAGCCTCTTGAGCAATCAAGCTATAATGGACTGATCGATTAAGTTCCCTGCATAATCTTGTCATCGAAAATGTTTCCAAACTTTTTGAAAGGGCGACAGTGATTTCGATTAGAATCTGTTTAGAGAGGCTTTCAGGAAAGGTTGTTAGTTTGCTTGATAGACTTGAACACGAAGACCCTTTTAAGCACGTACAAATTGCAAAGACACTTCTCGAGTTTTACCTTCACTCACTGAAGTTATCTTGCTTGTTAAAACTTTTCACACAGATGTGTCCTCTGTGTTTTTGGTCCACTGACCCACTTTCGTTTGATTTTTTAAATCAATAAGCAGATACGCCCTGTAAGATTGGGAGAGGACACCCTACTCTTAACAAACTGAAATTTCCCTTCAACAACCATATAACCAATTTACTCGTTAAAGCACGACTCCTACTAGAACTTCTTCTCACGATGAATTGGCGTCATATCGTTTTACGAAGATACCATTACTTTCCGTGTGAAATTAACGGCTTTCTTATTAGCGATTATCAACTAAGAGCTTGTTCCACTCTTCAACAAATAGTAACTAATAGTTACTATTTTCGTTCCAACCTCACCAAAAGTTACTATGCTGACCGTTCTAACCTTCTCGAAATAGTAACTATTTGCTTACCACGCTCGGGAGCGTAGTAAGCGTAGTAACTACGGATCTCTGTGACGTGATTGGCCGGTTTCACCCGTGGCATGATATTCTGCTGGAAAATAGAAAAATCCTTCAAGCCTTGACGGCAAAAAGCCAGAATTCGTGACGTCATGCGTAGTAACTGCGATAAGTAGGATGGAACACGCTCTTAATCTAGTCTTCCGGCTCTCCGACGCGGCGGCTGGACGCAAAATATTTGAAAACTGAACTCGCCGTGTAAAAGGCAGGTTGTTGGGAAGGAGGGGAAGTCTTCGACGAGAGGATTAGGGAGATGAGATCCTCGTGGACTACCTCCGATACTTAACACTTTGCTTGGGTTGAACGCAGGTCAGAATATTATACTATATTAACATAGTAATATACTATTCTGGCGCTCGGGAGACCCAAAAAATTAGTTGCGAGAGGCAACGTTAATCAACAACAACAAGTGTTGGTCACGTCAAAATAGTCCACAATAGAAGATAGACCTGATGACCTACCATGTCTTCCAAAAATGAGAAACAGCACTGTGAAACTTTCCTTTCTGTGTGGACATTCAAGGTTTTAATTACACTTCTGTATAAAATCATAATAAATATAGGGTCAAGCCGGGGACACAAGGTCGATTGACAAAAACCCGGTACAGTATAGAACAAACATGTCCTCGTATGTGAAAGAGTTGTCGGCGGATCTTGAGGTGAAGTTTGCTTTGCAGGACTATCAAGACTCCGGGAAAGTGCTGAAAAGTCGAGGTACAAAATGAAACAATGGCGAAGATCGAATGAGTTCCTCCCATGTTGTTCACATAGGCCTTAGCCATTGTGGAGTCTGAGTTTAGAAGCTAGCAGCTTCCATAAGAGAGGTAGGGAAACTGTAAACAGCAGAATAAGCAAGAGGGCCAAGAGGGGTCCTTGATTTTTTTCTTCAAAATTAGACATATTATTCTTTCGACAGCCAATAAACTGTTTCGTATATAAACTTTTTTCAAATACTCCGTTTGGCTTCCTTCACACACAAACTCTAAAATTTTCATTAATCGTCGTTTTGTTTTCGTTCGAACAAAAGGAGGGTTTGCGCGACATTCCAGAATCACTTTCCAGGGACGGGAAACACATCGCGAGAATTGTCACACAGCTTCGTCCTTTGGAATGGATTAGGCTACCAAACAAGCTTTTAGGTTTTGTGCTTCATAGTAGTTGTTAATTTTGCAGGGTTGGAACACATTGTCCCTCTTGCAGTTTCTGCATGGTGGAGCAGAAACTAAATCGTTTTTTAAGGCGGCTATATCTCTCTGAATTACACTACTCGAGTCGACACGAGCACTTACCGATTTTTAAGAGCATTCTCGGAACTTGTGGAAGGTCATTTGCTAACTGGTACAAGAAGTCATCTTGATTCTTATGTCCCCGTTTCGAGGACCTAAGTTGAAGGAAAAAAAAAACTCAGTAGCTATGTTATTTTGCTACATCAACCGTTGGTGGTGACTCTTCTGAGCGAACAAACGACCTTGTTGTTGTTACTTTTTTCGAAAACTTCCCTTTGGAGCTTATTCAGGTATCCTGCTATCGACGCACCATAGACCATGAGCAGTGCGTCTTCACCAGATGTCTTGACTTCCCATGATCTAGATCGTTAACTTTTATGAAGTTTCGCAGTATCGAAGCATCTCCAAAGACTGGAACCACAGCTTCGACATCCTTTACTGGGGCAGTCCTGATCAATTCCTGTATTTTTTTTTCTGAGGAATGATTGCCTTCTACATCCTCAACATTTAATTCCTTGTGTATCAGCTTCGTGTCCAAGCTTTAAAGTTCCATGATTTATTCAGATTGCAGTCTTGGAAAGCAGAATAGCCTGTAGCGCAGCAGCCATCAGTACATGGCCACGTAGGCTATGGTTCTGGCGATCGCTTTTCGCTGAGAGGTGAGGGAAATCTACGATTCCTGACTCCATGTCTGAATCCCGACTCCCAGTCCCGAGTCCGAGTCCGGACATCTCCGGATTGACACCATCTCCGAAAATCTGTCCTGGCTCCTCCAGGATATTGCCCAATAGATACGTCAGCTAAGATTCTTCATAAGCGATATTTCGGCCCTTCTTGGCAAAGGTCCTCGTCAGGCTTTCAGTCCTCTTGTTCAACTTCGGGGAAAGAAAATTTTTTTTGATAAATTTTTTTTTTTTATCAAAATTTTGATTACAGGTTTGTTTCTTTCCCCGAAGTTGAACAAGAGGACTGAAAGCCTGACGAGGACCCTTGCCAAAAAGGGCCGAAATATCGCTTATGAAGAATCTTAGCTGACGTATCCGTTGAAAACATTGCTGGAATAAATGTTTCAAAGTCAGCTTGGGCTCAAAGAATATTTATATTGCCCAATGCTCCGAATAAGCTCATCGTGGTGTGGAATCCTTCAAGTTGACCAACTCTGAAATCCCACATCCTGGTGAAGTTGCTTCCACCATTTTCATGACTCCACCTCAAGGGTTGGTCCAAGGTTACATCGAGAGTAAATACATGTCGGCTCGCCTGGTCTGGGATTAAAAGCATAACCGAGTAAATAGATGTGTCTTGAATAGCTGGAAGATAAATCATGAAAGGAAAAGATTAAGTTACTTCCCTGGGTGATTCCCGACCATAAATGATTGCTGTAAGTTTTTACCCGCCATTTTGGAAAGGCGGAGTAAATGAAGAAAATAAACAAAACACATACAAACACACACACAGAAAAATACACTTTATTTGTAATCTTCGGTCAGGAAACAGTAGACGATTCCAACCCAGGCTTAGGTATCAGAAGGAAAGCCAGAGGATGTCAGGACCGGAGTAGAGTCGATCACTTGTTGAAATTCTCCGAGAATTTCGGATCGAAGGATATCGCAGGATATCGAGTCATCTGATTACAGTGCGTAAAATTATTTGTAAAAAACTTATGTAAGACAGGGGATTAATCATGGGAATACATTTGCTCGCATAAGTTTAGTAGATTCCGATATGGCACAAATATCCAACAAACTTCAGTGTAGGGGTAGATAGGTCTCAGGGTAGATGGCGAAGACAAAAATATTATTACTTTGATTGATCAGAACTGATTTTATCCGAGTGCTTTGTTCTACTTGGGGCCTTCTTCTAAGGATACGTTATTTGGTCTTCAAGAAGTTCCGTTGTTATTGACCAGCTCAGGTATATATTTTTATTTATCTTTTTTATTGTTAATTTTATTGTTTTATTGTTAAATCGATCATTTTGATGGATAAAAAATGCTGACTAACTTTCTTTAAAAAGATAAAAACGGCGTATGTTAATGATACTGAATCTTTTTTTTTTTGGTGGAAAATACAAAAACTAAAGCTCAAAAACGAATTCAGTATGTCTCCTTACCCCAACATCCAACCTGTAGTCAACTTCAGATTAAACTTTTACTTTTAACAAATTTTTCCGGTTTTAGCCGTATTCCGAGCGATCTAAACATCCGGTGAGAAAATGATTGTCATATGCAAATTCAGCGTGTCTTCTACCCGCAAATCGAACATCTTATCAAATTTAAATAAAACTTTTACTTTTAACTCTCCGGTTTTGCCGGATTCCGGCCGAACTAATTGTCCGGCGAGAAAATAAATTTCATATTGGACTCACCACCTCTCCTTGATCCTTGTCCCTAAATATCCCTATATACCTTGTCCTCTAATCAAGTTCATATTAAACTTTTACTTTTCACAAACTCTCCGGTTTTTGCCGGATTCCGGGTGAACTATTTGTCCTGCGAGAAAATAAATTTCATATTCGAATTCAGCATGTCTCTTTACCCCCAAATCAACTATCTAAATAACTTTCAAAAAATATTTTTTGCCCCTTAATTTGAAACCCCTCCCCCACCCTCAAATATAAGACTACAGAGCCCATCTTCGAACTTGACCTGTACTTTAACCCAAAGTATCCTCCCACCAAGTTTCATCAAAAATATCTCAATCCCTTCGAGAGTTATCGTGCGGACAGACGGACAACTTTTACGATGTCTTAGGTATCCCTCCACTTACGTTTTGGGATCCCCCCCCCCCTGGTGCTTGGTATGCCAAATAAGACCGCATTTTCGGTTTCAGCTTGACATTTTGCATCAGAACCGTACTTCAGTTCAAAAATAACGGAAGACCACGGAAATTCTAAAAAACATTTCGAAAAACAGAAAAAAGGCATTAAAAGCGAAAAAACGCTAATTTTGCGTCTAGCCAGGATACGCAACTTTCGATATGTTGTTCAATTTTTTTTACTCTATAAGATCGTGTAAAAATCATTTCTGTTGATCAAAAATCACCTCTTTCTCGAGTTCATTTTCTTGTGCTATAAAGCGGATTCGCTTTATCAGCGTCATTTCCTCGACAACGTTGGGGTAGGAACAAACCTGCAATCATGTGTTCAAACTATATTCATATGATTGTAGGCTCGTTCCTCATAGAGTTGCCACATGTCGCACGATAGTGTGAATTGTCACTCTGTTTTGTTTTTCTCACTCTTGTCCTACGCAGGACATAAAAATCACTCTATTTAAAAAAATTACCAAATGTGTCATTTTTGCAGCAGGGATTCCGACATAAGCGACTATTTCAAGTTTTTTGGGATCCCAAAACGTAAGTGGAGGGATACCTATGACATCACAAAAGTTGTCCATCTGTCCGTCAGTTAGCTCTATAACTCTCGAAGGGGTCGAGATATTTTGATCAAACTTGGCATGAGGACTCTTTAGGTCAAAGTACAGGTCAAGTTCGAAGATGGGCTATATAGCTCTATATTTAGGGATGGGGAAGGGGTTTGAAATTAAGCGGAACAAAAACTATTTTTTAAAAGCTAATGAAATAGTCGATTTAGGGATAAGGAGACATGCTGAATCCGAATATGAAATTTATTTTTCTCGCCGGACAAATAGTTCAACCGGAATCCGGCGAAAACCGGAAAATTTGTTTAAAGTTTTGATAAGATGTTCGATTTGCCGGATAGTAGACATGCTGAATTCGCATATGATAATCATTTTATCGCGGGACGTATAGATCGCTCGGAATCCGGCTGAAACCGTTAAAAGTAAAAGTTTAATCTGAAGTTGATTAGAGGTTGGATGTAGGGGTAAGGAGGCATGCTGAATTCGTTTTTGAGCTTTATTTTCGGACACGTAGTTCCAGAATTCCGCCAAACCGGAAAATTGGCAGAAGTAAGGCAGGAAGTTTCGATCTGCTTCATCAAAATAGATATGACTTAAAAGGGTAAACACACATGCTGAATCCATATCTGAACTTGGTTTTCTCATATGATTAGCTATTTGGCCTTAATCTGTTTCTAAATTTTAAAAGTAAAAGTGTTCAAGTAGTCTGGCGAAGACAAAACCCAATTGTCTGGACAAATTTGAACTTTTGGGATCCCATCGAAACCTTTGGTCTTGTTTTTCGTGAAAGTAAAATTAAGATGTGTCATTTTACAGAGGCGATTCCGACCTAAAGTGAACATTTCATGAAAATAAATTTCGCTCCTAATTCACTCTCTGTTTTGGGCCAAAACTCACTCTCTAAATTTGTTTTGATGTGGCAATCCTAGTTCCTTACCCAACGGCGTCCCTGACGTTCGACAGCCTGATGAAGACCCTTGCCAAGAAGGGCCGAAATATCGCTGCCAAAGCGTCGTAGCTGACGTATCCATTTTATGCGTTGTTTGAATATTCAAAACCCTTGATGGAAGAACACTAATTCATCAAGGGCCCTTTCTTAATTAAGGGAACGCCTTGCCTCAACCAAGGAGCTAAAAGCTAATTGAGATCCTTGTGTAAGGTCTTTTAGAATAGATCTGACACTGGTTGGGGACAGCAACGGCTCATCATTTCGAAGCTCCTGGAGCTCCAGTCGTGCCTGAAAGGTTATTATTGGGAGGGATATCCACCCACCCCCCTTAGTGAACGCTGTGAGAAAATCCAATTAAATAGTCTTGTTGTCCTGCAAAATACGTCCTTATCTGGGAAACCTTTATTACTTGATCGAGAGTATTTAGCATTGGTGATCGAGCGTCGGGTGTTTCTTCAGTCCTTGATAACTAGAGGAAGAGGAAGGATAAGGGAATAATGAAGATGTAATGGAGAAAATAGCTAATAGAAATTTGTTATTTAATGAATTTAATGGAATCACGTTTCATTATGATGCTTTTTTTTTTTTTTTTTTTTTTTTTTTTTTAACATTGATCTATTGCGCAGTTCTGTACACAATATTGCTTAGTCCAATTTCTTGACAAGCTGATGTCTCACCATGAGGAAGGAAACGGCAATACCACTTCCAAAGAAGAGGGGTCGCTGTCACTACCGCAACACGTCAGTTCGCATAAACGTCAGTTCGCCTAAACGAAAAATCCGACAGTACGTCAACACGTCAGTTCCCCTACACGTCAGTTCCACTACACGTCAGTTCGCCTACACGTCAGTTCACCTAAACGTCAGTTGCACTACACGTCAGTTCGCCTACCGTCAGTTGACATAAACGTCAGTTGACATAAACGTCAGTTCAGTCACCGTCAGTTCACCTATTTTAGAAATCCGTCAGTTCGTCAACACGTCAGTTCAGCTACACGTCAGTTCCCTTACACGTCAGTTCGCTTACCGTCAGTTGACATAAACGTCAGTTGACATAAACGTCAGTTGACATAAACGTCAGTTGACATAAACGTCACTTCGCCTACAACATCCGTCACCACCCCCAGAGATTCAGACCCGCCTATTAGTTCGAAGTCGACTGGGTCACCGAAAGCAATTAAGCAGAGGGAATAAAACCCAGGGGATTAATAAAAAGAAGCCGACATTTGCGCATATTGATGAGGGTAAAATTAGTTAAGAATCACCGGGAGCTTGCAATCAGATGCGGCAGACGGGGCTAGTCAAACAAAAACTGAAAAATATGAGGTGAACGAATAATTAAACACAAATAAGGGCTTAACAACCATCGCAAGGTGAAGGACCAAAATGTGCCAGTGATTCTCAATCTTTTCCGAAAGGGTACCGGAAACAGTGAGGGACGAACTCTTTTCTCTTGGCTCTTGGCCAGTGCTTCCTCTATTGTCTTCAAACAAGACCAAAGTTTTTGACGGGATCCCACAAATTTCATATCTGATCCAGACAGTTGGATCTTGTAGATAAATATCCGGTCTTCGCCAACCAATTTTAACTGGAATTTAGAAACAGAGAGACGTGGATTCAGCTTGCGTGTTTACTCCTATAAGTCGTATATACTTTGACGAAATTGATCAAAACTTCCAGCTGCCTTACTGCTCACATATTTTCCGGTTTCTGCCTGGTTCTTGGCGAGCTTCTTGTCCGTTATGTACTATATACTACCTTACAATATACTACAGATAAAACTTTAACTTTTAACGAATCTTCAGGTTTTGGCCGGAGCCCGAACTATTTGTCCGGCGTGGAATATTGACACATAGGTTCAGCATGCCTCCTTACCACTACACCCATCCTCTAATCAACTTCAGATAAAAACGTTTACTTTTTCAAAACTTTACTTTTTCAGCCGGATTCCGGGAGAATATGTCCGGGTAGAAAATAATTGCCATATGCGGATGCAGCATGTCGTCTTAAGCCTGAATTGAACATCTAATCAAGCTCAAATACAACTTTTATATTATACAAATTTTCCGGTTTGGGCCGGATCCCAGGCGAACTACTTGTCCGGCGAAAAAAAAAATTGTTTAATACGTGTTCAGTGTGTCTTCTTACCCCTAAATTGAACCTCTAATTTACTTCAGATTAAACATTTCTTTTTCAGAAATTTTCATGTTTTTGCAGGATTCACGGTGAACTACTTGTCCAGCGAGAAAATAATTTTCATATTCGGATTCAGCATTTCTCCTTATCTCTGAATCGATTATCTTATTAGATTCAAAAATATTTTTTCGTCCCTTAATTTGACCCCCTCCCGACCCCTAAATATAGGGCTACAGACCCCATCTTCGAAATCGACCTGTACTTTGACCCAAAGATTCTTTATGCCAAATTTGAACGAAATATCTCAACCCCTACGAGAGTTATCGTGCTAACAGAGGAGAGACGGCCAACTCTTACGAAGTCATAGGTGCGGGATCCCAAAAAGTAGTAGCCCTCCAAAATAGTAGATAAAACTAGAATTTTCTGTTAATTGATAGTAATGCAATCACCAGTCCCATTCACAAGTTAGTTCTAAATGAGCCTTTTACTTTCAAGCTCCCCCTTCAGAATAAATTAAAAAAGTAAAAAAAATATATTTCTGTCTGCTAAAATAAAAAGTTTCTAATATAGAGCCACATTATCCACATTAGAGCCTAACATCAATAAGTTTTCACCCCAGAAATAGCTATTATTCCAATAGTTCCGAAAAATTCATAAAAACAAAACAAGAGCTGTAAGCTCATATGGCACTTGCAGGGGTTAAGATATATTTTTCATCAAAAGAACTTTGCGGTTAAGATGCGCGCTGTAAGGGGGCTAGAACTTTGTAAGCAAAACCCTTGAGGCAAAAATGACACTTGGCTGATGGGGACCATGAGCATACATATTTTGCATAAAAGTATTTTTCTTACTCTGCGGTCAAGGTTGATACGGTAATAGTCGGATTTGGGAAGTAGCTATTTATAAGCAAATCTTGTTGAATATCTAATATTCCAGCGAATTTTCGTCATCCTAGCTCATCTGGAAGTACCTTAACTCGCGATCACCGGAATCCCCCCCCCCTCCAACTCCACCCACAATACCCGGAGCCAATCCGGTTCTGTAAATGATGCCCAGAGCATCTGTTTGTTATTCTACAATGTTCGATCCCGATCACACCAGTCTAAGCGGGTCTAGTATTCCCCCCCCCCCCTCAACAGTTGTCGGATCCGATCCGGAAATGACGAAGATCGCCACAGGGATATGTCCTCTGTTCATTTATTAAATTTCACTCGAATCCGATCGCCCGTTCCAAAGTTGCGCATGACTCAATATTCAGGATTTCCCTCCCTCCACTCCCCCCTAAGATTATCATATCGAAGATTTTTTTCTATTTCCAAGTTAGTTTGAACGGGTCCCTGATATGCCTGCCAAGTTACTTCATGAAAATCCCCAGAAACTGGAATTCCGGGAAACCCCCTACACCCCCACCCCCCAAGTGTCCGGATCCAGTCCAACTGTGTAAAGATTAACCTGGAGCAGATGTTTGTTCTTCCCAGTAAGTTTCACTCCGATCCCTCCATTCTAACCGTTTCTCGAGATTTCCGGTCTCCCCCCCCCCAACTCCCCCCTAGCTATCGAATATGGTCAAGACTTTAAACCGGACATCAGACATATAGAATCTACTCAGTTACTAAGTTTCATTCCAATCCGATCACCCGTTCGGAAGTTACACACTGCTCAATTTCCCGGATTCCCCCGCCCTCCCCCCCCCCCCGAGATGATCGGATCGGAAAACTGATTATTTCTAAGTTTGTTTGGTCGGGTCCCTGATATGCCTGCCAAGTTTCATGGTCCTAGCACATCTGGAAGTACCCGAACTCGAAAAAGTGTGACAAACTGCCCTCAATCTTCAAGTTCGCACAGCCCTCCACTCCCTCAATATGGTCGGATTGGGAAACTGATTATTTCCAGGTTAGTTTGGTTGGGTTGCTGATATGCCTGCCAAGTTTCATTGTCCTAGTACATCGGGAAGTACCCTAATTCGAAAAAATGTGACAAAAAAACCGGACCGACCGACAGACCGACGGACGGAATTATGATCGGTATATGACACTTGAGCCAGAGGCTGCAAGTGCCATGAACAAAAAATATTCCTTGAGCCCAAGCTGACTTTGAAAAATATATTCAAATAATGCATACAACGGGTACGTCTGCTACGATTCATTGGCAGGGATGAACATTGACAGCCTGACGAGGACCCTTGCCAAGAAGGGCCAAATATCACTGCCAAAGCATCGTAGCTGACGTACCCGCTGTATGCATTATTTACAAAAAAAAATGGAAAATAAA